>JASVEL010013475.1:0-74142 GCA_032618575.1 Nicotiana noctiflora | reverse complement strand
ATAATGATTTGGGGATTTTCCCTTCAAAGCTATCTTGGCCTAAATAGTCTAAAAGCGGATTTTATCTTTTTTTTTTTTTATATATTGCATGAGCTTTGACTCGGAAAATTCATTCTTTTGATCTAACGGATAATCTTTGTAGGAAGAACCAAAGCGCACAAGCAAGACAATCACAAACAGGACTTCAAGTTAATTATCACCATTTGTGTTACTTTGCAATGATGAATTAGTTTTAAAAATAAAGGAATAAAGAATATATTGGTCTATCATGCCAACATATCATCAAACTTCCTTTTTGACTAATTATCTTGTAACCATCTCCACCATAAGCTTCTACCAATCTCTTGGCATCTTCCATAATATTGTACCATAATCGAACGGGTTTAAATCCTCCACGTGTCAATCTCACAATCCACTTCCCAAATCTTTCATGCCTTTCCTCCCTTTCCAATCCTTCACATGCCACCATATTTTCTATTTCCTTCCCTAACATTTGTTCCACTTCTACCCTCTCTTCACACAATAAACAATTAGACCTTTTAAATGTGGCATCAATTGAATCAAAAAATGCACTATAATAATGCAATCCTTCTACAAACCTATCCACTAATTTGCTCAAATTATGGTCAGCTTCTTGTTCCACTAGGATCAACACTTTTGGTGACAAGGAATGCAACATTGTTAAAAATTCACTCATTCTTTTGCAATCTTTGACGTCGTTATTGTTGTAGTTGTTCATATTTTGGTCGAACTGTGAATTGATACGATCGTCTTCAGCCAATAAGACATGGAGATTTAGTACTGATACAAATGCTAATGACTCACCTGCTTTTACCTTGAGCATATCTAAAGTTAACTCCCTGAGATTAACATTCAAAGAATTGAATTGAAAGGAAATGTCTAAGGTTTTAGCTTCTTTCTTAATCCTTGATGCCATTTCTTCTAACATTGCCTTGTTATTGTTCACACAAGTAATCTTCAAATTGGGAGTTCCATTTGGTAAATTGACAACATTTTTGAGGAAAGGTATCCACAATTTTGTGTCTGCAGAACCTAAATCCACAATATGGATTATACGATCCTCACACATGGCTTGGATCAAGACCCTGTTAATGACTGCATATGCAAAGCCCAAATATGGGAAGGCTTTAGCAAAGATGACTCGAGACCGATCATGATCGACATTTCTACTAGGTACCTACAATAAGAATGAATCACTTTTAGCGGTAATAATTCGTTTACAATAAGTTACTCTCTCCATTCCATTTTACATGTAAGTCTGAGGATCAAAGTATTTAACTTCTGATTTAAATATGATCATACTTTTTTTTTTTGGGTTCTTGAAATAAAATTAACATATTCAAGAATTACATAAAAAGTAATACTCCTTCCATTTAAATTTTCATGGACCTTCTCTAAGTATGTTTTCTGTGCGAATTCGGAAGTAACAACAATAACAATAAAAAAAATCCAGTAGTTTCCCACAAGTGGGGTCTGGGGGGTAAGATCTATGCAGTTTTACCCTTACCTCGGTAAGGTCAGATAGGCTATTTTTGATAGACCCTCGTCTAGAGAACAACTGAAAAAGAAAATATAATTGCAACAAGTAAGAATAACAAAAAGATAAAATAAGACCGAATCCAAGAATGTAGTCAAACTCTAGGTAGTAACAGCCATCTATGAATAAAAGATATCATATTAACACTAATGCTAGAGAATTGAGTAAGACAAAGAGAAACACTAGACTAGCTACGAACTTTCTATCCTAATCTTTGAGCTCCACACCCTCCTGTCTAGGGCCAAGTCCTCAGTCAGCTCCAGTTGCACCATGTCCCACCTAATAACCTCTCCCTAAGACTTCTTAGGCCTACCTCTACCCCTCATGCTACCTACCGAGGCTAACGGCTTGCACCTTCTAACTGGGGCTTCTATATTTCTCCTCTTAACATGCCCGAACCATCTCAACCTCGTCTCTCACATCTTATCCTTGGGGCCACTCCCACCTTTTCCCGAATAACTTCATTCCTAATCTTATCTAACCGGATATGCCTAAACATCCACCTCGGGTATGAGATTTCTTGACCGGACAACACTATGCTCCATATAATACAGTCAGTCTAACTACAACCTAGTAGAATTTACCTTTAAGTCTTAGTAGAACATTCTTATCACACAAGTTTGCGGGAGCGATCCTCCACATCGTGACATTTTCATCCATCTCCCCGTTACCTTATATTATAAATCCAAGACATGCACTTGAAACTACCTCTTTTGGGGATGACTTGCATATCAAGCCTCACCTCCATATCCCCTTCCCGGGTACCATTATTGAACTTGCACTCCAAGTATTTCGTCTTGGTCCTGCTCAACTTGAAACCCTTAGATTCTAGGGTCTGCCTCCAAACCTCTAGCCTTTTGTTAACACCACCCTGCGTCTCGTCAGTTAAAACTATGTCATCAGTAAATAATATACACCATAGCACCTCACCTTGAACGTGTCTCATCATTGCGTCCACCGCCAAAGAAAATAGAAATGGACTAAGAGTTGATCCCTAGTGCAACACCATCATAATCCAAAGGTGTTTCGAGTCTCCTCTCGCAGCCTTAACTTGAGTCTTAGCTTCATCATGCATGTAATCACCCTAATATAGGCTACTGGAACCCCTTTAGCCTCCAAGCATCGCTAAAACACCTCTCTCTCTCTCTCTCTCTCGAGAGAGACTTTTGTTATATGCTTTCTCTAGGTCAATGAACACCAAGTGCAAGGCCTTCTTCATCTCCCTATAACGCTCCACCAATCCATCACAGTGTGAATGGCTTCCATAGTCGAACGCCCATAAAACCAAACACACTGGTCCCCACCCTCACTTCAAGCACCATCTCCCGAACTTTCATCGTATGGATTAGAAGTTTAATCCCCCTATAATTATTGCAACTTTGCATATCACTCTTAATTTTATACAGAGGAATCATAGTACTCCACCTCCATTCATCGGACATCTTTTGAATTTCGTCTGGTCCAATAATTCTACTCATGTGCATCTTACGCACAACCCCTCGACCTCCTCTACTCTTATGTGCCTACAATACTCCAATACTCCAAATTCCGGCGCATCTCCGAAATCAAAAAACAGCTTAGAAATCCCTAAACACTTACTAGCAAGAAAAGTATCCAGGTTGATGCACTAAAGAATTATAGGCAATCAAGAATTATGCTTAAACTATCGAAAACTAATTGGATACCAACAAGGGAGACAGAGATATATCTCCAAGTAAGAGGTTGAAACAAAATTAACATCCCACATAAGAAGTTTTATAAGTGACAATAGGTAACAATTTAAAATATTTAAAAGATTTACAAAAATCTTGATAAAAGAAATCTCGTTTGATTCCCCAAATAATAATGAATTCACATCAATTGAAACATATAGAGTATAAACTACAATATTCAATACTCCAAAATTTTTAAAAGAAAAACCGTAGTGACAAAAAAATCAGTTTGACTAAAAAAAATAGTAATAGTGCCACGTAAAATAAAATGTAAGAAATGGCTACTTGCCGGTAATTTATTTTCTCAATTTAGTATTACCTGTCCTCCATGATTTAAGGCCTTGTAGAGGCCAGGCCAGCGCTTGACAAGGCGGATGGCTAAGGACGAGGCGAACCAGGCGGCTAGGCGCTGCATGGAATCACCGGCGATCGATGCAAGTTGAAGAATTTGGGATAGACAGGCGTCAGCGTGGTGGAGATTGCTGGAGGAAGCATGGTTAGCGCACGCGAGCAAAAGCTGGATTAGTTTGACACCTCGTTCTTCGGGAGTATCAGTAGTGGTGGTGGTGGATGATAAAGTGAGGGACAAGGTAACGTTTGGTTTTATTGATGGGGATGATATATTCATGATGAATTTCTTGTAACCAATGTTTAAGACGAGGATGATATTTGAAAGGGTGCATTATGTCACTCTCAATTAATAATATGGAGTAGGTGTATAGGTCGAAAAGCTAGCTTTTGGACTTAGGCAAAGTAGCCAAATGGTGCAGTACAAGAATGACATAAGCTTAATACAAGTAGTTCTTGACAGGTTTCAGCTGTATCATTTCTCTTTCTCGAATCTTTAATACAGCTGAAAGCTCAATCAAATAAAAGACATTGTTGGTCTTCAACGTGGGAGATAGTAGACCTTTAATCGCACTTGAAAAAACTATCACAAAGTGTAACCTTTGGTCAAAGGCCGTATTTTTAGCTAATATTTTGGACATATAGTTGGTTGAAACTTGAAAAAAAAAAAAATTCAAATTGTGTTGATAAACAATTAATTGTAGCTAAATATGCATTTTACTTGGAAGAAAAAATTTCACCCAAAAACTTACCAAAAATTGATTAAATTTCATAAACAAACAATATTTCTAATTACTTTGAAAAAAAAAAAATTCCATGTGCAAACGAGAGCTTAGAATTAAGGCATGCAACACTTCTCATAACGTTAATAATACGATTTACAACAAAGGTCACCCTTATTAGGGGTACTTATCAGGCGGATTAAGCTAATTACGCTTAATAATTTGGAATCGATTATCGGATTACAAAAATAGTAATCCACTAGCTATTTATTCTTCGTTGTTCTTCGTTGTCCTTCACTTTGGGGTCTGTTTCACGTACGCATTACTAATTTAAGTCCAGTTACATGCATGATCAAGATTGCCTAGTTTATTAATGACAAAATTATAGTGTCAGATATTACTTGAGCCTACAACTCATCCGAAACTGATTCATATTTGAATCCTTAACTTGGTTTGGAACAGGTTGTACATATTTTAAAATTTTCTTTGCACCCATTAGCTCATAATTTTATTACTAACGTTAATTCATTAAGGAATTTTTTCAAATCTATACCATATAGCAAACCTTATTATTAAAAATGTTCATAATTTATTATTTACCAGTGTAGTCCATATTTTTACTACAAAATATATATCAATCCAAAAATAGATAGATTTTGTCATAAATGACGCGCTAAAATGAAGGCACAATATCTGGGTGTGATTTTGTCTACATAAAAGACGAATTTTAAAATGGAAGGAGATCTCATTGATGCATAATTATTTCCTTCCTCAACGGAAAGATCTCTCTTCTCTCACTCAACTATAATTCTAAAAAAAACGCAAGCTACTGAAGCTCCAGTAATCAAATTGCTTTTACTAATTCTACAACGCAATACAAATTGTAGAATACAAAATTATCTTCGTCAACATCACTACTTAAATTGTAGAAACTATATCTGTTCTTCGTCTTTTGTTTTTTCAACTACACAAAATCATGTCAAAAATCTCCATAATGCTGAAATCGAATGGTAATTGGGATAACTGTGGCAGATTTAGAGACTTTGAAGTTGATGCCATTGTGGTGGATGAGAATGCAGGTTTGTGTAGTTCGAAAATGCTTAGAATTTTAGTTTTATGATATTATCTACAAATTTACTACATATATCTACAATTTGACTACAAAGTTTTTTATTTGGTGCAGGAAAAAAATATTTTAATATACAATATTTTCATATTGTAGATAAATTGTAGGCAAATTGTAGTTTACTTGTAGTTATGTAGTTAATTTATAGATAAATTGTAGATAAAATGTAGATATTTTATAGATGCTATATTTTTAATATTGTAATTTTTGTTCTTTGTGTTTGTTCTGACAATGTAGGTGAGGGCTTCAACAGATCATATACATACTGTATTGGATGGTGTGAAGCGGTAGATTGTGTGTCTAGAAAATACGAAATGTAGTTGTGGCCAATTCCAACTTGAAGAACTTCCATGTGTAAATTGTTTCCAGATTGTAGTTATAATATAGGTTAAATGTAGTTAATTTGTAGTTTTTGTTGAATTTTATAGACAAGTTGCAAATTAATTGTGGATAATACATTGCTACGATTGGAGTATTTATTTCTTATTTTTATTGTGTAATTTATATTCAACTGATAGTTATATACAAATATTACATAGAACTTGGAGGTAATTAAACATCTAAAAATTATGATAAAAACTACAAAATTTATATACAATAACAACAAATGTAGCTTTTGAAGATTTTTTTTGGAGTATTGATTCTTTTATGGTATGGGACTTAAAACAAAATATGAAACTTGAAATATGATTTTGTGAAATCAATTGAAGAAGAAAATTGAAGAATCGTGATTAATTGAAGAACAACGTGAGTGAGAGGCGTGCATGACGAGATTGTACGAGAATGGGGGAAAAACTAAAGGAAAATCGTGGGGTGGGGGGATTAACTGCAAGTAAATCATGGGGGGGAGGGGTGGGAGGAGAGAGAGGCGTGTAAACAAAATAAAGTGAAAATATGGTCCTAAAATCACGCCTATAATAAATGAAGCATTAATTATATCCTTAATTTGAATTATGGTACATAAATTGAAAGTTGGTATGCTTAAATGTAATAAACACAAACCTTAAACATGGGAGGTAATAAGGTTTGCTATATGATATACATAGGTAAAAATCTCATTCATTAATGGAAAAATTTTAGATAAAAATAATTGGGCTCCCTACTTTTCAATTTTATAACCCATATTTTAATTTACAATCAACTAGCCCATAATAATATGCTAAGATTTAATATCCAACTCCAATAGGTTCTCAAAATTACTATTCAGTTTTAAAAAAGAGTACTCAAGCTTTTAAATTAATTTTCGAATAAAAAACTGTGACTCAAATATTAGTTCAACAAAACAAATCCATTTGGGTGGTGAAAATCAGATTTTTAACAAGCTTAAATATGTGGGCTTAAATTTCAAATTTAATTTTATAAGAAATTTGGAGCGGGTGTTATTTAGAATAGTATAAGGAGGTTGTACATAAAATTTGAAGTCATTTAATAAAAATTTGGACTGGTATTGAACAAGAGTTGCAACTGAAAATCGTGTAAGAGGTTCGTTTACAGAAGCTTGTATAAAGGTGTATAAAAGTGTAAAAGAAGTGTTTATACACTCATATAAACTATTATACAAGATTATGCATAATTATACAAAAAAACTGATTTCCTCTTCTTTCTTGCGTCATTGCTGAAATTTAACTTAATCTTGCTCAAATTATTTCAAATTTAAATTTCGAACTCATTTTGATATTTTTAATCAATTGGAACAATACCCAATCCAAATGACTAAAAAAAATTATTTTAAAAAATGAAGCTTTGAATGGTCTACAATGATGGACTTTACTTTTCAATTTTCTTACATTACAATCACGTGACACAAGAGGAGAAAGCAGTAACGGCGGACAGCCCCTTGAATCATATGTAGAAGATGTTAGAAAAAGTGAGAATAAAAGCAAAAAAAGAAAAAAAATTACCGTTACTAATTTACTATGCTTTTCGGCAATGAATTACCCAATTAATTAATTTAGTTACCTTTTTGGCAATGATTTATGCTTACATACAATTTATTAAACCCATCCACATCCATTAAACTATGCTTTACACCGACTATACCTACCAATGTTTCTGTCATGGTGTAATTGGCATGTAATGAATTTTATCCCTTTTCTGAACAAACAATTACTGCAAAGTCCATAAACAAAAGATAAAGAAATACTTTTTAATGTGTAAATTGTATTGAGATGCCACCGTACTTAGCTTTTGATGCTTTGTGTAATCAGCCGTTTGGTATTATGCAATAGGGGAAGAATACAAAATCAATCTAAAGTTAGAAAGTCTAATTTGTCTTGGCGATTCTATGTCTCACGTAAAGTTGTAGTGATATTTTTAAGATTTAAATATATTTAATGAAAGATAGGACACAATGAGGAAAACATTATAAGTAAAACCTTTTAGTTAAGACTATGTTTTAGTCATGCTAGCACTTTTACTTTACGTTTTATGTTTTTCTAGGCGTTATTTTGCCTTTTAGAGATTTATACATATGCTTTATTTATTTTTTATTCTATATAATATTGGCCAAAGACAAGTTTATATGAAATAACATGATCAATGATGCATTTCTTGTTGTTATAACTTACATACAGCACGATTTCGGGATATTGATTGAACACGTGAATTTTGATTAATAGATTGTTAAACAAAGGAATAAGATAGCTATTGGCATCGGTCGTCATGACTTTTCTATCCATATAGAATAGGATAAATAAAAATATTACAAGTGTCGTAACCACAAAAAGTCAAGTATCTTTGTGAAGACAATAAACTATTTTTTTAACTACTTTTTTAATTTTAAATTTTGAATTAATTACTTGACTTAAAAAATATAGATATCTTAATTATCAATAAAAAATAAAAAATACAAAAAAATATTGTAGAATCAGGCTGAGCGATCTACTATGAAGATACAATAGGAAGGAAGATACAAATATCGAAGAGAGAGTCTCGCATCCCAAGTGGAACACAGAATTCATGCTCAATAAAACCTAATTGGTGAGCGGATGACCTCCTTAGTTATTAGCAGCCAAACACACTTTATTATGATGGAGTCTTTTTTATACATAGTAAAAAAGTGGTCCTCGGGTTAACTTGCTTAAAAAAAGTCGATATTCAGTTGCTGTTCCATAAGCCCTATTAACTTCTAGATGATACAAGGAATGAATCTCAGCAGAGGCCCATCAGCCCCATCTTTGAAAAGAGGAGAAAGATATGAAGCTTGCTTGAGTCTTTTAAAGGGATCTTTCCTTTCTTCTCTACCTACTTCTCAATACCCTCTGCCCCTTGGAAAAAAGCCCGATGCTCCTCTTTACTGATAAAAATAATAGATAGAAAGAATGGGTTCGCTTAATACATGATTTGAACCACTAGCATCTACTTTCAAACCATTTTCCTCTACTATTTGTTGTGAAGCTCATTCCTCGGTCCCTACATCAAATGAGTCTGTTCTACGCTTTTAGAGGAAAGGGTCATTCTTTTTGGCACGGACCAAAAAGGAAATATGTTCACATAAATTAAAACGGAGGGAGTAGTAGAAAAGAATGTACGAAAAGAGGTGAATAAAGATAATTTTATAATATTTATATTTTGAATTAATTAATAAAATATTTAAATAAATAACTTTCAAGAAAATTATTGATAAATTTAGACAATTGAAGAATTTTAAACAATATAACATAAGTATAAAAATATATATTTCCAAAATAAGAAAATGTATACGTATGTTCTACTATATATATATATATGTGTGTGTGTGTGTGTGTGTGTGTGTTTTAGTAGAAGAGAAGTAATATTAAAATATTGAGCCAATTGATAAATTAATGAACAATACATTAGTAAACGTATAGTACTAAATACTTGCGAATTTAATAAAGAATAAATAAGAACAATTTATTTAATTACTATAATGCTTTGTATCCTTTGATTTTGTATAGATTTTATTATATATATTTATGTATATCACATTAAATAATTAAATAGTATAACTATTCTTTATTAAAATAATATAATATATTAGATCATAATTTTATAAGATTACTAATCCATCAATTTATTTGGGTTGTAACACTAGTATGATTACAAAGGATAGGTAATTACTATTTGTCGGAAAGAAAGACATCAAAAGGAATCGAAGGGAGGCAACTAAGTAGTCCAAAGCCTAAATGTTGAATTTTTGGACTCAAAATACGTTGTTATTGCTAAAAGAAAGATACTTTTCTATATATAGCGCTGTATTACACCGCGCTATACTTTAACAGTATTTTTGCCGTTAAAGTATAGCGCGGTGTAATATCGCGTTATATACAGAGCGGAGTAATAACGCGCTATATATCTGTTTGTGGGCTCACCAATTAGTCTCATGCAGATAACTGACAAAATAGTAATTCAATTATATATAGCGCAATGTAATACCGAAAGCCATAGGTGCGATTTTTTGCCAAGATGAGAAAGCCATAGATGCGGTGAACTTTCCGCCGAAGCGGAACCGTTCCTGCGGTCGTTGCTCCGCAGATGCAAAAATTGGACAGATTGCACAATTCTAATAGCTTTGCAACATGGTCTTCCCGGGCCCGTTCAACTGGGTTCTTTGGCCTAATTGCAGTATTTTGAATTGCTTAACATGATTCTATCGCCCGACTGACTTTGTTTTGATTTTGTGAAGCTGCTTTGATCGAAAATGGACCCGAATATGGATGAAAATGCTCAACAACATGCAATTGAGGAGGAGGTCGAGGAACTGTATGATGAATCACGCTTCATGCCGGCTGACTACGAGCGTGGATATTTGGACTACCTCGTTAACAAAAGGATAGTGCTTGAAAAGGGGATCAACGAAGAAAAATTGGCCGAGAAACTCCCCGATTTCTATGCCCGTCTCCATACATCCGGATGGTCATGCTTCATTCCCTCACCATGCAAAGCTAATGAGGAGTGGATTCGCGAATTCTATGTAAATCAAATTCAATATTTGCAAGACCTCATAATCAAAATGTCACGACCCCAAACCCCGGTCGTGATGGCGCCCAACACATTGCTAGGCAAGCCCGACCATCTTATCCAATTACCAGCCAAGTATAATTAATACTAATTAATCGGCGTGGTTAGCCTGTTTTCATAACAAATCAAGAAGTGTAGAAATGAAATACAAGAACACAGTCCCAACCAAATCGTGGTGTCACAAGTCTGAGCCTCTACAAATGAGATCTACTACACAATCAAGTCTAACCAGAATGGAGATAACAAAATGATAAAAAGAAAGAGGTTAGGTACTGTGGACGTCGGCAGCTACCTCGAAGTCTCCACAGAATGGGGATAATAAAGCAGTTGCGATAGCTCAACTGCCCTCCTGAACCTGTATATCTGCACAAAAAGTGCAGGGGAGTGGGGTGAGTATATTTCAACTCGGTGAGTAACAATAATAAATAATAACTGAAAATAAGAACTCATGTACTATCACTAAACAATTCTAAGGCAACCCCCACAGGTTAGTCATCACTATAATGAGTACTCTGATCACTAGTCCACATCTATCTCATCTAGGTCCCACACTGACCACATCCTCGCTCGTACCACTACGGTATACAACCATCTCAATATATGGAGACATATACATCTGTCTATAACATATAAATATTTCAGTATATATATGAATATGAATAAGTGTAATGCTACGGCGCGCAGCCCGCTCCAATACATATACCGCTGCGGCGTGAAGTCCGCTCCAATACATATACCGCTGCGGCGTACAACCCGCTCCATTTAACGTCGACGGCGCTCACTGGGGGTGTATACAGACTTCGGAGGGGCTCCATGGGCCCAAGCACTATAATAATGCGGCGTGCAGTCCGTCCCACATGTATATTACATGTATATTACTGCGGCGTGCAGTCCGATCCAATATATATACTGCTGCGGCGTGCAGCCCGATCCAATATATATACTGCTGCGGCGTGCATGTGTGCGGACTCGGACACCGAAGGGGCTCCTACAGCCCAAGCGCAATAATACTGCGGCGTGCAGTCCGTCCCATATGTATATTACATGTATATTACATGTATATTACTGCGACGTGCAGTCCGATCCAATATATATACTGCTTCGGCGTGCAGCCCGATCCAATATTGGTATATATATATATAATACCTCATAATGGGTCCTCGACCCTATTCCGGTCGGTATATACTTGGCCTCTCAGGCTCAATATAATATATCACAGTGGGTCCTTGACCCTGTCTCAGTCAATATAGACTTCGCCTTTCAGGCCCACTCAGCTAGAATAGGGAATTCCACCTATCTCATCTCAATCGGTATAGACTTGGCCTTTCAGGCCCACTCAGCTAGAACAGGGAATTCCACCCTAGATAATCTCTCTCAATATACACATCTAATACGGGCTCATATTATGCTATACAGCTAGAGCTACGGCTGAGTGTATGTTTCCAACACGATATAAGGGTCACCTAGCTCTATAGGTTCCCTAATGCTCTACAGATCGGCACAAGGCCCCAAACATGGCTATTAGCCCAATTGTACAGTTATAATCTCATTAACAGTCATACAACACAATATTCTATTAGCCGAGAAGGACCAAGTCCGAACCCTCAATCACAATGTCACTACGCCCGTCAGAGAACGCGTGTCTCATCTCAATATAGCACTGTGAAGTGCTAGTACGGGGTTTCAAACCCTCGGTACATTGTTTACTACTACCACTCACCTCGAACCGGTAGAAGCCTTGGTCCGCCTTGCGCTTGCCTCGCAAATCAATCTCCTCGGTTGCCAAATCTGCTCAAAATCAATGATAATACATCAATATATGCTAAATTCACGTAACCCATTCGAAATAACTCAAATTGCATCAAAACCCACAAAGTTGTCAAAACCCGACTTTTGGTACGCTTCTCGAAAAATTATAAAAGTTACATATTCGGAACCCCCGTCTCAATACGAGTCTAGGCATATAAAATTTACCAAATGCGGACTCCATTTGCCCGCTCAAATTGGCATTTTACCAAAGTCGTGGCCTAGGTAAATTTCCCCACAATTTGATCCAATTTCAGTGGAATAAAGAAGGATTCTAAGATAAAAACACATATATTAACCATAAAACTTACCTCCAATGATAACCCGGTGAAATCCCAGCAATTTTCCTTCACTTTTGCTCTCCAAGACTCAACAATGGAGGTTTTCAATTAATGAGTCGCGGATGAAAATTCTGTCCAGATGAAATGCAATTAAAAGCCTTCTGTTTTTAACAAAATACTGTTCACTCGTGTTACTGTTCACCCGTGTTACTGTTCACAATGTACTGTTCACAGTGTACTATTCACGAGGTACTATTCACGGGGTACTATTCACGGGGTACTATTCACAATGTACTGTTCACAGCAGCAGCTTTTTATCTAAATTGCAGCACAATCATGTTTTACTAAAATGGCTCTAAATCCATCATACGAACTTGAAATTAGACGATTCTTTTTCCTTTGGCTCCGTAATTGTAATACGGATCTAGTAGTTCAAACAAAACTGAATTTGGAGCTCATTTGCTTAGTTCAATACCAATTTCGCTCGCTAAATAATTAACTCACATATCGCGTCAAAAATCCAATCGCGACTTGATGAAATTAAACCAAAATTTCCAGATCAGTCCTATAATTCATGATTTAAATTCTGGAAGTCTCGAAGTTAAATTTGGATCTCTAGAACTAAAAATAGACCTTTGGATCATTACATTTACGCTCAAAGCTGCAAAAATCTTCCAAAAATGACCCGTTGGACATCCGAAACACACCCGAGACCCCCGAGACCTCAACCAAATATACAGACATGATCTATTACCTCATTCCAACTTGCTCGAATCATTAAATCACTATAGTTAACATCAAAATCGTCCGTTTTCAGCAAATTCAAGCTTAAGTTTAACTATAACTTTCAAAATTCTTATTCGATCAAAAACCCGACCAAACGACCTCCGAATGACTTGAAATTTTGCAGGCACATCCAAAATCACCTAACGGAGCTACTGCAACTGTCGGAATTCCATTCCGACTCCCGGATCAAAATCTCACCTACCGTCCGGATTTCGCCAAAATTCAACCTTAGCCAATTCAAGCCTATTTCTACACCGGACCTCCAAATTCAATTTCGATTGTTCCCCTAAGTCACAAATCACCTCCCGGAACTAACCGAATCATCCGAATCCGATTCCGAGTCCTCTAACTAAATAGTCAACGTCCGGTTGACTTTTCCCAACTATTCCTTCTTCTAAGAGACTTTCTGTCTCAATTTCAATCAAACTCAACCCGGATTGACTCAAACTCACCCAACATGCATATTACAACATCAACAAGCATATAACGGGGGTAACGGGGTGATAACTCACATGATGACGGGCCGGGTCATCACATTCTCCCCAACTAAGCAAATGCTCGTCCTCGAGCGGACCAAAAGGTCTACTAGAAGTGACCCAATAGCTGAATGACCTTACCAAGCATATATTCGGGGCGATACCACTTCACCCTATCTTTCATAAGTCCGATAACATAGTATAGCTGAATTTCCACAGTCTAACTGAACCATAAACCACATTGCACTTTCCGAAATCATATACCAGTCTGAATCCCACATCTATACTCAGAGTACATACGATCCAACTATAATAGCCAACTCACCACTCCGGGTGAGATCACATGATGTATCAAACAACCCGATCACTCGATACGATAGTCTCTAATCACGACAATTGGCCACAATAACCAAATACTAGCAGAAAGAACCTTTCTCATTAGATAGAGTCTTATTCCAACACCTTCATATCCTTCCCACGGCAACTGAAGCACGCGATATACCGAACCCATCTCTCGGGTCAACCATTCGTGAATCTATTTCCCTTTTAAAATTGATACCACAATAAGTTTCGGAACCAAACCTCGATATTACCTTTCTAACGAGCTGAAATCATATATGCTTGCTCTCATTAATGACTTGAATGATCATTTTGGTTATAACACACCACACTGGTAACATGACACCTCAGCATCGGCCTAGGCCACAACGAGCACAACACAGGCTCCAATAAGAACGATCTGAACACACTTGAATCATGACAACTGATTCGCACAAAGAGCCATAATTCAAATTCTTCCATACCATCACAACACATAGCTGAGATTCTCGTCTCACATCATAGAATTAGAGTACCTGAATCCTCCTCGAAATGTCATAACATCACGTGGCCTTGCCACGACTCGTGATTTTATCCAAACACTATTACTCATGGAGCACCTCAAGTCGCCATGCTCAAAACGATCATCCATGCACATATTTAGGTCTGAACCCAAGCAATCAATCTCACCCACGGTGAAGCAATTAATATATGCTATCGAATCCTGAATGGACACAACCGATGTGCTATTCCCCGAGCGATACCCAATACGGACTATTCCTCAGAAGAGAGGAAGTATTGTATACAAGGTACATATAGGAAGCTATATTTCCTACATCACACTGTTGCGGCGCGCAACCCGTTCCAATAGCATACCTGTGGCGGCGTGCCACCCGATCCAGATACCATACATGTGGCGGCGTGCCACCCGATCCAGATACTATACATGTGGCAGCGTGCCACGCATAAATCTAGCAAAAAGGGAATGCACATCGACTCGAGTTGCTCATTGCAACAAACATGTATATATGGCCTCGAGCTCGGTCACATGAAACTCATCCGACAAAGTTCCTCAATACCGGAACTGAATCAATGGTAGATACCTCTACACGGACATCCGCCACGAAGGCCCAACTGGCAAAGCAATACCTACCAACCGTCCGCTGGCTCTAGGGTACATCCACCCTGCTGGAGCATGATCTGATGCGCTCTGCCATGCAGTTTGCGACATGTTTCTGACATAGTCCATATCACATTAATCTAGACAGTCTGACTTATGACAACCAGCCTGCAATCATATATCATTATTTAAATTCGTCATATCAAGTGACGAGATAGCCACTAGGGCTTCCAATTTTCTGATAACCGCTAAACTGTGCCGATACACACGATATACCACCGCTGCGTAGGCGGGTTACGAGAACTTCTAGTCTCCAACACATACATAACACAGTAATCACTATGCCTGATTCTGTGCTTCACCGTATGATTACATAACGCACCTCAAACGTCCATTCATACCACGAAAGCCATTCATAAATTTCACTATGTCATCAACGACTCAATTATTACAGTCGATCCAACAGGAGAATACCACCATACCGCTAGATATTATCAATTTATTTTACCTGCCTCTTTTTACCATAGACTATGCCGAAATACTAGCATAGCACTACCATTCTCCTAAATCACCAGGAAGATTGATTCTCAGATTTTCTGCAGCTGCCCACGCTGCTTGAGGGTTTTAATGACTTCCCATATAATGAATTGATCTCAAAACCTTGAACATGCCGTTATCAAATTTCTATAACACATCGCATATACCATACCACACTAAAACAACAGGGAAAATTCATATCCCTTTCCCTACGCCGCAAACATCGGCGCACTCAACTAGTCAAGGACTTTCATGATCTCATATAGAGAAAACTCATTACACATTCCAAGCTTTACATACCAACAGGAAATACACTCATTTTCAAACCACGGTAAAATACATCACAAACCCTTTCTCCCAATTACATTGCATAAGTTAAATTGTCAGGACTGAGTCCTTATACCCATACCGAGTTACACAACTGCCAATACTCAAAAGCTTTATTGCACAATATCGGCGAGACTCATTACTTCAAACATATACCAGGAATTAATCGTATTCCTTATCATACCGTTTCGGTTTATTAACAAGTTGATCCATTTACCCAATTTCCTTTCTGATTCATCTTTAATTTAATACTAGTCTTTATTGCAGCACCACAATGCCTCAACCCATGTTACCACACAAGACTCGTACATAAGACCATACGGTCTAAGACCCATAGGCCACTGAATACTCTCTCAATTGTTTCCCAGAAATACCACATTCTACAATACTTTGTTTTGAAGAACTTCTTGCGATTTGAATTTGTTATCATTACCTTTCTATACGGATACAAAGAATCTCATCATCCCCATAACATAACAAAAGTCTTGGTTTCTTCTAACGAAACCACGGTCTTTAGCCACGTACACAGTCTTAAGGCACCTGATTGTTGCAAGAGTAAATCTTGGACACCGCAAGGCTATTCTCGGGCGTCATTCACCCTTAACCAGTTATAATTCAATTGCCTTATTAAACAGAACCACTCGGGCCTTAATAGAACTCTGACACCGCAGAACATGATTACATATGGATACAATTAACTATCTTTCTTTTCTATACATCAAACATTCTTTAGCAATAGCCACTCAAAACCTCCTAGTATTTTCTCACATCTACGAAGCACCATAACCTTCGTCGGAATTTTTCCCAACATGCTTGGGGACAGAACCATCATAGCACACAATAGTGCAAGTTAGTCAATAACAACCTCCCCAACTTGGCTCGGAGCCATACATCAAAGCACTTTTAGCCACTCATAGCATTCTTACTCAATTGATGCTCCAATGTTACAATGAGATTAAACTCGAGCTATTTACAAACTTTGGCGGAGACTCGAATCATCGGAAATCTTAACTCTTTTGCAATTCTCGTATTCATTCACACGCAACAGCTAAGCCCATTCCTTAGGCGACAACATCTTCTTTTTTTTTAAGTCCCAAAATTTTCAAAAATTTCGGCAGAGTTTCCTTTGTAATTGGGCCTATCCACCTGCCAGAGAACCACCAAAATCATGCTAACGACACGTCCACAAATTGACAAAGCATCACAATGTATATCAATAATATTAATCTCAATACCACCTGTATTATATTATCAAAATTGATACGTGGACATGCGTTTCACCTATTTGAATCATAACACATAGAAAATACATTTTAACCCTCCATTATCTGGGCTATTCCACCAAGTAAGAACATTTTCTTTCCTTAATATTTCTGTATACCTTCCATTGCCATAGACATTACACAGTACCAACATACTCATTACATAGCTATCTAGCCGCCATTCCCACAATCAAGGACAACACTAAACATATAAGTTCATAATACCAGCTCGTAAAATTAGCACCTCGGTGCTCAAGCCATATGCAAAGATTCGGCCTCAAGTCCTTCAGACCGGCCCAACATAAAACTTACGGAGATTATATCTCACCCCTTAATCGAGAAATCATAAGCCATCAAGGCAAATTTATCACTAAGCACTCGAGTGCGCGCATCAATGTGCAGGAGGAATTTCAAGAATTACATCTCAAGCTGAATAAAACACGCGCGATGAGAATTTCAAGAATTTGAAACTTTCCTAAAGGTTTGCAGCCTCCCGAGGATAAGTACAGGCGTCCCCGTACCGATCCACGAGACTCAACCAACCGGCTCATGACTCGCGAGACCTGTTAACCTAGGCTCTGATACCAACTTGTCACGACCCCAAACCCCGGTCGTGATGGCGCCCAACACATTGCTAGGCAAGCCCGACCATCTTATCCAATTACCATCCAAGTATAATTAATACTAATTAATCGGTGTGATTAGCCTGTTTTCATAACAAATCAAGAAGTGTAGAAATGAAATACAAGAACACAGTCCCAACCAAATCGTGGTGTCACAAGTCTGAGCCTCTACAAGTGAGATCTACTACACAATCAAGTCTAACCAGAATGGAGATAACAAAATGATAAAAAGAAAGAGGTCATGTACTGTGGACGTCGGCAGCTACCTCGAAGTCTCCACAGAATGGGGATAATAAAGCAGTTGCGATAGCTCAACTGCCCTCCTGAACCTGTATATCTACACAAAAAGTGCAGGGGAGTGGGGTGAGTATATTTCAACTCAGTGAGTAACAATAATAAACAATAACTGAAAATAAGAACTCCTGTACTATCACTAAACAGTTCTAAGGCAACCCCCACAAGTTAGTCATCACTATAATGAGTACTCTGATCTCCAGTCCACATCTATCTCATCTAGGTCCCACACTGACCACATCCTCGCTCGTACCACTACGGTATACAGCCATCACAATATATGGAGACATATACATCCGTCTATAACATATAAATATTTCGGTATATATATGAATATGAATAAGTATAATGCTACGGCGCGCGGCCCGCTCCGATACATATACCGCTGCGGAGCGCGGCCCGCTCCAATACATATATCGGCTGCGGCGTGCGGCCCGCTCCATTTGACGTCGACGGCGCTCACCGGGGGTGTATACAGACTTTGGAGGGGCTCCCCAGGCCCAAACACTATAATACTGCGGCGTGCACCCCGATCCACACATGTATTACTGCGGCGTGCAGTCTGATCCAATATATATATATTTATACTGCTGCGGCGCGTAGCCCGATCCCATAATATACATCAGTGCTCACTGAGAATGTGTGCAGGCTCAGACTCCAAAGGGGCTCCTACAGCCCAAGCGCAATAATACTGCGGCGTGCAGTTCGTCCCACATGTATATTACATGTATATTACTGCGGCGTGCAGTCCGATCCAGTATATATATTGCTGCGGCGCGCAGCCCGATCCAATATAGGTATATATATAATACCCCATAATGGGTCCTCGAACCTATTCCAGTTGGTATATACTTGGCCTCTCAGGCCCAATATAATATATCACGGTGGGTCCTTGACCCTGTCTCAGTCAATATAGACTTGGCCTTTCAGGCCCGATATAACATCTCATAATGGGTCCTTGACCCTATCTCATCTCAATCGGTATAGACTTGGCCTTTCAGGCCCACTCAGCTAGAACAGGGAATTCCACCCTAGATAATCTCTCTCAATATACACATCTAATACGGGCTCATATTATGCTATACAGCTAGAGCTACGGCTGAGTGTATGTTTCCAACATGATATAAGGGTCACCTAGCTCTATAGGTTCCCTAATGCTCTACAGATCGGCACAAGGCCCCAAACATGGCTATTAGCCCAATTGTACAGATATAATCTCATTAACAGTCATACAACACAGTATTCTATTAGCCGAGAAGGACCGAGTCCGAACCCTCAATCACAATGTCACTACGCCCGTCAGAGAACGCGTGTCTCATCTCAATATAGCACTGCGAAGTGCTAGTACGGGGTTTCAAACCCTCAGGTACATTGTTTACTACTACCACTCACCTCGAACCGGTAGAAGCCTCGGTCCGCCTTGCGCTTGCCTCGCAAATCAATCTCCTCGGTTGCCAAATCTGCTCAAAATCAATGATAATACATCAATATATGCTAAATTCACGTAACCCATTCGAAATAACTCAAATTGCATCAAAACCCATAAAGTTGTCAAAACCCGACTTTTGGTACGCCTCTCGAAAAATTATAAAAGTTACATATTCGGAACCGTCGTCTCAATACGAGTCTAGGCATATAAAATTTACCAAATGCGGATTCCATTTGCCTGCTCAAATCGGTATTTTACCAAAGCCCTGGCCTAGGCTAAATTTCCCCACAATTTGATCCAATTTCAGTGGAATAAAGAAGGATTCTAAGATAAAAACACATATATTAACCATAAAACTTACCTCCAATGATAACCCGGTGAAATCCCAGCAATTTCCCTTCACTTTTGCTCTCCAAGACTCAATAATGGAGGTTTTCAATTAATGAGTCGCGGATGAAAATTCTGTCCAGATTTTTTTATAACAAAATACTGTTCACCCGTGTTACTGTTCACCCGTGTTACTATTCACAAGGTACTGTTTACGGGGTACTGTTCACAATGTACTATTCACGGGGTACATGTTTTACTAAAATTGCAGCTTTTTATCTAAATTGCAGCACAATCATGTTTTACTAAAATTACTCTAAATCCATCATACGAACTCGAAATTAGACGATTCTTTTTCCTTTGGCTCCGTAATTTTAATATGGATCTAGTAGTTCAAACAAAACTGAATTTGGAGCTCATTTTCTTAGTTCAATACCAATTTCGCTCGTTAAACAATTAACTCACATATCGCGTCAAAAACCCAATCGCGACTTGATGAAATTAAACCAAAATTTCCAGATCAGTCCTATAATTCATGATTTACATTCTCGAAGTCTCGAAGTTAAATTTGGATCTCTAGAACTAAAAATAGACCTTTGGTCATTACATTTACGCTCAAAACTGCAAAAATCTTCTAAAAATGACCCGTTGGACATCCGAAACACACCCGAGACCCCCGAGACCTCAACCAAATATACAGACATGATCTATTACCTCATTCCAACTTGCTTGAATCATAAAATCACTATCGTTAACATCAAAATCATCCGTTTTCAACAAATTCAAGCTTAAGTTTAACTATAACTTTCAAAATTCTTATTCGATCAAAAACCCGACCAAACGACCTCCGAATGACCTGAAATTTTGCAGGCACATCCAAAATCACCTAACGGAGCTACTGCAACTGTCGGAATTCCATTCCGACTCCCGGATCAAAATCTCACCTACCGTCCGGATTTCGCCAAAATTCAACCTTAGCCAATTCAAGCCTATTTCTACACCGGACTTCCAAATTCAATTCCGATTGTTCCCCTAAGTCACAAATCACCTCCCGGAACTAACCGAATCATCCGAATCCGATTCCGAGTCCTCTAACTAAATAGTCAACGTCCGGTTGACTTTTCCCAACTATTCCTTCTTCTAAGAGACTTTCTGGTCTCAATTTCAATCAAACTCAACCCGGATTGACTCAAACTCACCCAACATGTATATTACAACATCAACAAGTATATAACGGGGGTAACAGGGTGATAACTCACATTTTTGTTATTATGGAAAAAAATCTAACTTTTATAGTTAAAATTAAATTTTCATAACTTAATACTTTGTGCAACTCTTACTTTTTGTTATTGAAATAGTAAAATTCACTCAGTTTATACATATAACTTATTATGGTTAAAATATCATTATTACAGTGACAATCCTAACTGTACGACTAAAGTTGTAACTAATTTGTAAATTTATCGTCACTCTAAATTTGTAGCTATTAATTGTGTCATGACAAATAATTGTAACTATTATCTAACTATTTTTATTTTCTTAAAATTAGAAGAAATATTTATTTGACTATAAAATTTTGTTTTAAATATTTACGCTCGAAGATTGCTATTTTTACGGCAAATTTACCCCGTGGCAAAAACTAACGATTAGTTATAAACTTTTATCGTAGCAATAAATTTGTGGTTATATTATTTTATCGTAATAAAAAAATATAGCTATTAAGCCAACTATTACCATGGCTTTTTAGAACTTGAAGAAAAATTTATTTGTAACATTTTGGTTTACATAATTATTGTGATCACTAAAAGGTTATTGTTGCTATATTAAGTTTTAATTCATGGCAAAAACTAATGATTAGCTACAAAATTATGTTATAGTAAGAAATATGTGGCTAATTCAACGTATACTGCCATAATTTTTTATAACTTGAAGTAAATATATTCATTTAGCTACAATATTTTATTTTAAATATTTTATTGTGGCTAAAAAGTTACTACAACTATATTAAGTTTTAACTCGCAACAAAAAACTAATAATTATCAACGAAATTCAATTATAGCAATAAATATGTGGCTATATCTTCTAATTACTGTCACAACTTATTTGAGCTTGAAGCAAAAATACTCATTTAGCTACAATAATTTGTTTCAAATAATTTATTGTGACTAAAATATTACTATTGCTACAGTAACTATTGATGCGTGGCAAAAACTTATGATTAGCTACGAAAATTTATTTGTAGTAATAAATTTGTAGCTATTAAGGTAGTTAATGCCACGATTGTTAGCAATTATAGCTAATATGAGGAATTAGCTTTACCAACTTATTTTCGTGGCAAGGAAATTTTAAAATTTTGTAAATAGCCACAAAATTCTATGTTTTGTGGCTATTATTAGGTATTAGCTATAAATTTCTAATTCGTAGCTAAAATTTCGTAGCTATAGATGCATAATGTTGTAGTGGATCATTATTGTTGAATTAAAAAAAATGTATCTTTCTTAGCAGTATGAATCATTTTTTATAGAATCATATCGTGTTATGATATGAAGTTTGCGAATTAAACCCCTTACTTGTATTAAATTTTTATTTGGGAGATACTCTAAAAGTTTATAACTAGCCTAGCTTAACAAGAGTCTCAAATTCAAGCCCGGAGTATAGAAAAATTATGGTAGAGTGCAATTCAGTTTTTATAGTCATGGACAATGCAAATTGAAATAAGTCGGATCTCGAAATGGGTACCCGACATTCTCCAAAAATGAAAATATTGGTTTAAGTCAATCTTATTTCTAATACTAATATTCTTTAAAAAAAAAAATCGTATATCATCCACCTAAATGTATTTGTGAATATGAGTAAAACTTCTATTAATTTCCATATTTTATGCGCTTACATTGGTGTTTACCTCAAAATCGGATAATAATTAAATTTGTATGCGGTTTATATTAACCCGATTAATTAAAAATAATAGATAAATGAACTAAAGATGAAATAAACAATCAAATCACTCGCAATGTTAAGGACATGACTGATCTTGGATTAAATAATGAGCTCGTCCTCGATTGTGACTTCGATTTAGGCCCACTCGTGAATAAAGAATAGAACTAGTGAACAAAACTATCAACATTAGCTTAGAGAACAAAAAATAATTAATGCCTTGGAATGCGTTGTACAATATGTCCAATTGAAGGAAAAGTTTCCCTTTATATAGTAAGAGAGTTTTAGCCCTAGTATAAGTGTGAAAAAAAGAAAATTGTTTTTTTTCAATACTTGTTGATCTATAATCGACATCGAGTGATATTCGCACCGTGATATCCGGTTGAGAGTGGGTATTGCGGGCCTCTAGAACTCACACTCAGCTCGGGCGCATCGCTTTATCATGCCCGATGTCGAATATACCATTTATTTTTCTGGGATCTCGATCTGGAAGGCCTTTGACTACGACTACAATCTCCCGGTTCTATGCTCCCCCTTCATTCTCTTATCGGGATAGTCATTGCCCTGATTTTACCCGTACGCAGATAGTCCCCTCATTTTTCGGAGAGTAGATTTATGAAAACGACGGAAGCGATAAATGACAACTTGTTCCTTCCTTCGTACGTCACGACAAAGTTGTTGGGTCAATGAAAGTGTCTCATCAGTCACGTCGTTCTGACTTCGAATACAATGTTATTTGAGAGAAACTCTAAGAGTTGATTCTTTGCCCTAGCTTCGCATGTTTTAAAGTCAAGCCCGGAGTATAGAAAAAATTATGATAGGGTGCACTTCCCCTTTTGATAGTCTTGCACAACGTGAACAGAATCAGTCGGATCTTAAAGCGGGTACTGGACACCGGATGGATACAATAAAAAACCCCCACAAGCATTCTCCAAAAGCAAAACTGTTGGTTTAAGTCAATCTTATTTCTAATGTACTAATATTCTTTACAAAAATGGTATATCGTCTACCTGAATGTATTTTTGAATATGAGTAAAACTTCTACTCCCTCTTCTAATTTATGTGAACATATTTGACTGGACACAAAATTTAAGAAGAAAAGACGACTTTTGAAATTTTTGCTCCTAAACAAGTCAAAAAGGAACTCAAAGTATTTGTGTGATTATAAAAGTTTCTCATTAAAGGTAGAATTGTAAGTTTAAACTAAATTATTTTCAAATTTAGAAAGGAATTATTCAATTTGAAATAAAATAAAAAAGAAATAAGTTCACATAAATTGGAGCAAAAGGAGTACTAATTTCCATATTTCATGTTCCTACATTGGCACATAAAACATTAATGTCAAAGTGAGATGTCTTGCATTACTAATGTTCTATACAGACCGTTCAAACAGAGATATTTCCCTTTCATCATTGTCCTTATTTAACCAATAGAAAAAGAATGTATAATCAAAATCCAGGATGGCTAAGGATAATCACCTATAAGGCAGCACAGCTCAAATGCCATGAAAAATTGCGAAAATGCCAGTACTGCCAAACATAAAAAGCTCCAAAAAGTGCTTCATATCTGTTGGGGCTTCAAGCGCAATTAAAGTATGAATTTTGGGTTATAAGGTGCATTGAAGGTGAAAAACAAAAATATTTGTGTAATACAAGACAAAACTTAAAAACTAGTAATACAAAAGCAAGATGAAACACCCTCCCGATAGCCCCAATGATGGCCTTTTTGATCTCATTCGTATTCCAAATCCGTTAGTAAGAGTTTACGGTGGGTGGGTAAGCAGGAGGGGATCCCTGTGGTTAGATTAACTGGCCGAGAAGGTTAGCGAGGTCTAACCACCTCAACTCTCCGTTTCTGGCATGCTATAGTTATTAAAGTCTCTCGACGGCGGGAATGGGAGATTACCGGTAAGCCAGATGCTTCGCGAACTTCAACTTTAAGGCATTTCGTTGCACTTTAATCACCCTCGTGAAAAGGCCCCACGCGGTTAAGAAGCTGAAAGAGAAGCTATTGGGACTGGACATGGACATCCTCTCTCGAATCTGCTGTTCTAGCTCACATCAGGCTATCTCCGAGAAAATAGGGCCTAAACGTACCTTAAATGAGCCTTCATGCATACTGAAAACCACCCCTTTTAAATCATTAATAAAGCAGACAGCATTAGCCCAATACAAGACAATCTTGTTATGCGTAAATGATCGGAGACATGTACATGAAATTGAAATTCAAAGAACAATAATTAACTCAATCTATTTAACCTTTGAGTTTGGCAATAACATGTTATTCTGTAAAAATTATTTAACCAAAAATCATCAGTTTAGCTATTATGTTTTTAAAATTTTAAAATGATTGTGCATTGATAGATGCAAAAAAGTGAAATCCGCGTGATTACTATGACAACCAATTCTTATTTAGTTTATCTAATGTTCGGCGATGATTCAAATATTTCATACAAATAAATTTTACAGCAAGCCTGGATAGGTAACTAGCCAAATATGGTAAATAACATGTTATAATGGTAAAACAAAACTACGATGATAGTGTAAATTTTCTTTGTCAATAAAACAGTTAATTCAGTTGTATAAATTGTAGGATGACCTAGGTCATGGGTGGATATACCTTAGCCCAAGCAAGGTGATACTGTTTGATCAAAAAAATTTATTAACTATGTATATATTAGTTTTTGGACACGTATATTGTACGTGTATCCCATGCTAATTAAAATAACTATTTTTAAAGCAATATAGATATTTTTAGAATAAGCGTGCAATGAGTTACACAAATTATGAAGAGGATAAATGTAAGCTCAAAACTGAAGAATGTTGAGCGTACTATGCTTAAATAACACATACTTTATTTTACACTTTAATATGAGCAATGTCATTATTGTTGCAAGGCGTACATATCAAGAAATTATTATTGAATGAAAATAGAATTTTATAGAAGCTGTAGAGAAATCCGATCAACAGATGTCTTCGTTGTGATGGCTAGAAAGTCAATGTCAGTTAATTGTGATAGGGACATATAATAATTATTGAATCAATAAATTTGATTAATATTTATAAATCATAATTGCACATACTTGTACCATTTGTCTGATTCAAAATTATGAGCCCTTAGTTGAATACATAAATATAATAATATTAATAGGCCAATTGTATTTTGATATTTTTATTAGTCGCACTTCACGAAAAACAGTTTTGTAGATTAGAGAATGATTTATACAAATTAATTTTTTGATGAGAATTTAAATATTAAGTATCTCATAAGTTTTCAAGTAAACAAATTTTATATTGAAGAAAATATAGAAGATGATAAAATTTATGAAATATATATAACAATAGTACGATCATAGAAGCCACGGATGTTTCGTGCGTGCTCAAATTTGCAACCATAGATCCTTTGTTGTGCACATGTATAGAGTATAACGAAGAATGTCAACAAAAAAAAAATTATAATGTAAATATTATAACCATTGAAGATGGAAGAAACAAACAATCAAAGTTAAATAATTAAGTAAATTAACTTATGAAATTGCTACGCTACAAAATCACCAAAATCAAAATTAAACAACCAAATAATAACGGTACTACAACAAAAACGAAAAAAAAATTTGTATTATTTATTGTCTTACAAAAAAAATGTAGGTACGAAGAATGTTTGAACAATACATACACAATATCATCATTCCGATAAGAATATCCTATATTGACAAATGAAACAAAATTGAGGTAAGTGAACAGATAAGAATAATCAATTACCTAACAGAGAACAATGAATACAAGAAAAAAATCACAAATATGATTATAGAAATAATTTTATTTAGGAAGATGAGTAATTCCAACATTACACAAATGTTTAAGCGATCATACGCAGTCCTTTATCCTATTCTTGATAATGATTATAGAGAAAATATATACACTTTGTACATCCTTGATTTTTGTCATAAATGACAGCTTTTAAGAATCATTATTAGGGGATACTAATTGCAATGGCCAATGAGGAATATGGAAGATTGAAAAACTATAAATTGCAACAATAATTATTCTTTAAAGGGAAAAGCAAACGCATTTGAAAAGAAAAAAAAATTGTCATTTATTGGAAGGTCATTTTTTTGGCTAAAGGATTAAATAATAATCCAATTTTAAATGGGTGCGTTACCCAACCTCTCTTCTACAGATTTTATGCTATCCTTCCACTGATACAATTTTAATCATTGTTAATTAGGTCATGTAATTATAATATTATTGTTTCATATTTATTATTTTAAATGTTTAATATTTTAGTACATTTTAATTTAAAATGATTTATAATAGGGGTAAAATAGTAATCCAACATTGCAGGAAGAAGCTTCTAACCTTTAATATATATATATATATATATATATATATATATATATATATATATATATATATATATATATATATATATTATTATTATTATTATTATTATTATTAAAATCCAAAAGCAAAATAAATGTTAAATTCAAAAAGTGACACCACTTGTCAAGATTTTCTGTCATTGGATTTGGGTGCATGTTAGATCCTCCAAAAGTAATAGATATTTTAAGGATCTGACACAGTGCGGTAGCATTTTACAGAATTCGCACAATATAAATTTTGTCGATAATACACAACTAATATAACACACTTCTTTATATTATCTAAAAATTAATACGTCAAATAATGTTTTCTATAAAGATTATTTCAAGATAAAGTAATATTCTTTTAATACACCTAAGGTTTTTAATCCTTATCTGCAAAAAAACTCATACTAGAACTGCTAATATGCTTCTTCTTCTTCTTTTTTTTTTTGGGTTGGAAAGATAGGCAATATTATAACATAACAAATATTAACATATGTTTAGAGTCTTGGATGCCTACAAGGCATCCTTTGTACAAGGGTAGAGCCAGATTGTAGTTTTCCTCCTACCGGAAGAGCAAACCTAATGCTCAAAGTAGTAGCTACTAAAGGAGTTCTTCTATTACACATTGTAGATATTTCATAAGAACTATAACTAGAGAGAGAATGTGTAACATTCCTACTAAGCTGCCGAGTCATCCTGCTGTAGAGTGTGCCCTGGTGATCTTCTTGGTAACATGACATTGCAAAAAGTGGGGGTGATTCAAAAAGTAGGCACTGCTCCTTTACATGCGTTGCACCATATTTAGCAATTTGTCTGCTACATCATTCTGCTCTCTATAGATAACTTGTACAGATGCGCTATTCAGCTGTTGGAGCAAGGACCTGCAATCATCAACAATATTAATACAGCTCATAGAAGGTGATTTTAACATACCAATTATATTTTGTGCATTTGTCTCAATGGTGAGTGGTAAGAGCCTTTGCTTGGCAACAATTTGTAAGCCTTTAAGGAGTGCAAGCAGTTCTATTTGGATAGGGTTGCCTTGATTGACACATCCTGCAAATCCTATGACTCAATTTCTTTGATGGTTGCGGATAACTCCACCAATACCATAAGTACTTAGAGACGGGTAACAAGATCCATCAATATTTAATTTGGAACACATATGATCAGGTTGTGACGATTCGACCCATTATCTCATGTGTTACTGCTTTGTTTCCCCCATTTTATGCTTTTCTATGTTTCGTTATCGGTGTGGTGTGTTAGAGTTGATTTGGATCGGTTTTGATAAGAAATGAGATATTTAGTCTCTTTAAGGAAGGCTTAAGTTGGAAAAGTCAATCGGACGTTGACTTATGAGTTATAGGGCTCGGATGTAATTTTTGGCGATTCGGTTAGCTTCGGGAGATGATTTGTGACTTAGGAATGCGATCAGAATTGATTTTGGAGGTCCGGTGTAGCATTTGGCTTGAATTGGAGAAGTTAATATTTTGGTGAATTCCGGTTGATGTATGAGAATTTGATCCGAGGATCCGAATGGAATTCTAAAAGTTGTTGTAGTTTCGTTAGGTGATTTTGGATGTGTGTGCAAATTATCAGGTCATTCGAACGTGGTTTGGTCAGGTTTTTGATCGAAAGTGCATTTCGAAAGTTTTTAAACAACTTAGGCTTAAATCCGATAAGAATTGATGATTTTAGTGTTGTTCGATGTGTGTTAATGATTTGAAAAAGTTTGAATGATGTTTTGGGATATGTTGGTGCTTTTGGTTGAGGTTCCAGGGGCCTCGGGATAATTTTGGATGGCTTAGCGGAAGTTTTGAACTCGGAAGATATTGCAAATCTTTGCCCAGCTGTTGCAGACCTTCGCATACGCAACCATAGGAACGCGTTCGCGATGAGGAGTTTTGCAGACCATCGCGTTCGCGAGGGCTGCTTCATGTTCGCGTAGAAAAGCCTTTCCGACTTAACCCTCTTAAATAAATAAAAGAATTTTAGTAAAAAAGCTTGAAAAGGGTTTTCAATTTTGAAAGTGACAAAAATTTGTGTTTAAAAGGAATTAACTCAGAGTCGCCACCTGACATTGATTTCGGTGTGCCAGGCCACCGTTTTTAAAATGAATTTCCTTTAAAACACTTTAGACTCTAAAACTAAGTCTACACCAGATATTCGGGTAAGGGGGCTCATTTGACTCGGGGAGAAGGTGTTAGGCACTCCCCAAGTCCCGTAACTAGTACGGTTGCGTACTTGATCATGTTGGCTTTCAAAACATTCAAATTGAGGTAAAACACACAAAAATAGAATAAACATACAAGAGGCTCGAGGCCGTATGAAAAGGAAAAAGAAAAGAAAAATCCTAAGCTATTACGTATTTTTCCACCATGTTCGCCAAGGCCTCCCAAATATTTACATAGTTCTTCGGAGCATACCCCGAATAATAATATTTACAAACTTTACAGGGCATTCCCCGGATAAATTTAACTACGGGAACGACCTCTCGCCTCGAATCAACGAAAATCCTAAAAGTTTGCCTACCCAAATATAATCGGCCTAGTCATGCTCCTAGCGGACAAGGTAATAAAAGAAAGAGTAAATAAAATTAGAATAAATAGACTCATTCCATGCTCCATTTCATTTCAAAGATTAATTCCCCAAAGAAACCCACCAAGAGGCATCACGGTGATAGATGCGAACAATGGACAAACAAGCACGGAATTAAACGGTCTATTAAGTAGACGTGCAAATTATTTAACAGAACTAAACAAGGACACATCCAAATAGGATAATAGAATACTAAACTAGCTGAGTCAAAACTACAAGGAGAGACATTAAAGAATTCTTCTTACTCTAATTCTTCTTAGCAAACCAATAGTATTAGAATTGGAACTATATATACTCAACAAAAAAAATCAAGTAAAGCCACCATGCTAAACACACATTTTATAATTTACACGCTACCCATTGAACTGTTACAAAAAGGAACTCTGTTGTAGTGTTTTTTAATAATAATAATAATAATAATAATAATAATAATAATAATAATAAAGAAAATCAGCATGACAAATTGACTAAAAGAGTTGAACACATGCTTCAAATTCCTGAGTTGATTTATGAGGATGAAAGTAACAGATGATATGTAAATCTTTTAATCAGAGAAGCAAGTTGTTCAGTTTTAAAGCAGGCGAGAAACAACGAAGGAATATTTGAACTCATATTTTCATGTTTATCACAAAAAGTTGGAGACAAATATTATTGTTCTCATCAACTAAAGATATGGTAATAAAGATGTAAATTCCTACAAATGCACGGACCCAAACAATAGCAAATCAGCAGAGATTTCAAAAATAGAGCAGGAGTGAATATTCACGAAAAACATGTGAAATAATAGTATTAAAATCCATAGAAACCAAGAGAAATAAAAAAACGCTAGCATCAACATACCATTACAAAGATTCAAACCAGAGATTTTATTTTAAAAGAAAGAAACAGACCTGAAAATTAAGGTTTATATGGATGAGAACATGTAGCAGTTACACGAGCAAAAATTATCTCAACGACCGATATTTGAGCAATAACAGAACCACGATCTGAACTAGAACGACCTTCGACTCGGCACACAAATCACATCGAACGCCAATCAAGAAATAATCTCGGACACAAAAAAAAGACTCAAATTGGTACCGGAATTTCGAAACCGACCACGAACTTCAAACTCGAACTTCAATTAAACCCCATGTTGTTGTCGAGATTGAAACCGAAAGAAACACTAAAATTTTTATGTCAAAACGAAAACAGAAATCCCCAAAGAAGATCTGGAAGTCTCAAAATTAAACCCTAGAACTCTGTGAAAAATGAGAAATTTATGAAGAAAGCAGAAAACCCAGAACCCTAGAATCAAAAACCCCAAATTTCTTACTGCCGTTCACTCCTCCTCTAATTTTTCCCCGAAAAATCTGTTTTTATCACCAAATCCTCTTCAACAAGGCACACACTTGATGAATGAAGGGCTGGGATCCATCGAAATTGATCCCACGCTCTCCATTCATCCAGCACATGCCTTCTAGAGGCTTCTTCACGTGAGCAAGAGGGGTGAGAATATTCGAGTTCGTTATTTGTCAGGCCACGTGGAAAGGGTGAGAGAATAAACCACGTGATTGGTTGTGAGGGGGGAATTTTCCGGCGACTTGGGCGGTTGTTCGCGGCTGGACGATGGGAGAGGGGGCGCCGTTTGGTTATTTTCTTTAGGGTTAGGTTTTTTTCTTTTTTGGGTCTTATGGGTTGGGGAAATTAATACTGGCCGTTAGATGAATATTGATTGGAAGGCTAGGATTTGAAGGGGGATGGGGCGGGTCGGCGGATTGGGCTGGGGCGGCAGGGAGGTTGGGCTAGGGAGAGAGGTCCGTTTGGCTTGAGGCTTTTAAAAGCAATTGGGCCAAATTTTGGATATGAAAAACTTAACAAGCCTAATATTTATTCCATATAAAGTATAAAGTTAATCCTAATTAAAAATAATACTATATTGCTAAACTATTTTGATATTTTTTAATTTTCATACTAAAAGATAAACATAGAATTAGATTAAAATTATTGTATTATTAAATAACGTTACTACCCAAGACACTAATATCCTTGAAAATAAAGTCTAATTATTTTTGTATTTTAAATTTCATGTAAGGTAGATAAACTAAAAGTAGCAAAAATAAAATATCAATAACTTAAATAAAAGAAAATATTTTTTGTAATTTTCAATTTTTGTGATAAAGATGATGTAAAAGAGTAAAAATTGGTGTAAATAACTATATTAGACCTAAATTAATTATTCTACGCTAAAACATGTGAAATTTCGGGGATGGTCAAAAATTACGTGTCTACAGCTGCCCCTCTTTGACTGAAAATACAAAGTATTCTCAGACAAAGAACGACTAGACAAGATTTTTGACCTGTCCCTTATTTAAAAGACCAACTAGAAGAAAAGAGAATGTGACCGAGCTCTGGTATCTGAGCTGCCTACATATCCTCGGCTATAGAGGAATCAGGCCACGTGTAGTTCAGAGTAAGAAGAGCAATGAGGTGTACCGAGGTGGAGAGTCGAGTCGAGTGCCGTCGAGGTTCCAGTCCGCGGTTCCTGCCATTACATCCAAATCAAAAAATGAAAAAGACTAACTAAACCTATAAACTATGAGTTACAAGATTCCTGTCTCTAAGTCTTCTGAAGCTTGATCTTGAATCTTGAATGGTTCTTCATGTAGACTTTAGATCTGAACCTTGACGCTCGCTAGATGTAGGTGTTAGTTCCTTTTCTTCTGCTTTTCGGATCAGAACCGGACATACAATGCTTATGGCTTTAGTCATGTATTGAGCGATCCACCTCTTGTCTCGGCCTCTGCATTTTGGACTCACCTCCCTTTTCTCTTTCTTTTTTCTTTTTCTTTTTCCTCTTTGTTTTTTTGTTTTTTTATATTCTGGATTGAAACTCCTTATATTGATCACCTCGGATTATTGACTCGCATTCTTGCCGCAAGCTTCTGCTACTTCTAGCATGAACTGATTTCTGAAATGATTTCCCTTCGTTGTCCAGGTGGGCGCCTGACATTACAGCAAAACAGACAAAACAAAAGAAAATTTTTCTGCCCCAGTTTGGGAATCGGGCATAAATGTGAATGTTAATTGGACTATGCTACCTACAAAGCTCTCAAAATTCTAAAATTAAATCCCATTATCCAGGAGGGTCCTGAAAACTTAAAATTAAATCCCATTATCCAGGAGGGTCCTGAAAACTTAAAATTAAAATCCCATTATCCAGGAGGGTCCTTAAAACTTAAAATTAAATCCCATTATCCAGGAGGGTCCTGAAAACTTAAAATTAAAATCCCATTATCCAGGAGGGTCCTGAAAACTAAAAATTAAAATCCCATTATCCAGGAGGGTCCTGAAAACTAAAAATTAAAATCCCATTATCCAGGAGGGTCCTGAAAACTTAAAATTAAATCCCATTATCCAGGAGGGTCCTGAAAACTTAAAATTAAATCCCATTATCCAGGAGGGTCCTGAAAACTTAAAATTAAATCCCATTATCCAGGAGGGTCCCGAAAACTTAAAATTAAATCCCATTATCCAGGAGGATCCTGAAAACTACTTAAATACTAAAACACCTGAACATATAGGTAAGCTTTTATTCAAAAACCCATTGTAAGCCAAGAGGTCATACAACAACAGAATTCGTGGGTGGTTAGGATGATTTGCAAATTCATGGACAAAAAAACATTGCCCTTAGTATAACAAAAGCTGTGAATATTATTGCCTCGGAATGCCTGCTTTATAAATATTCAGCATATTATATTTTTAGTTTTTTTAATACGAAAAAGTTTGTTATTTGAACTTTTGTTTTACTTATATAACTAATGATGTATATTAATATTATGTTGTAGACATGACAGCACAGCATATTGAACCTTCCAATAAAACAACCTATTATCTCGGAAGTGAAGAAAGACTTCCTGCTTTGTCCGACATAACAAATGGTGAGTGAAAATAGCAACACTTTAATAGATTTGGTGTGTTTTTAAGACATACTTTATCATAATTAACTATTTTTCTAATGTTTCCCAAGTTCATTAATAGTTCTACAAATAACGATGCATATAAAACTCATTCTGCAGACATGGAAAGAAATTATATTCTCCCTGATTTAAATACAATTCCTATATGTCAAGGTTAGTTTGTATATGTTATTTTTTATTAATTACCTTGAGTATATACATTATATGTTCACTTATTTTATTGTATATCTATAATGCAATAAAAAATTTACATTGTTACCATAGGTGCGCAAAGTGAGAACATTATTCCTAATTTAAATGACACTCCAGTTGAACAAGGTATTAAAACTTCGATTCTCATATTTATTTTTTATCTTAACTATATCAAAATTTACAATAATTATTATTTATTAACAACTTTTTCAATAAGTACTAACAATCCTTCTATATTGTAGATGTGGTAATGCATCCTTCTCTGCCAGATTTAAATGAAAATCCAATAATGCAAGGTAAGCATTTGAAATTATTATTGTTATTAGTTAAAAGTAAAATGTAATGTTAACATTAATGAAATTGAATATTTCTAACTGCGTTACTAGAAATTGACATTTACAAATACATAAATTTCATTCAGTATAACTTTAGTTTATATTTGGTTATCTATAAATAATAATCTTACACTAGATGTGGCTATATATAATTAAAGTTAATTATTTGACTGGCATCAGTAGAAATTATTCAACATTTTTTTAAGTTGTTACACCCGAAGAATAGGAACTCTTTTTTACATAATTATAATATACTAACAAGTGAACTACCAAGTAAAAGTTGCAAATTTTGAAGTATATGTCGAAACACTAAACATGAACGCACTTTATAATATATATGTGATTATAGACATTATTCACTCTTATGTACTAATACTGCAATTGTTGATTCAACTTGCACATCTCCTTTTGTAATGGTTATAAATCGTAGTAGATTCAAATTAATCAGTGTACTATTGAAATTTAGTATCTCTTATTATAGTAAAAGTACAGTGTGCAGTGAAGGTAATCTTCTGTAGGATAGCCTATGGATTATAAGGGAAGTACAAGTACGAGTAGTATTTGTATTACATAATTATATACTTACAAATTAAACGTGTAACAGGGCAGTTGCCAAATAACATAGGATATGAAGATGATGAAGAGTATCCAGGTACAACAACCATATTTTTTCACTTTTATGTTTGTACTAATGAATAATTTATATAGAAAAAAATAAATGTATATATTACTAACACAGCACTATTAATTGATTTACCAAATATTTGTTTTAGATGTGGATGTTGAATGTGAGGAAATTTATACAGAAGGTACTTATCAGATACTCCTTATTCAATCAACATAGTTTGATTTAATAAATAAATAACCTCTATATTTTACTTTATATATTATTGCAATTATAGATTATTGGGATATAGGAGATGCTACATATGAATGCGAAAACTGCGGTGCTCTTTTTTGGTATGAAGAAAGAATCCACAAGCATTACAAATCCAAAAAGCCTATTTTCACAATGTGTTGTGATCGCGGAAAAGTTAAGCTTCCAGATCTTAAGAAGCCTCCTGAAGTTCCCAGCATTGTGTCTTCAGGAAGATTATTTCAACAATTTTTAGTTGACGGTTATACAATGATTGAATCTTCTCGATTGAAGTTTATAAGGACTCATCAAAAGCAATTAAGAGTTGATTCTTATAAAGTCCTAGAAGATGCTATATTGCATGGTGACATCGATCCTTCATCCCAAGGTAAAAGGATAGTTCTGCCTTCAACCTTTACAGGAGGTGCCCGATATATGGTTCAAAATTATCAAGATGCTATGGCAATATGTAAATGGGCTGGCTACCCAGATCTTTTTATTACATTTACTTGCAATCCTAAGTGGCCAGAGATTACAAGATTTGTGGAGAGTAGAGGCTTGAATCCTGAAGATCGTCCAGACATTTTAAGTAGGGTGTTCAAAATTAAGTTGGACCACTTAATAAAGGATTTGAGAGATAATAAAGTTTTTGGACAAGTAAAAGCAGGTATACCATTTAGAAATTATTTAAAATAATGATGGATATTTTATATGATTTTTTTAATCATCCAATTTCTCTTTTTTTCTAATTAACTTGCATAATTTCCAATGTAGTGATTTACACTATCGAGTTCCAAAAACGAGGCCTACCTCATGCTCATATCTTACTCTTTCTTCACGAGGATAATAAATTTCCATCTGCGTCAGATATTGATCGGATTATTTCGGCAGAAATACCAGATGAGGTGTGTGATTCTAATTATTACAATGCTGTAAAAAATTTGATGATGCACGGTCCATGTGGTTCTGCTAGGAAATCTTCTCCTTGCATGCAGAATGGTAGATGTACCAAGCACTTTCCTAAAAAGTTTGTTGATGCAACAACGGTTGATGAAGAAGGGTACCCTATTTATAGAAGAAGGGATAATGGTAGAACAATTATGAAAAATGGTATTCATTTGGATAATAGATATGTGGTGCCACACAATCGGTTCTTATTATTAAAATATGGCGCACACATCAATGTTGAGTGGTGCAATCAAACCAGATCCATAAAATACTTATTTAAGTATGTCAATAAAGGTCATGATCGTGCAACCGCTGCTTTTTCTGAAAGTACTCATGACAATAGTTCATCAAGCATTGATGAAATCAACATGTATTATGATTGTCGCTATATATCCCCATGTGAAGCTGCTTGGAGAATATTTAAATTCCCAATTCATCATAGAGAACCGTCGGTGGAAAGACTATCATTCCATCTTCCAAATGAACAAAGTGTCATTTTCTCAGATGATGATCCAATTGATAATGTTGCCAATAGACCAAGTGTAAAGGAATCTATGTTTTTAGGATGGTTTGAGGCAAACAAAATTTATTCAGAAGCAAGAGATTTGACTTACGCAGAATTTCCTCTTAAATTTTGGTGGAACCAAAAATTAAAAAAATGGGAAAAGAGGATAAGATCTGCATTTTCTATTGGGAGGATTTTCTTCGTTACTCCAGGTAGTGGAGAAATATATTATCTCAGATTGTTGTTAAATGTAATCAAAGGTCCAACTTCGTATGAAGATCTTAGAAGAATTAACAATCAAATCTATCCTACTTATAGAGATGCATGTTATGCCCTTGGGTTGTTGGATGACGACAAAGAGTATGTCGATGCTATAAAGGAAGCAGGTACTTGGGGAATGCCATCTTATCTAAGACAGTTATTTGTCATGTTGTTGATGTCAAATTCAATGTCACGACCGGAAATAGTTTGGCAATCATCATGGCAGTTATTGTCAGAAGATATTCTTCATGAAGAAAGAACATTATTGAGTAACCCAGGTATTTAAAGAAAAAAAATTTCATATTAAATTTGTTGTACTTTCTTTAAATAACATTATGTAATATTATACTTTCTTTAAATTGGTTGTCTGATAGATGAAGAGAACTCTGTACTTTTAACCTTTGAAAAGTCAATTTCAACTTTAACATTTTTTGTCATACAGAGGCTGAGCTAACAGATGATGAATTGAAAAATCGTTGCTTGCAAAAGCTTGATAGGATTTTAAAACGTTGTGGAAAAAGCTTTAACGATTTTCCGACAATGCCAAGACCATATTACAATGAGGAAGTATTTGATGGTTCCAACAGACTAATTAATGAGGAATTACGCTTTAATAGGCGTTCTCTGACACTGGAACATGAACAATTATTAATGAAATTAACATTCGAGCAGAAGTCTGTGTATGATAAAATCATATCTGCTGTGAATGGAGATGAAGGAGGGTTATTCTTTTTATATGGTCATGGAGGAACTGGCAAAACTTTTATTTGGAAAACTTTGTCTTCTGCGATACGATCAAAAGGTGATATAGTGATAAATGTTGCTTCAAGTGGTATAGCTTCTCTGTTATTACCAGGAGGTCGAACTGCCCATTCAAGATTCGCAATCCCTTTAAATCCAACCGAAGATTCAACATGCAATATAAAACAAGGTACTCCTTTGGCAAAATTGATTGTAAAGGCAAAATTGATCATATGGGATGAGGCACCAATGATGCATAAATACTGTTTTGAAGCTCTTGATCGAACTCTTAGAGATATTCTAAGATTTGAAGATCTTTCAAATTTAGAGCGGCCATTTGGAGGTAAAACAATTGTTCTTGGAGGGGACTTTCGACAAATCTTGCCTGTAATTACAAAAGGTACTAGGCAAGAGATTGTTACATCAACTCTCAATTCTTCATATTTGTGGCCCCACTGTCAGGTTTTAAAGCTAACAAGAAATATGAGATTGCAAGGAAATATATCTGGTGAAGATGTGAATGATTTGAAAGAGTTTTCTGATTGGATTTTGGCAATAGGTGATGGAAATATTGGATGTTCCATTGATGGCGTTGATAAAGTAGAAATACCCAATGATCTCCTCATACATAATTGTGATGATCCAATATCTGGAATTGTAGAAAGTACATATTCTGATTACTTGACAAATTCCACCGATATAAAATACCTTCAACAAAGAGCGATACTTGCGCCTACACTTCATATGGTAGAATTGGTGAATGATTACATGGTTTCTCTCAACAATTGTCAGGATAAGTCATATTTAAGTTCTGATACAATTTGCAAGTCGGATCATGCTTTTTCAACTTTGGAACATGTACATACACCTGAGTTCCTAAATAGTATTAAATGTTCAGGTATTCCAAATCACTCTATCACTTTGAAGGTAGGTGTTCCTGTTATGTTGTTAAGAAATATAGATCAAGCGGCAGGATTGTGCAATGGAACACGACTGATCATCACAAGACTTGGGAATAGGGTAATTGAAGCAAAAGTATTATCTGGAAACATGGCTGGAGATAAAGTTTTTATACCAAGAATGACACTTACTCCTTCTGATGCAAGAATTCCTTTTAAGTTCCAAAGAAGGCAATTTCCAATCATTGTATCTTTTGCCATGACCATCAATAAAAGCCAGGGTCAGTCATTATGTAATGTGGGATTATTTTTGAAGAAGGCTGTCTTTACTCATGGACAATTATATGTTGCTCTTTCAAGAGTAACAAGTAGAAAAGGGTTAAAGATCTTATGTTATGATGAAGATGGGCAAATAACAAATGAAGCTACAAATGTAGTGTATAAAGAAGTATTCAGAAATTTAGACGATACAAGTTTTTCATGAGTAACTATCAAATGAACAGCACAAACCACCTGTTCAGTGTACATTCTCAGTATAAAGTTGCTCATACCACAAACAAAATAAATTGGATGAGGTACTTTCTTTTAAATTTATTTAATTTTATACTTCCACTTATACCTTATTTGTTTTTTATTCACGGGTAAATACTTATATTTGTTAACTAAAATTTCAATATTTGCAGGATTAACTTTTGTTAAATTGTGGAGATCCAAATATATGGATTACCAACCGTCATATCACATTCATTGATTTATCTTAGGTATGCATTATAGTTTAAATTAATTTTATTCATAAATATTTTAAAAAAAGTATTCTGATATATAAATGGTCAATATGAATACAAAACGCAAATTTGTAATCGTAATACATAGCTCCTAACAAATTTGTAAATGTTCATGGTAAACGCAAATTTGTTGCACAGTTCTCGGTATATGGCACGCACATAAATAACTTTTCAGCGGCGGATTCAATAAATGGTGTCTCCTTTACTCAATTCTCAACCATTACAGGTAATACCTTTAATTCATCTTTAATATCAATAGTTTGTGTCCATTTGTCTACATTGACCGTGAAATTTAATTTATAAAAATTTTCCTTTGCAGCTGTCTCTTTTGTATCCATCTTCAACACAAAAAATAACTACTTCGTTGTTGATGAAAGTTTCCAATTGTGAGCATCTAAAACTTTTACTACTTAAATGATTTTCCCTATATATAAATTATGTTTCCATATCGTCTGTTATGCAATTTTATCTGTTTGAACATTCTTGAAATTTTATATGCTATAGATTTGGTATTTCTAAGACCCTCAACTGAAATGTCAAGTAGGAACTCTGTTTGGAGATTTCCATATATTTCTACATATGTTTATAAATCTTATGACAAACAGTTTTACAAGCTACATTATGTCGAGCCACATGATAGTTTTTAAGATTGATAACAGGTTGAATGACTAAACAACTGAAGAGGGGGAATAAAACCATGCGAATTATGTTAAGGTTCGGCTCATCTATGTGCTTCTCATCTCCTTTCCTGAATCTGTTTGTAATCCAGTTTCTTCTTATGTAGCTGTTGTACTTTGTTCTTCTCATCTCATGTCTATTAAGAATTGTTTTCTATTGTTCTACGGACATTTGGTTATTGTAATTCCGTTTGGTGAGTTAAGACAATCAATATCTTTAGGTTTGTTAATTCTACTTAGCTCATCGGTACTGTATTTTTTTCATTAATTGTCTGCACCTTGCTGAAATGTGTTAGCAGGATCAGAAAGTAAAAGAGTTGCTAATATATTATTTCTCTTCTGTTTTTTCCAGCGGAGTAGGCTTGCTCATTTCATTGAATTAATGGAGATGGTAAATCCTTATCCAAAACCAAAGGTGAAGAATCTCTCTTTTATTATGAGTTATTTTTTTAATTATCTTTGGTTGGTGAAGAGTGTCTCATCATCTGCTTCTCATTTAGAGCAATTTGACAATATTTATTTTATAGTTTCTCCCCTATGTTACTTAACTGCTGAATTCTATATGCCATTCGATGTGGTGTTTGGTATAACAAGTCCTATGTGACATTCGATGCAATGGCCTTCTTTTTATGTAATTGTGTTTTTTAGGAAGCCATCTAAAACATACACTTTCACTAACAGTTTACAATCTGGTATGATGTTTATATGAAATGAAACCATGAATTCTTTAACAAGAGGATGAATGGATTACATCTCATGAATAAACATCATACCAGATTGTATCAGTAGCAGTAGTACACATAGCATATCTCTTCTCATCTGAGGCGGTTGTTTTCTGTCTTTTGGACACTGCTTCCAGTACATGGTTGTTATCCTGTTTTGTGGATGGGTGTAGGGGTGGTAGTCGTCCTGTTTTGTTACAAGTTTCAAGGAATTCTGTTTTTCCTCCAATGAAAAGACCAAATATCAGAGAAATTCCAGCATATTGTGTCTCCTTTAAGCACATGCCTAACATAGCTAACTTACTATTATCATGCACAACTTCCTTCACCAAATTCATCCAAATATCTCTCAAACATGAAGTCCACTCCTTAAGATTCTCATAATCCTTTTTCAGCTGCACTTCATACCAAATTTGTTTGACTGAGACTAAAATGGGATAGATGCTCAATCTCCTCAATCACATCAACAAACATCCAGGAACCACGATGCGCCCATTCTTCTGTAACCTCATCCTGTTCCACAGCACAGTCTTCATAGTCAAATATCACACCTTCCCATCAGGCAACTTGATAAAACAAATCTACAAACTGTCCATAATGTAAATGCCATCTGCTAAATTCACATGCCGGTGGCAAAGGCCTAATTACACCACGATAATGGACTGGTTTTTGATAAGTGGGAGTTACCCCATCAACCATAGATGAAACCATCACAAATTCAAAGAAGTTACCAAAACCATCATACCAGATTACAACTCATGAAACCTTCTTTTTATGTATTTCTGTTTTTTAGGAAGCCATCTAAAACATACACTTTCACTATCAGTTTACAATCTGGTATGATGTTTATATGAAATGAAACCATGAATTCTTTAACAAGAGGATGGATGGATTAGATCTCATTAATAAAGCCACATATACCTAATCTTCAGCATTGTACGAACTATAGCAATCTTACTCTGATATTCATTTTTAGTGACAGTTTTTATTTGAGCTAAGGCATCCTAGCCGTGCTGTTTATTTAGTCTTTCTCAGAATGTTGCTCGATATATACATACTAAATAGATGCAAGTATAAAATCTTATGTCAAACAAATTAAGGTCGATCAAATAAGCATCATCAATTATAGCAACCCTTACTCTCTCTTCCTCTGTATTCTTATCTTATTTCAACATTGTCTGTCTTAGAATGTATGGATACTGAAGAATATCTGCGTGCTCTGAAATTTAGCAGTTGCGGTGATTTGTATTTACAATCCAACATGATTATTTTCGGTAGTGCAATCAGTATAAAAGCAGTTGATGCTCTTTGTATTTACAATCCAACATGATTACCGACTTTAGTGCAATCAGGAGTAACTTTTCCAAATAATATTTTACTGTTTACAGTCCATAAAAAAAGGTTAATCCTTTAACTGCTATCTGCCTTTTGTTTTCAATAATTCTTTAACTAATTTCCTGGCAGCTATAACACCATTACTGTACTTGAAAGGTAAACTGAAAGTACTGCTTTTTTTGAAGCAGCATTGTTCACTGCCTATCACATGTTAGTTGTGACGATACACAACCAGATGAAACACAAGGAAATACAGGTAAGAGTAGTAGCATATTCGTACATGCATGTTCATGCTGCCTGGGAAGCAGGGTATTCCTTATTTGCTTGTGACAATTGAAAGGGAAAAGCATCTGGAACTTCAACTTTTACTGCACCATTGTGCAGATATATGATCTATACCGTATCAAATTCGGATTCAAGTTGGTTCCAGATTTCAGCACATCTTTATTCATATTGTATTTTGTGTGTGTCATTATTAATATACTTAGTTTGTTGTGCCAAACAACTATAGAGTATGATTACTTACTATGTGACGAACTTTTGAATATTCATCCATTATCTGTTTGTATTCAAATAACTTTATTTAATTATGTTGTGGGATGTGTCTAAAGATAGAGATCTTATTGCTTGATATTTATATCAGGTTTGCTACTATGGACAACATTATCGCTGCTTTGCCTACACTGCTGATCGTGGACTGTTTATCATGTATGATGACAAAACTGTGAAGGTAATATTTTGTTTCTTCTTATTTTTCCTTCGTATTCTGTTAACACATTTTATGGATTCATAAACTGAGTCTGAATCTTATTGCACATGTCCCACGATCTTAATCACGATTTAGCTGGAGGAAGTGATCTTCCATTTCCTGATAGCCGTATAATCAACAGTTGAAGTTCAAGTAATTTAACTGTTACACTTGATAAATGGGATCAATTGCATCACCTATTGCTAACACTTCATTACTTGCTTTTATGTTGTAGTAAGCAACGACTGTTACAATAATTTCACTTTCAACAAAGGACTTACACACTTCAGATATCAAATGATGTCCACAGTTATCAATTTCAGAATACAGGAACACAACATTATTTTGGTTGAAGTAAAATGAACTCACACCCTGTAGAATACGTATGAGTCCATTTATATTCATTTGGGTCTTTGGTAAGTTATCCCTCAACTTACAAACATCAAACAGGGAATGCGGATTGCACCAATTTCTATTATGGACTGTATTTATTTTTCCAGATGTTTTTTTATGATTATATATTTTTGGGCATTTTGTCCATTTTAGGTTGCATTGGATATTGATTACCATCACAATATGCTATAATCTCATCAGAAGGTGAATACAAAGGAAGTCATTGTCGGATGGTAATCTACCTTTCCTTTTTTCTTTTGGTTAAAGTTTGTTGGTGTTGGTAAATTGTTTCTGTGGTTAAAGTGATCAGCAATATCATTCCGCCTATGAACTTTGTGTTTATGGATGTAATCCTCCATCAACACTTAGAACGGCAGTTCTTGCCCCTTTGTGTTAGTGTGCGTATTAGCAGGCGAAGTATATTCTTTTGACAACGGTGTCTTTGTGTTGCAGGTATAGTTCCTTTTGCAGTTGGTTTAGAAACTGTTGGGTCGATTACCTACCCAGCTGCTAGGTGTGGTGTTACTGCATTGCGGCCCACTTTTGGAGCTGTTGGTCGTACTGGAGTTATGAGCATATCTGAAAGCTTGGTACCATATCTCTTGCACAAACACAGAATTTGATTCCATTTCGTATGTGTTTTATCTATTATTATAGCTGCACTGATACTTAAATCCGGCTGTTCTATTACACAGAATTTGATTCCATTTCGTATGTGTTTTATCTTTTATTATAGCTGCACTTATACTTAAATCCGGCTGTTCTATTAGGACAAACTAGGACCATTTTGTAGAAGTGCAGCAGACTGCGCTGTTGTTCTCCATGCCATCCGGGGAAAGGACCCAGATGATCTTTCATCGAGAGACATCGCGTTAGTTGATCCATTTTCAACTACAGTAGTTGAAAATGCAAAAACAGTAGTTGCATTGATTCCTGATCATTTTATACATATATTGTACTTTAGGAAATTATATTTCATAACTTAAACATGTAATGTTCAATGGAATTGTATTAGAATATCAACCTTAAGTTTGAGATTACAGAACTCATTTATTACTTAAAGCAACCGTTCCAATTACAGTGAAGTTGGAACACAAATTTTGTGAAATCAGTTAACACAAATTTCGTTGTTAGTCCAATGAAAATAACAACTTCCCACAAATCAGGGAAGTACAATGAAGAAACAAAAAAACTGCTAGAAACACACGTTTTTTTCTATAATTTGCAGCAGTTTCAATTTTAAATTCACATGTTTAAAAAGCAGTTAATTCAACATCCATTATTAACACATCATGTACCACTACCATCCACAATGTTCATTTCATCCCCACTACTTCACAACTCCCCACTACTTCACAAATCACAACTTCTCTTTCGGTTACCATACACACTATATATAGACATGTTTAGCTTTATTATGAATTGTGATGGCGCCTACTCGTGGTAGCTAGGCAAGCCACTGTATACATGTTATCCTGTTTTAACACAATTTTAATTAAATAAATGCGGAATACTTTATAGAAATAGTATTAAGCAGTTTCAAAGTAAAATCATACTGAAATCCTCTACCCAAGACTTGGAGTCACCAACTCACAAACTACTATGGAATACTACACATAAAAGTCTGAAAGAAATATAACATAATTCTGTTTGTCTCGGAACAAAGAGACTCCAGCTAATAACATAAATAAAGAGAGAGACGCCGGGCCTGCGGACGTCTGCAAGCTACCTCGGTCTCAACTATGATCAACTCCCACGCGATCTATTTACTGCTGCTGCTGCTCCTGATCGTAACCTGGACCTGTGCAAAAACGCACAGAAGTGTAGCATCAGCACAACCGACCCCATGTGCTTGTAAGTGCCTGGCCTATCCCGGCGAAGTAGTGACAAGCCTAGGACCAGACACCCACATAAACCTGTGCAATTCAATATATATATATGTACCACAAAATAACAAGAAATAATCAAGTATTAACACAATAAGGAATATCTTAAAGAATTCAACAATTAACCACAGGTTAATAATTTCACAAGGAAAAACAAAGTGTAATGTAAACACAAGTAATATCAATTGAAGAAATAGTAAACAGTTGCACGGCATCACCCTTCGTGCTTTTACTCTCATCCTCACATCCATAGTACGGCATGATCCTTCGTACATGGTTCAATAACAGGGCACGGCATGATCCTTCGTGCATAATCAATAATAGGGCACGGCATGATCCTTCGTGCATAATCAATAATAAACATGGCACGGCATCACCCTTCGTGCATTATCACTCTTCCTCACCCAAATAACAATCAAATAAGTTCACAAGGAAAACAAGGTATAATGGAAACACAAGTCATATCAAGTCAAGAAATGGCAAACAATTGCACGGCATCACCCAAATAAAATATAATGGAAAAACAAGTAATATCAAGTCAAGGAATAGCAAACAATTGCACGGCATCACCCAAATAAAATATAATGGAAAAACAAGTAATATCAAGTCAAGGAATAGCAAACAATTGCACGGCATCACCCTTCGTGCTTTTACTCTCATCCTCACCAAATAAACAAATAAAGTACACGGCATCACCCTTCGTGCTTTTACTCTCATCCTCACATCCATAGTACGGCATGATCCTTCGTACATGGTTCAATAACAGGGCACGGCATGATCCTTCGTGCATAATCAATAAATAAACATGGCACGGCATTAACCTTCGTGCATAAATAAATAAACATGGCACGGCATCACCCTTCGTGCATTATCACTCTTCCTCACCCAAATAACAATCACGGTTAAGGGCAGAGAAAGAAACAACAATTCATAAATCGTCCCATCAAGGGCAATCAATAATTATCTTCACAACAAGTCCCAACAAGGGAGAACAATAACGATTCACCTGTAATATATCTCAAAATATTATTTTTCAATGACTCACGGTCATACTAGACGCCAGTGTATGGATGCTCGTCACCACAGACCCATACACCGCACTCGATCACATAACACATAACACATAATCCTATTCCCTCAAGCTAGGATAGAACAAACACTTACCTCGAGTGCTTATGAACAATTCAATCCGTGGATATGTCTTTTCTTTCAATTTGGCTCCAATTCAACCGTATCTATACACAATTGATTTAATATCATCAATTTTACTCAACAAACTAGTTCTTAAGACCAAATACAACTTTTACAACATTCTGCCCGGAATAGTGAATTTCAACCCCGGGCCCACATGGTCGGAATTCGGGGTTATGACTAAAATCCGGTTACCCATTTCCCCACGAGTTCATATATATGATTTGTTTCAAAATCGGACCTCAATTCGAGGTCCAATTCCCCAATTTATGAAAAACCCTATTTTCTAACAAAAACAAGAATTTTACCATGAAAACATTTGATTTCTAATGAAAAACATGTTTAATGATGTTAGGAATTGAAAGAATTAAGTAAAAAGTGACTTACAATCGTTTTGATGAAGAAGAAATCCTTGAAGAGTCGCAAATGGGCGTTTTGGTTTTGTGAAAAATGAAGAAATGACTGAAATTCGTGTTTTTCAGGTCTCTGTGTTCGCATTTGCGAACATGGGTTCGCAATTGCGAACCCCGACCAATTTCCGGAGTTTGAAAAATAAGCTAAGGGTGGGAAGTTCGCATTTGCGAACATTTCTTCGCATTTGCGAAGCCAAGGCAAAACTGGGAAGTTCGCATTTGCGAACTATTGTTCGCAATTGCGAACACAGGCTAAATATGGGGAGGTTCGCATTTGCGAACTATTGTTCGCATTTGCGAACCAAGGCGGAATAGTGGCCAGTTCGCATTTGCGAACTATGGCTCGCATTTGCGAGCACAGGTACAGAAGGGTCAAGTTCGCATTTGCGAACTACTGTTCGCATTTGCGAACTCAGGCACAATAGGGGGAGTTCGCATTTGCGAACTATTGTTCGCATTTGCGAACTCTGCAGAATAGTGGGGAGTTCGCATTTGCGAACTATTGTTCGCATTTGCGAACTCTGCAGACCAGTTGCAGACAGCAACTTCTAACATGAAAAATTGACTTCGTGGCCTATCCAAAGTTCACCCGAGCCCTCGGGGCTCCAAACCAAATATGCACATAACCTCAAAAACACATTATGAACTTGTTCATGCGATCACATCGCCAATATCACCTCGTTTTCATCAATTCAAGCCTCAAATGCATGATTTTCATTCCTTTAGTTTTCAAAACTTTCAAACTTGGGACTCAAGGTCCAAAACATCTCAAACGACATCCAAATGTCATCAAACTTTACAGAAATCACATATATAATATTTAAGACTTGTACCGGGCGTCGGAACCAAAATACGAGCCCGATACCAAGGTCTATTAATTTATTTCCTTTAATAATTGCATCAAAAACAATTTCACATAAAAATTCATAACTTGGGCTCTAGGCCTCGGAATTCGACTCCGGACACATGTCCAAGTCCCATATTTTTCTACGGACCTCTCGGGACCATCCAATCTCGGGTCCGGATCCGTTTACCAAAAATGTTGACCGAAGTCAACCATACCAATATTAATATCATTTTTATCCAAATTTCTCATAGAATTCATATTTTCTATCACAAAATCTTTCCGGCTACATGCTCGGATTGTGCACGTAAATCGAGGCAACATAGAATGAGGTTTTCAAGGCCTCGGAAGCTCGAAATTATTAATAAAATAAGTGATGACCCTTTGGGTCGTCACAATCTCCACCTCTAAAACAACCGTTCGTCCTCGAACGGACAAAAGAAAGAAGTACCTGAGTCAGGAAACAGGTGTGGGTAACGGCTCCGCATATCAGACTCGGACTCCCAGGTCGATGCCTCAGGAGGCTGACCTCTCCACTGAACACGCACAGAAGGATAACTCTTCGACCTCAGCTGTCGAACCTGCCGGTCTAGAATAGCCACCGGCTCCTCCTCGTAGGATAGATCATTGTCCAATTGGACGATACCGAAGTCTAACACATGTGTGGGATCGCCGTGGTATCTCCGAAGCATAGATACGTGAAAAAGTGGATGCACGGCTGATAAGCTAGGCGGCAAAGCTAATCCGTAAGCCACCCCTCCCACTCTGTCTAGAATCTCAAATGGGCCAATATACCTAGGGGCCGAGCTTGCCCTTCTTCCCAAACCTCATCACGCCCTTCATAGGCGACACCCGGAGCAATACTCGTTCACCAACCATGAAATCTACATCTCGAACCTTACGATCCGCATAAGTCTTTTGCCTAGGCTGAGCTGAACGCAATCTCTCCTGAATAGTCTTGACCTTATCCAAGGCCTCCTGAACTAAGTCTGTACCCAACAACCGAGCCTCTCCCGGTTCAAACCATCCAACCGGTGATCGACATCGCCTACCATACAATGCCTCATACGGAGCCATCTGGATGCTAGATTGGTAACTGTTATTGTAGGCGAACTCTGCTAATGGCAGAAACCGGTCCCATGAGCCTCCGAAATCAATAACACAGGCTCGAAGCATGTCCTCTAGAATCCGAATAGTCCTCTCGGACCGGCCATCCGTCCGAGGATGAAATGCCGTACTCAACCGAACCCGGGTGCCTAACTCCTGCCGAACCGCTCTCCCGAACCGCGAGGTAAGCTGCGTACCCCGATCGGAGATAATAGATGCGGCACCCCCACGGAGACGAACAATCTCCCTAATGTAAACCTCCGCTAACCTCTCCGACGAGTAGGGGACAGATACTGGAATAAAGTGTGCTGATTTGGTCGGTCTATCAACAATGACCCAAATAGCATCAAATTTCCTCCGAGTCAAAGGAAGTCCAAGTAACGAAGTCCATAGTGATCCGCTCCCATTTCCACTCGGGAATTTCAATCCTCCGGAATACACCACCAGGTCTCTGGTGCTCATATTTCACCTGCTCGACAATTTAGACACCGAGCGACATACGCAACGATATCTTTCTTCATTCTGCGCCACCAATAGTGTTGCCGTAAGTCCTGGTACATCTTCGCGGCGCCCGGATGAATAGAATACCGCGAACTGTGGGCCTCCGCTAAGATTAACTCTCGAATCCCTTCGACATTGGGCACACAAACTCGACCCTCCAATTTCAATAACCCATCATCATCTAGATTTACCTGTGTGGCACCTATCTCTCAACTCACGCAAATGAGGATCATCAAATTGCCTCTCACGGATACGCTCTAATAAAGAAGAACGAGCGACTGTGCAGGCTAACACCCTGCTAGGTTCAGAAATGTCTAATCTCACGAACCGGTTGGCTAAGGCCCGGACATCTAGAGCTAATGGTCTCTGACTGACTGGAATATAAACAAGACTGCCCATACTGGCTGACTTCCTACTCAAAGCGTCAGCCACCACGTTTGCTTTTTCCCCGATGATATAAAAAGGTAACATCATAATCTTTCTGCAATACCAGCCACCTTCTCTGCCTCAAATTCAACTCTTTTGTTTAAACAAATACTGAAGACTCTTATGATCGGTGTATACTTCACATACTACACCATACACATATCCATGACTCTGAAGTCTGGCCATAAGAGTTATTATTAAATTACAACATTGTCAATTAACCCCGTTATCAAATACCTTATTCTACAAATCCCACTTTACTCAGAATGAGGTATGGTGACCTCGTGATTATTTTCCCGAATTAATGCGTCATATTTATCCTTACCTGGTGCTCGTCTCAAAGGCTAAGCTCAATGGTTTCAAAATAGAAATGGCTAATATGAGTAGAAACTATACAAGAATTGTCAAATAGTCCTAACGGACATGACTCTTATCTACGAATGCGATACGAAAGTATTAATTCATAAAAGAAGAATTTTAAAAACATAAACTCTTACTACCAGGACCCAGTCCTCATATGATATCCACCGCAGCTTGAAGCTCGGCTTTGAAATATTTCACATTATGCCAAAAAATTGGAGGATCTCATCCTCAACTCTGAATCACAGTGCTTGCACATCATATAATCTGAAATTTTTCATTTCATTTCTTTCTTCCTTTCAATAATTGTCCGTCAAAGATAATCACGACATAAAATGAACCCTCATACTGATAGGGCACACAATTAACGATTAAAATTAGTTATCCCGAAAATTATATCAAAACCCACTGTAATAAGTAATATAAAGTCACTCTTAGCCTCATGGATATTTTAGTGACTAACACCTAATAATAGGGATGTCTATCCTCATGTAATATCTCAACGGGAGTATTTCCCTAAGTAGTATGATTACGATGCTCGCTCATGAATGGAGCATGTTAAATAGACTCGCCTAAATTTTCTTTCAAAAACCAATTCAAATTAAGGGAAAAATTATTCTGTCTATAACAATCTGAATTATACGTGTGATGACCACATTTGGTGTAGTGACCTCCCTCATATCATAAAAATTATATCAATGGTCGGGTCTCCACCTCTAGGATTTTCACCTCCACCTCTAACATCATAACCTCTACATCTGGCTGGCCATGTAGGATAATTATTAACTGCAATGGAGCGTGTAGCCTGAGTGCTTTCCTAAAATTGTATTTCTCCAATATTCCACATTCACAGCAATTCCTTTAAGGATCGGTTAACTTATTGCTCATGGCAATATATATTCGGACACAGTCATTGTGACCTGGTACAACCGTTCAGATCGCACATACCACATATTGCAGAGAATCTCGGGGGTGACGTCTTCGGAACATTTTCTTAAAATAGAGTTTAGTAGATAGCGTTGCGTTGGCCGGCTTGCCCTCTTCGTAGGCTTGTCACAAACATTGACGGCCAATTCTTAACACTGCTGAGCTACCCCATTTACTCATATACTCTTCGTCATTCTCTGGGGGCGATCCTTACCCCATGAAAAGAACCAACCTTAAATATGTATAAATTATTTGGAGGACATTTCCATACCATATATATACATTCCAATAACTCATCATATTTGTCCTTCACAACTCCAACACATCGACCGGACGTCAAGGTCCGTTGAAACCCAACACGATTTATTAGGTGATCTCCCGATATAATTGCGTCTTCCGTTGGGACCATAACTTGTGTGGTAAATACATTATCTTCCCACTACTTCTGTGTGCCTTCTGTAGCACAGTAAAATGAACTCCTCGCATTCGACTATTCCCACGTTCCGTAATTCCTCATAAGAACTGTCAAGCACAATCTCGTGGGTTCTCAAAAGATGCACCGCTGAAGGTGGCAGCGAAGACTTTGGTGAAACCTATCTGTCCTCCGTAAAACTTTTGAAGGAATAGTTGATCTATCACCAGCCCGTGCCATTGTTCGGCTGGATAAGCGGTACGTGATCACGCCATTCGTGGGAAGACAAGAGTGGAAATTTAACTTAACACTTTGAAGAACAAATTCGCACGATAAGAAAGAACAAATGAGAGACTCTTTCCTAACTCAATAGACTCTGGAGGACAAGTACAGACGTCTCCGTACCTACCTCTCAAACTCTACTAAGCTTGTTCGTGAGTGGTGAGACCTATGTAACCTAGAGCTCTGATACCAACTTGTCACGACCCGGATTTTTCCCCTACATCGGGATCGTGATGGCGCCTACTCGTGGTAGCTAGGCAAGCCACTGTATACATGTTATCCTGTTTTAACACAATTTTAATTAAATAAATGCGGAATACTTTATAGAAATAGTATTAAGCAGTTTCAAAGTAAAACCATACTGAAATCCTCTACCCAAGACTTGGAGTCACCAACTCACAAACTACTATGGAATACTACACATAAAAGTCTGAAAGAAATATAACATAATTCTGTTTGTCTCGGAACAATGAGACTACAGCTATTAACATAAATAAAGAAAGAGACGCCGGGCCTGCGGACGTCTGCAAGCCACCTCGGTCTCAAATGTGATCAACTCCCACGCAATCTATTTACTGCTGCTGCTGCTCCTGATCGTAACCTGGACCTGTGCAAAAACGCACAGAAGTGTAGCATCAGCACAACCGACCCCATGTGCAGGTAAGTGCCTGGCCTATCCCGGCGAAGTAGTGACAAGCCTAGGACCAGACACTCCCATAAACCTGTGCAATTCAATATATATATGTGTACCACAAAATAACAAGAAATAATCAAGTAATAACACAATAAGAAATATCTTAAAGAATTTAACAACTAACCACAGTTAATAATTTCACAAAGAAAACAAAGTATAATGTAAACACAAGTAATATCAATTGAAGAAATAGCAGACAGTTGCACGGCATCACCCTTCGTACATGGTTCAATAACAGGGCACGGCATGATCCTTCGTGCATAATCAATAATAGGGCACGGCATGATCCTTCGTGCATAATCAATAATAAACATGGCACGGCATGATCCTTCGTGCATAATCAATAATAAACATGGCACGGCATCACCCTTCGTGCATTATCACTCTTCCTCACCCAAATAACAATCAAATAAGTTCACAAGGAAAACAAGGTATAATGGAAACACAAGTCATATCAAGTCAAGAAATGGCAAACAATTGCACGGCATCACCCAAATAAAATATAATGGAAAAACAAGTAATATCAAGTCAAGGAATAGCAAACAATTGCACGGCATCACCCAAATAAAATATAATGGAAAAACAAGTAATATCAAGTCAAGGAATAGCAAACAATTGCACGGCATCACCCTTCGTGCTTTTACTCTCATCCTCACCAAATAAACAAATAAAGTACACGGCATCACCCTTCGTGCTTTTACTCTCATCCTCACATCCATAGTACGGCATGATCCTTCGTACATGGTTCAATAACAGGGCACGGCATGATCCTTCGTGCATAATCAATAAATAAACATGGCACGACATTAACCTTCGTGCATAAATAAATAAACATGGCACGGCATCACCCTTCGTGCATTATCACTCTTCCTCACCCAAATAACAATCACAGTTAAGGGCAGAGAGAAAGAAACAACAATTCATAAATCGTCCCATCAAGGGCAATCAATAATTATCTTCACAACAAGTCCCAACAAGGGAGAACAATAACGATTCACCTGTAATATATCTCAAAATATTATTTTTCAATGACTCACGGTCATACTAGACGCCAGTGTATGGATGCTCGTCACCACAGCCCATACACCGCACTCGATCACATAACACATAACACATAATCCTATTCCCTCAAGCTAGGATAGAACAAACACTTACCTCGAGTGCTTATGAACAATTCAATCCGTGGATATGTCTTTTCTTTCAATTTGGCTCCAATTCAACCGTATCTATACACAATTGATTTAATATCATCAATTTTACTCAACAAACTAGTTCTTAAGACCAAATACAACTTTTACAACATTCTGCCCGGAATAGTGAATTTCAACCCCGGGCCCACATGGTCGGAATTCGGGGTTATGACTAAAATCCGGTTACCCATTCCCCCACGAGTTCATATATATGATTTGTTTCAAAATCGGACCTCAATTCGAGGTCCAATTCCCCAATTTATGAAAAACCCTATTTTCTAACAAAAACAAGAATTTTACCATGAAAACATTTGATTTCTAATGAAAAACATGTTTAATGATGTTAGGAATTGAAAGAATTAAGTAAAAAGTGACTTACAATCGTTTTGATGAAGAAGAAATCCTTGAAGAGTCGCAAATGGGCGTTTTGGTTTTGTGAAAAATGAAGAAATGACTGAAATTCGTGTTTTTCAGGTCTCTGTGTTCGCATTTGCGAACATGGGTTCGCAATTGCGAACCCCGACCAATTTCCGGAGTTTGAAAAATAAGCTAAGGGTGGGAAGTTCGCATTTGCGAACATTTCTTCGCATTTGCGAAGCCAAGGCAAAACTGGGAAGTTCGCATTTGCGAACTATTGTTCGCAATTGCGAACACAGGCTAAATATGGGGAGGTTCGCATTTGCGAACTATTGTTCGCATTTGCGAACCAAGGCGGAATAGTGGCCAGTTCGCATTTGCGAACTATGGCTCGCATTTGCGAGCACAGGTACAGAAGGGTCAAGTTCGCATTTGCGAACTACTGTTCGCATTTGCGAACTCAGGCACAATAGGGGGGAGTTCGCATTTGCGAACTATTGTTCGCATTTGCGAACTCTGCAGAATAGTGGGGAGTTCGCATTTGCGAACTATTGTTCGCATTTGCGAACTCTGCAGACCAGTTGCAGACAGCAACTTCTAACATGAAAAATTGACTTCGTGGCCTATCCAAAGTTCACCCGAGCCCTCGGGGCTCCAAACCAAATATGCACATAACCTCAAAAACACATTATGAACTTGTTCATGCGATCACATCGCCAATATCACCTCGTTTTCATCAATTCAAGCCTCAAATGCATGATTTTCATTCCTTTAGTTTTCAAAACTTTCAAACTTGGGACTCAAGGTCCAAAACATCTCAAACGACATCCAAATGTCATCAAACTTTACAGAAATCACATATATAATATTTAAGACTTGTACCGGGCGTCGGAACCAAAATACGAGCCCGATACCAAGGTCTATTAATTTATTTCCTTTAATAATTGCATCAAAAACAATTTCACATAAAAATTCATAACTTGGGCTCTAGGCCTCAGGAATTCGACTCCGGACACATGTCCAAGTCCCATATTTTTCTACGGACCTCTCGGGACCATCCAATCTCGGGTCCGGATCCGTTTACCAAAAATGTTGACCGAAGTCAACCATATCAATATTAATATCATTTTTATCCAAATTTCTCATAGAATTCATATTTTCTATCACAAAATCTTTCCGGCTACATGCTCGGATTGTGCACGTAAATCGAGGCAACATAGAATGAGGTTTTCAAGGCCTCAGAAGCTCGAAATGATTGATTAAATAGCTTCTCTTTCGGTTACCATACACACTATATATAGACATGTTTAGCTTTATTATGAATTATGATTCTGAAAATTCCAACTGAAATAAGTAAGCTGCAACAACGACCTCCTTCTATTACAGGTACATTTTTTATTACACTCAATTTTTAATGCACACTCATAGAGGATAGCCGGATACGATTATTGCTCGAAGTTTATTAGCTAAATTTCAATATATAACGTTCTACACATAGGGTAAAAATTATATGTATCCTTCTTCAAAACAACTTCAAATAAATATTGGGATTCATGGGTCCTCCATTAATGTATCTAGCCCATCAGGATTTTCCTTTATTTTTTTTCTGTTTTTTGATCAATAAGAACCAACCACTTTTTAGTAGTTTTTTTATATTGAAAAAGAAAACAGTAACCACATTTTGGTCGGCTACACGCAACCTTAGCTATATACGATAACGTGCAAATTAAAAGGCAATTCATGGATTTTAAATTATTGCTGTAAAATGCATTTCCTATATTATGACAAATATTTTTTATATAGATTCTTATTGTATTATCCATGTACTTTCAGATATGGTTAAACAAGAAGTGATTCAACTTAATGCAACTTCGAATAACCAAATCCAACAATTGCGGCAGCGTAGAAGATTTCGGCGACGAAGCTTTTTTTCGTACAACAAATCAGACACAAAGCCTGAAGTTATCAAGAAATACACAACATCTATACAAAATTATCTCAGAGATGAAAGGGCAACAAGAAGAGAAAAAAATAAAAAATTCAGAGAAATGAAGCCTTTTGTAGACGAACAAATTAGAAAATACCAAATTACTCGAGATCATTTGATTAATACTATAGACGAAACTGAATTATTAGATTGGGAAGCTTTAATCATTTTGTTAGACTCACTTGGCCAACCTTTAGCTACAATTTTAACTGACATTTATCACGAAATTTGGCCAAGTGAACCATTTTGGGTTTATATTGTTAAATTTGATGCTGAGTGGAAAACCCGTTTGTACAATTACCTTTAAATTTATAATTAATGAAAGTTTAAATTTTGTTTGCAGCATTATCTATTAATTTATTTTAATTTATTCTTAACACTGTAAATGTTTTATGTATATATGAATTTTGGATCGAACATTAAAAACATTAATAGTATGTATAATCACTATAATATATATTCTCATTCATTTTGCCATTTTCTTAATGTGGTTGAACGTTAATCATTATCTTATGTTACTTCATATGATAATAAAATACATCAAAATACTATTCTTTTTTAATTAGTGCTTACCGCGCATCGCGCGGGTACCATACTAGTTGTAACTTAAAAGAGAACAATGAAAATTTCAATGACAAATCAAAATTCTTTAGCAACTCATTTGAATAAAAAAAATAATGATGTGCTATTCCATATCTCATAACAATGATGTATATAAAATTTCATCTAATTGATCTAGCATTCCATATCTGATGAGCTATTCCATTTCTTAGATTGCACATATATTGTTTGTCAACATCAGTCCGGCCTCGTCCAAGTTCTTCATCATCTGAATCTGAATCAATATCATCAAAATTATCCAGGAGGGTCCCGAAAACTTAAAATTAAATCCCATTATCCAGGAGGGTCCTGAAAACTTAAAATTAAATCCCATTATCCAGGAGGGTCCTGAAAACTTAAAAATTAAATCCCATTATTCAGGAGGGTCCTGAAAACTTAAAATTAAATCCCATTATCCAGGAGGGTCCTGAAAACTTAAAATTAAAATCCCATTATCCAGGAGGGTCCCGAAAACTAAAAATTAAAATCCCATTATCCAGGAGGGTCCTGAAAACTTAAAACTAAATCCCATTATCCAGGAGGGTCCTGAAAACTTAAAATTAAAATCCCATTATCCAGGAGGGTCCTGAAAACTTAAAATTAAATCCCATTATCCAGGAGGGTCCTGAAAACTTAAAATTAAATCCCATTATCCAGGAGGGTCCTGAAAACTTAAAATTAAATCCCATTATCCAGGAGGGTCCTGAAAATTCTAAAACTAAATCCCATTATCCAGGAGGGTCCTGAAAACTTAAAATTAAATCCCATTATCCAGGAGGGTCCTGAAAACTTAAAACTAAATCCCATTATCCAGGAGGGTCCTGAAAACTTAAAACTAAATCCCATTATCCAGGAGGGTCCTGAAAACTTAAAAGTAAATCCCATTATCCAGGAGGGTCCTGAAAACTAAAAATTAAAATCCCATTATCCAGGAGGGTCCTGAAAACTTAAAATTAACTTACCTGAGCCGCGCTCACATCTTGGAGGATTCTGGATATAATTTGCTGCCTGAACCACGCTTTTTCCATAAGAGGTCCATGTGGACTTATATATTTCTTGCCCCTGCTTCAGACAAATAAAATCTTGTTAATTTGAAAATGTGGTGGTTAGTTTGTGGCATCATTCCTGAGCATCTGCTTCTGCCATTGCTGTGTTTCATTCAGATTTGCTGCTTGGGGCTAGCAAGGAGTTGTTTGACCCTTTGATTGGAATTTGACCCCAAAACCTCTTACATTCACTTGTTGCATCGTATTTCCATTCTAAAAGCTTCTGAGTCCTTGCATTTCATCAAATTTGTGCAACTCAGAAGCTGGCAGTATGCTTTGAAATCCTTTCCTACTTGTTTGACTAAGGCTACCTTGAAAGAAACTCATAAAGATAGACTGAAAGAGTAAAGTGAAATGACTTTTGACAAAAAGAATAGAAGAAAATTTTGAACGCTAATGACTAGCCGAAGAAGAATGAGAAAAGAAAACTTATCTGAGGGGAGGTAGCCGGCTCCAATGATCATGACATGCATTTCAGACTGATCAGCCTAATCCGTCCCACCAATCATATTTCACCTTATGTTGTGCCTCCATACCTCAAGCCGGGCTTTCACTGATTTGACTCCACTGAATAGCCATGAACCTCATTCGACTTGTAGTGCCCTGAAGGGTTTTCACTAACAAGCCTCTCTCATTTGTTTATCTCTCAACTCACCATCGCCTTGTGGTGCCCGTGAGGGTTTTCACCAACAAGACTCTCTCATTTTAAATTTTTCTCTAAACTCACCGTCGCCTTATGGTGCCCGCAAGGGTTTTCACCGATAAGACTCTCTCATTTTAATTTTCTCTCTTGCGTCCATGAGCCAGGTGTTACCCATGATGTAAACCATACCTTCTATCTTGCTTCACCTGGCATCCTCAAAGATTGATCGGAAGGTCTTTCTTTGGACCGTAATGTAGGCTTTTGGACATGGTTAGAAAGAAAGGGTGGTATGAAGGCTCAAACTAATTTAAGACGAAACAAGGGTCAAAATTTCAACTTTTGGAATCGGTTCTTTTCAAAACTAAAACTTCTGCCCCAGTTTCTTCGGGTCTGGGGAATTTTTAATTTTTATTTGGATAAGACCGAACCATAAGGCTGCCTACGTATCCTTAAAAGGAATCAGGTCGAACGTAGTTCAAAGAAAACAAAGCATTTCATTTTATTATTTTCTTTTTTTTTTTCTTTTTTTCTTTTTTTATTTCTTTTCCTTTCTTCTTATTTACACTCATTCGTTGTCATTTTATTCATTCTCTACCTTTGGTACTGATTCCAAAAGAGGGGTAAGAAAGAAAATAAATAAGGCTCAAAAGGGGTAGCAAAGGATGAAAGTGTTTGGGTAGCGGAACGAAATGCCTTCGTCATTTCAACTTTGAACATGCCAGGTACACGATACCAATGAAAGCAGGCAATGGAATCATACATAATACCTCTTAACTGCATCAGAATTGATGGCCATATCTACACATTTGCCCTCTACGTCTGTTAAATACAAAGCACCATTAGGCAACACTCTTGTCACGACGAATGGCCCCTGCCAGTTTGGGGCAAACTTGCCTTTAGCTTCAGCCTGATGAGGAAGGATACGTTTCAATACCATCTGGCCCACTTCGAATTTCCGAGGACGCACCTTTTTGTTGTATGCTCTTGCCATTCTCTTCTGATACAATTGACCATGACAAACTGCAGCCAATCTTTTCTCATCAATCAGACTCAACTGCTCGAGCCGGGTTTTGACCCACTCATCATCAGTAATTTCAGCTTCTGCGACGATCCGAAGAGATGGAATCTCAACTTCCGCAGGTATAACTGCCTCGGTCCCATATACTAGTAAATAGGGAGTTGCACCTATTGAAGTGCGAACAGTAGTGCGGTAACCCAGTAATGCGAATGGCAACTTTTCATGCCATTGCCTAGATCCTTGAACCATCTTACGAAGTATCTTCTTTATGTTTTTGTTGGCGGCCTCGACAGCTCCATTGGCTTTAGGGCGATAGGGAGTGGAATTCCGATGCATGATCTTGAACTGTTGGCATACCTCTCTCATCAAATGGCTATTGAGGTTAGCAGCATTATCTGTGATAATCACCTTGGGAATTCCGAATCGACAGATGATGTTTGAATGGACAAAATCCACTACTGCCTTCTTGGTCACGGACTTGAAAGTTACAGCTTCGACCCACTTGGTAAAGTAATCAATGGCCACGAGAATAAACCTATGCCCGTTCGACGCTGCCGGCTCAATTGGTCCGATAACATCCATGCCCCAAGCAACAAAGGGCCAAGGAGCAGACATCGTATGTAACTCACATGGGGGAGAATGAATCAAATCACCATGTACCTGGCATTGATGACACTTGCGAACAAAACTGATACAATCTTGTTCCATGGTGAGCCAATAATAACCTGCTCGAAGTATCTTCTTTGCCAAGACATACCCGTTCATATGCGGCCCACAAACCCCAGAATGCACTTCGGTCATGATAGTTGAAGCTTCTTTAGCATCTATGCACCTCAGGTAGTCCTAGATCTGGAGTTCTCTTGTACAACACCCCTCCACTGAAGAAGAATCCGCTCGCCAAGCGTCGAATTGCTTTCTTTTGATCTCCGGTGGCTTGTACTGGATATACTCCCATCCTGAGGTATTCTTTGATATCCCGGAACCACGGCTCACCGTCAAGTTCTTCTTCCACCATATTACAATAGGCATGCTGATCGTGAACTTGAATCTGCAGTGGATCCACATAGGCCTTATCTGGATGATGCAGCATAGACGCCAGAGTAGCCAAGGCGTCAGCAACTTCGTTATGAATCCTGGGAATATGCTTGAACTCTATCGACTGGAACCTTTGACAAAGATCATGCAAACATTGCCGGTATGGCACGAGCTTCAAATCTCGTGTCTCCCATTCCCCTTGAATTTGGTGCACCAGAAGATCCGAGTCACCCATGACCAAGATTTCCCGGACACCCATGTCTATAGCCAACCTTAAACCCAAGATACATGCCTCATATTCGGCCATGTTATTAGTGCAATAGAAACGAAGCTGAGCTGTAACAGGGTAGTGCTGCCCTGTCTCAGAAATAAGTACCGCTCCTATCCCGACGCCTTTCATATTGGCAGCCCCATCAAAGAAGAGCCTCCATCCTGGCCTCTCGACTTGCTCCAATTCCTCAACATGCATTACCTCTTCATCAGGGAAGTATGTCTTTAAAGGTTCATATTCTTCATCTACTGGATTCTCAGCCAAATGATCAGCCAACGCTTGTGCTTTCATTGCAGTCCTAGTCACATAGACAATGTCAAACTCTGTGAGTAAAATCTGCCACTTTGCCAGTCTTCCCGTGGGCATCGGCTTCTGAAAGATATACTTTAGAGGATCCATGCGAGAAATGAGGTAAGTAGTGTAGGATGACAGATAATGCTTCAACTTCTGTGCCACCCAAGTTAGGGCGCAACATGTCCTCTCAAGTAGAGTGTACTTAACCTCATAGGGAGTGAACTTCTTACTAAGGTAATAGATCGCTTGCTCCTTCTTCCCCGTGATGTCATGTTGACCCAATACGCAACCAAAAGAATTATCCAAGACCGTCATATAGAGAATTAAAGGTCTTCCAGGCTCTGGAGGGACCAACACTGGTGGATTCGACAAGTATCTCTTAATCTTATCGAATGCTTCTTGACACTCGTCAGTCCACTTGATTGCAGCATTCTTCTTGAGCAGCTTAAAGATGGGCTCACAAGTTGTCGTGAGTTGTGCAATGAACCTGCTGATGTAATTTAGCCTTCCAAGCAAACTCATCACCTCTGTTTTGTTCTTTGGCGGCGGCAACTCTTGAATGGCCTTGATCTTTGATGGGTCTAACTCAATTCCGCGCCGGCTGACCACAAATCCTAGCAGTTTCCCAGACGGGACACCAAATGCACATTTTGCTGGGTTGAGCTTGAGGTTGTACCTGCGAAGCCTCTGAAAAAACTTCCTCAAGTCCTTGACATGGTCGCACCGCTTCTTTGACTTTATGATCACATCATCTACATAGACCTCAATCTCCCTATGCATCATGTTATGAAATATGTTGGTCATCGCCCTCATATATGTTGCCCCAGCATTCTTCAGACCAAATGGCATTACTCGATAGCAATATGTACCCCATGGCGTGATGAACGCTGTCTTTTCTGCATCTTCCTCGTCCATCAAGATTTGGTGATACCCCGCATAACAATCCACGAAAGACCCAATCTCATGCTTGGCACAATTATCGATCAGAATGTGAATGTTCGGCAATGGAAAATCATCCTTTGGGCTTGCTTTGTTAAGATCACGGTAATCAACACAAACCCTGGTCTTTCCATCCTTCTTTGGTACCGGCACAACATTGGCTAACCAAGTGGGATACCGAGTGACCCGAATGACCTTTGCAGCAAGCTGCTTTGTGATTTCTTCTTTGATCTTTACGCTCATGTCAGGTCTTGAACTTTCGCAACTTTTGCTTAACAGGAGGGGAAGCAGGATCAGTCGGCAACTTGTGGACTACCAAATCAGTGCTCAGGCCCGGCATATCATCATATGTCCACGCAAAGACATCTTTGTACTCAAATAATATTTTGATTATTTCCTCCCTAACTTGCGGTTCTAAATGCACACTTATCTTGGTCTCCTTAACATCATCTTGGTCTCCTAAATTGATTGCTTCAGTTTCACTCAAATTAGGCTTTGGTTTTTCTTCAAACTGTTTTAGCTCTTTACTGATTTCCTCAAATGCTGCTTCTTCATCATATTCTATTTCATCATCATATTCTACTTCTTGGATTGTTATTTCAGGATTATATTGGCTTTTAAGACTCGACTGAGAGTTCTCCATGCACGTCATGTCACTGCAGCCAGCATAAAAAGAACTGTACAAAAAGGAAAATAAAAAGAACAAAAATAAAAACACTATTAAGAATAAGGGAAAACGAAAGATTGCATTTTCATTGAAAATAAAAGGATAGAAGTGTTTGAACATCAAAACAAGCAAATACTAAAAATCTGGATTACAGCCCTGGAATAACCCAGATAACAGGAAGGAAAACAAAGCAAACTACCAAAACTCCTTCCCGACGGGGAGAAGAGCAGCTTTCTAATTGCTAAGCTTCACGTTTGGGCCAACAAGCTGCACATCTGCTTTACCGGAGCCTTCACCAACTTCTACCATATTGACTTCTTCGAACAGACTTTGGAACCTCTTGATCAGCTCTTCATCAACATCGAACACATGTTTTGGAATTGAGGAGGTTGGAGGTCCTTCAGCTTTTGGCTTGACAAAAGACTTAGAGATGTGTGGGACAGGCTTAGGGAGTGACCATACATTCTGTTTCAAATTCTTAACCCTTTTCACGCCATTCTCTGTAGGCGTGAACCCCAGACCAAACGTACCAGGATTCCCACTAGGACGCATTGGATGCACAATACCTTGTAGAGATGAGCCCAGACCTTTGCCCGGCACAAAACCACTCTTTAACATTTCATTCGCCACCATGACGGACGCGGATGAGAGCTTAGGACCCGGAATGTACCCTCCTTCAGGAACTTTCTCAATAGATATTGTTTCGAAAGTCTGGTAAACCCAAGGTCCCTTTCCATCTTCAGCTTCAATAAACGGAACAATTGCATCATTACCAGCTAACGGGTCCTCCTCACCGTGCACAACTATTTCTTGTCTGTCCCATTCAAACTTCACCATTTGGTGCAGAGAAGACGGGACCGCCTTGGCAGCATGTATCCAGGGCCTACCTAACAACAGGTTATAGGAGACAACCACGTCCAATACTTGAAATTCCATGGTGAATTCAACTGGCCCTATCGATAATTCGAGCATTATATCTCCGTGTCACGACCCCCCCCATCAAAGCCTCGGACACACACATTGTTCAAATGGATTCTTTCAGTGCCAATCTTCAGCTTTTGCAGGGTAGACAGGGGACAAATATTCGCACTGGAGCCGTTATCAACCAAAACCCTTGGGACAACAGAATCTTCACACTTTACCGTGAGATAAAGAGCTCGATTGTGTTCTGTACCCTCCATAGGAAGTTCATCATCTGAGAAAGTGATTCTGTTGACTTCGAAGATCTTGCTAGCCATCTTTTCTAGGTGATTCACCGTGATCTTATCAGGGACATGGGCCTCATTCAAAATCTTCATCAAGACCCTGCGATGTTCATCAGAATGTATCAGCAAAGACAAAAGAGAAATCTGAGCTGGGGTTTTCCTCAATTGTTCCACGATGGAATAATCCTGCATTTTCATCTTCTTCAGGAATTCCTCAGCCTCTTCCTCGGTGATCGGTTTCTTTACTGCCATTTGGCTATCCTTGAGTGGTTTAGCTTTCCTTAATTCTTCTGGGGTGAAACACCTCCCAGAGCGAGTCAATCCTCCAGCTTCATTAACTTCTTCCTCTACTTCCTTCCCTTTGTATGTTACTATCACTTGCTTATAATTCCACGGAACAGCCTTGGTGTCTACCACTGGCAGTTGGGTTACTGGTTTAATGATGATAGGGGTAGTAGGAGCCCCCTTCACAATTATGACAGGCTTACTTGGAATCCCCGGCACTATCACTTTTGAGCTTTCTGGACTTGCTCCAACATCTTTTGGCATCCCTTTCACGACCAACACCGGTGGTTTCAAATTGAGCAAACTCGGCTTTTCTGTTACCTCTTCAACTGTCAAAGGCGTTGCCTTGGTGGAGTCAGGAGCTTTCACCACATCGCTTTCACTGGACCGAATCATCATGACGGACTTAGAAGACTTCTTGGGCTCCCCATCTTTGTGAACTAGTTCAATCATATGTGTTTCTTCATGAGTTGGCAAAGGATTTTGGTTGATGTTTGGCGCGTCTGGGCTTTGGACTACAATTTGGTTTGTATCAATGAGCTCCTGGATTGCCTGTTTCAAATACCAACACTTTTCTATGTCATGCCCTGGAGCATCAGAACAATATGCACATCTTAGGGAATAATCGAGGTTTTTTGGAGGGGGATTCGGTATCTTTGGATCAATTGGCCTCAAGACGTCCAACTGCCTCAGCCTTTGAAACAAGCTGGCATATGATTCTCCAAGTGGGGTGAAACTTTGTTTCCGCTGCACCCTCTCTTTCCTATAGTCTGTCCTTGGTCGAAAATGTGGTCTAATGGGGTTTTGGTAGGGTTTTGGAGGTGGGTAGCTATTTTGTGGAGCAGGAGCACGCCATTGCGGGTGAGGAGGGGGTTGAGCATATGACTGTGCATGGTGAACAAGGTATTGGGATGGTCTAGCTGAGTATTGGGGGTTTTGTGAGGAGAAGTAATGTTGGGGTGGATTATATGGAGCTTGGGTATAGGTTTGAGGTCTGGGTCGAGGGTGGATGTATTGATGAGGTGAACCTCTTGGGCCCTGCCATGATCCAGAGACAACCATAGCAATATCTTCCTTCTTCTTCTTGCTTAGCAAACTTCCGGTACCACTCTGGATTGCCTGGGTGGTTGCTTTTATAGTAGAATAACTCATGATCTTACTCGACTTGAGGCCCTCTTCCACCATTTCTCCCATCTTTACCACATCATTGAAAGGCTTACCAATGGCTGAGATCAAATGACCATAGTAAGTGGGCTCCAATGCTTGAAGAAAATATTTAACCATCTCGTCTTCTTCCATCGGAGGATTGACTCGTGCAGCTTGCTCCCTCCATCGGAACCCATATTCTCTAAAGCTTTCGCTGGGTTTCTTTTCCACCTTGGTCAGAGATAGGCGGTCCGGGACAATGTCTATATTGTACTGAAAGTGCCGGGCGAAGGCTTGGGCCATATCGTCCCATGTATACCATCTACTAGCATCCTGGCGAGTGTACCATTCTAGAGCTGCCCCGCTTAGACTTTGGCTGAAGTACGCCATCAGTAATTCGTCTTTTCCCCCAGCCCCTCTCATCTTACTGCAATAACCTCTTAGATGGGCTACGGGATCCCCATGTCCATCATACAAGTCGAACTTGGGCATTTTGAACCCCACAGGCAATTGGACATCGGGGAACAAACACAAATCTTTATAAGACACACTCACTTGGTTTCCCAAACCTTGCATATTTCTCAATGATTGCTCCAGACTCTGTACTTTTCTAAACATCTCTTCTTGCTCTGCGTTCTTAGATGGTTTATCAGTTTTAACATGAGGCTCAAATTGGGGAGGGTAAGAATAAGGGTCTGGAACTTTGAAGGTGGGCTCAGGTGCATAATAGTGGGCATCTGGAGCGGGGAATACGGGCTCACTAGAGGATCGGTGGAGGGTAGCTTGTCGAGGGGGTACAAAAATAGGAGCGAAAGTCGAAACAGGGTACGGGGTTGTTTTGGATGGTGGGGCTTGAAAAGCTTGGGCCGAAGTGCCGGGGTAGTTGTGGTAAGGGGTGAAGCCAGGTGCGTGTTGTGGAGAAAGATCAATGGTATTAGTCATCTGGGATTGAGAGATTGGTGGAATAGAAGCAGGATTTTCTGTGTAGCTGGTAGGGAATGAAGGAGGAGGGTGTCCCTTACTCCAGGCTCGATACATCTCTGCCATTTGATGCCTCAACCTCCGGACCTCCTCTTGCAGCTCTGATTCTGACTCAACAATCTCCCTTGGCGGGTCTACAACTGTAGTGTCTACTTCCTTGCTAGCCATGACTGTTAGACGCTTTGATCGGGTATTGTATGGATGACTTGCCAGGATGCCAACAAACTAACCACCTTCCTGGATGTGAATAAAGATAACAAAGGACAACCATAAAACCACCATGTTAGCGTTAGTGCATTTATCAAATAATAATTTCACATTTTATGCAATGCACCTAGCAACAGTTATCGGTTCTAGAATGGCTTTGAGGGTCGCAAGGTCATATGGCATTATCCCGGTTTCGCTCATTTGTCTATCCTTCTATTTCCTTTCTAACACCTCTTTTCAACCCTATTTTTTCTTCTTCCTTTTTTTTTTGTTTTTAATCTTATTTTTGAACAAAAATGACTTGATCGAACCCGATGTAGGTTGCCTACGTATCATGTCCCTCATGAATCAGACCAAGCGTAGTTCTGGAAAAGTAATGGGACATAAGCTAAAACAAAGTTCTTTTGGGACTTTTTCTTTTAAAACCTTTCGATGTTAAAATACAAAGGGAAGCACGAAAACGAAAGACATGACAGACTCGATTACACTACGACAGACTCTGACTCTACCTAAAGGACTTAGTACTCCTAAACAAGACATGAAGGTAAAAGACAACATAAGACAACTTCAGAACATCTAAATAGAACAACTCTTCAAGCTGCTCCTGAACGCGACGATCCTGGCTGGGATGGTCCTGGGCTGCCCGTCATGCTCAAACTCTGCAACATGCCTCGCAAAGAAACACTGACGCTGGGAACAAAAACCCTGGCATGTGCCCCCGCATCTTGAAGACCAACCCCAAGCAAATACTGACTATGCTGCTCCACGTTTGCTGCCAATCCTGCTAACTGAGACTTTATCAACTCAAGCTTGTTCCAGGGATCTTGGTCTGAGGCCTCCTCACAATCATTTGTCTGAGCTGCACGACCCCTAAGTTGTGCTGGCAACGGGGTACTGACCCCTAACGGGATGGACTGTAACCAAATTAGGTACTCCTGAGTACACTCGGGCATGCCAATGTCCTTTACTAATGTATTTTTCCTCATCCTCTTTGCGTTGTTCCAGTATTGCACCCACTTGATCTCATCGGCTGCCTTTTTGCTAAAATTCATGATGTGCCTTCGGAGATTCAAAATTGGAGGCTCCTCTTGTCTTCTACCCAACTGTCGCATTACTCTAACAGGAGTGTATGGCCTAACACACTTGAGTCCTATCAGCATTAGGAAAGGTTGCATAAGGCATCCTACCAAAATATCATCTAAAGGTAGCCAAAGGTAAGCCCACAAAACATTCCCATTTGTCCTCAAACCAAGGAACTCAATCCAAGTTGGAACACCTACTGGGTATGAAAACTTAGGAGATTTCATCCTACGCTCGATGCATACCACCCGATCCCTCAAGGCACGGTCGATAGGGCAAAGTAAAGAGGCCGTGTGCAAATGCTCCATCATCCACAATTGTAACAAAAGGTTACTTCCCTCAAAATACCTGACACCTCCCCTAACCTCACTCAAGGCTCGGTACAACTCCGCTAAGATCATCGGCACAACGGTAATGGTTTTGCGTTGCTTCTCATGAAATAGTGCCATTACCACTGACTGCAAACGGGAGTTAATGTGCCTCTCATCTAATGGAAAAACCAATAATCCCAACAAAGCAAGACCGAAAGCTTCGAGGCGTCGTCTTTGCCACTTTGCTTTGGTTGTGCAAAACTCATCCCAAAAGATGTCAAAGCTATCCTGTGGTCCAAATCTAGCAAACAAATAATCCAGGGATATCCAGGACTGCTCGAGGCATTTTAAATGCTTATTATCTTTCAGGCCCAGGTCATTAAGGAATCTTGTCCTAGAGTGGTCTCGGGGAAGTATCATGTCTTTGCCTATATAGCTTAAACGAGTGAGACCAGACATTTCCGCTAAGGTAGGAGTCATCTCACATTCTCCAAATCTGAAAATCAAATTTTGTGGATCCCAATAAGTCAACATCGCCTCCACCAAGTCTGGGCGGGGTGTGATATCAAGAAGGGAAGTCAAGGTGCCCAATTTCTGCATTAATTCATGCTGCTCTATTGTTGAAAACATTTTCCACCACTTAATTAACTTCCTAGGAATCTTCACTACCATGAGCACTTTGGATCGAATCAGCGGGTCCATACCTGAATGAATAAAACATGGTTAGCGACTCAAGACACGTGTGACACCACGACACCTTTTATTGGACACATACTAGATACGACAAAACTATTTTTGAAAATTAACCTATGTGGCCTAATGATAGCTATTAGTGTAAACTCAACAACGGTGACTACTCTTATATGAAAATACCTTGCTAATACTTATATGGGTTTTACTTTCATAGCCCAAAAAAAAAAAAAATTAATTTAAGGAAATGACTCATTTTGCAAAAGTGGCCGATATGGCCAAAAGTGGCTAAAAATGCAAATTCAAAAATAACGGACCCTAAAGAAATATGACTCCTAGTTGTAGACTCAAAATCCTAATATATGGGTAATTGAACCATTTTTTGCGAAAATAACCCTATTTACAAGAATGACCGATATGGCCAAAAGTGACTATACATGCAAGATTTGGCTAAGACCCCGCAAAGCCAAGAACCTAGGACTTACTAGGATGACCGGACCCTATGTGGGTTGCCTACGTATCTCGCCCCGAGAGACGAGAATCAGGTTCGCGTAGTTCGGGAAGATGCAATTAATTTGTAAAAAGCTATATTTTATCTTTTGAAAAAGGATGGAAAAATATAAAATCTTTTTGGATTTTTAATTTTCAATTTTTTTGAATTTTTGGAAAATAATGGAAAAGTGTAAAATCTTTTTTTTGGATTTTTCATTTTTAATTTTTTTGAATTTTTGGAAAATAATAAAAAATGTAAAATCTTTTTGGATTTTTCATTTTCAATTTTTTTTGAATTTTTGAAAAATAAAGAAAAAGTGTAAAATCTTTTTGAATTTTCTTTTTCTTCTTTTTTTTTGGATTTTTCTTGAAAAGTTGTGAAAGGAAAATGCATCCGGACCCTATTTTCTTCATTTTTTCACCCTTCTTTCCCGAACATCGGTCCGCCAAATAACCTTTTTACCCTCAAAGATGCGACATTTAGCACATAGGATGATTACATGTCATTTTGGGCCACGGGCCCATTTTGACAAGATTTGGATAGGCTTCCTACAAAGGGACACGGTGCCTGGGACCGAGCCCTGCTAGGTCTAAATGACATGATGCAAATAAAAATGACCTAAAGGCAAACCTACGGTTGGGGTTCACTAACAAGTCGCTTCGGGGGAGCGTATGGTCGATGGTGGTTGCTTAAGCTTTCCACCCACTCCATACGTCCGACGGCCCCCCCTCCTAAATTAAGGGTGACTCAACAAAGATATCGTGCACGCGACGCGTGCTCCGAGACTTGTTTCAGAAAGAATTGACCGGGTAATACATATGATGACAGTTATAAAGCAGTAAACACATAAAGCAAAAACTGTAAATAAATAAACAACTAGCAAATAACAAAATATCAAAACATAATAAAAATCAAGTAAAGATAATGAAAAAACATAAAAACCTCAACCAAATATTCCAAAAGCCAACAAAATCAAGTACTAGCTCGAACCCGCAATGTCCCCAGCAGAGTCGCCAGAGATGTCACACCCCTTTTTTTACCAAAAACAAACTTTTTCCTACTAAACCCTCTTAAATAAATAAAAGAATTTTAGTAAAAAAGCTTGAAAAGGGTTTTTCAATTTTGAAAGTGACAAAAATGCGTGTTTAAAAGGAATTAACTCAGAGTCGCCACCTAACATTGATTTCGGTGTGCCAGGCCACCGTTTTTAAAATAATTTTCCTTTCAAAACACTTGAGACTCTAAAACTAAGTCTACACCAGATATTCGGGTAAGGGGGCTCATTTGACTCGGGGAGAAGGTGTTAGGCACTCCCCAAGTCCCGTAACTAGTACGGTTGCGTACTTGATCATGTTGGCTTTCAAAACATTCAAATTGAGGTAAAACACACAAAAATAGAATAAACATACAAGAGGCTCGAGGCCGTCCCCACCTAAATAAAAGAAAATGAAAAGGAAAAAGAAAAGAAAAATCCTAAGCTATTACGTATTTTTCCACCATGTTCGCCAAGGCCTCCCAAATATTTACATAGTTCTTCGGAGCATACCCCGAATAATAATATTTACAAACTTTACAGGGCATTCCCCGGATAAATTTAACTACGGGAACGACCTCTCGCCTCGAATCAACGAAAATCCTAAAAGTTTGCCTACCCAAATATAATCGGCCTAGTCATGCTCCTAGCGGACAAGGTAATAAAAGAAAGAGTAAATAAAATTAGAATAAATAGACTCATTCCATGCTCCATTTCATTTCAAAGATTAATTCCCCAAAGAAACCCACCAAGAGGCATCACGGTGATAGATGCGAACAATGGACAAACAAGCACGGAATTAAACGGTCTATTAAGTAGACGTGCAAATTATTTAACAGAACTAAACAAGGACACATCCAAATAGGATAATAGAATACTAAACTAGCTGAGTCAAAACTACAAGGAGAGACATTAAAGAATTCTTCTTACTCTAATTCTTCTTAGCAAACCAATAGTATTAGAATTGGAACTATATATACTCAACAAAAAAAATCAAGTAAAGCCACCATGCTAAACACACATTTTATAATTTACACGCTACCCATTGAACTGTTACAAAAAGGAACTCTGTTGTAGTGTTTTTTAATAATAATAATAATAATAATAATAATAATAATAATAATAATAAAGAAAATCAGCATGACAAATTGACTAAAAGAGTTGAACACATGCTTCAAATTCCTGAGTTGATTTATGAGGATGAAAGTAACAGATGATATGTAAATCTTTTAATCAGAGAAGCAAGTTGTTCAGTTTTAAAGCAGGCGAGAAACAACGAAGGAATATTTGAACTCATATTTTCATGTTTATCACAAAAAGTTGGAGACAAATATTATTGTTCTCATCAACTAAAGATATGGTAATAAAGATGTAAATTCCTACAAATGCACGGACCCAAACAATAGCAAATCAGCAGAGATTTCAAAAATAGAGCAGGAGTGAATATTCACGAAAAACATGTGAAATAATAGTATTAAAATCCATAGAAACCAAGAGAAATAAAAAAACGCTAGCATCAACATACCATTACAAAGATTCAAACCAGAGATTTTATTTTAAAAGAAAGAAACAGACCTGAAAATTAAGGTTTATATAGATGAGAACATGTAGCAGTTACACGAGCAAAAATTATCTCAACGACCGATATTTGAGCAATAACAGAACCACGATCTGAACTAGAACGACCTTCGACTCGGCACACAAATCACATCGAACGCCAATCAAGAAATAATCTCGGACACAAAAAAACGACTCAAATTGGTACCAGAATTACGAAACCGACCACGAACTTCAAACTCGAACTTCAATTAAACCCCATGTTGTTGTCGAGATTGAAACCGAAAGAAACACTAAAATTTTTATGTCAAAACGAAAACAGAAATCCCCAAAGAAGATCTGGAAGTCTCAAAATTAAACCCTAGAACTCTTTTTTTTTTTTAGAAATTTATGAAGAAAGCAGAAAACCCAGAACCCTAGAATCAAAAACCCCAAATTTCTTACTGCCGTTCACTCCTCCTCTAATTTTTCCCCGAAAAATCTGTTTTTATCACCAAATCCTCTTCAACAAGGCACACACTTGATGAATGAAGGGCTGGGATCCATCGAAATTGATCCCACGCTCTCCATTCATCCAGCACATGCCTTCTAGAGGCTTCTTCACGTGAGCAAGAGGGGTGAGAATATTCGAGTTCGTTATTTGTCAGGCCACGTGGAAAGGGTGAGAGAATAAACCACGTGATTGGTTGTGAGGGGGGAATTTTCCGGCGACTTGGGCGGTTGTTCGCGGCTGGACGATGGGAGAGGGGGCGCCGTTTGGTTATTTTCTTTAGGGTTAGGTTTTTTTCTTTTTTGGGTCTTATGGGTTGGGGAAATTAATACTGGCCGTTAGATGAATATTGATTGGAAGGCTAGGATTTGAAGGGGGATGGGGCGGGTCGGCGGATTGGGCTGGGGCGGCGGATTGGGCTGGGGCGGCAGGGAGGTTGGGCTAGGGAGAGAGGTCCGTTTGGCTTGAGGCTTTTAAAAGCAATTGGGCCAAATTTTGGATATGAAAAACTTAACAAGCCTAATATTTATTCCATATAAAGTATAAAGTTAATCCTAATTAAAAATAATACTATATTGCTAAACTATTTTGATATTTTTTAATTTTCATACTAAAAGATAAACATAGAATTAGATTAAAATTATTGTATTATTAAATAACGTTACTACCCAAGACACTAATATCCTTGAAAATAAAGTCTAATTATTTTTGTATTTTAAATTTCATGTAAGGTAGATAAACTAAAAGTAGCAAAAATAAAATATCAATAACTTAAATAAAAGAAAATATTTTTTGTAATTTTCAATTTTGTGATAAAGATGATGTAAAAGAGCAAAAATTGGTGTAAATAACTATATTAGACCTAAATTAATTATTCTACGCTAAAACATGTGAAATTTCGGGGATGGTCAAAAATTACGTGTCTACATTCGCGAGGGCTGCTTCATGTTCGCGTAGAAGGGGCTTGGGGCCCTGGTAGTTTTGTTCATCACGTTCGCGACACCTGGGTCACGTTCGCGTAAGGTGAGTGACTGAAGCATCGTGATCGCGATTGGTTGAATGCGTTCACGTAAGAGGAAGGGCTAGAGCATCGCATTCGTGGGCCAGGAGTCGCATTCGCGTAGAGGTAATTATTGGTCAATGGAGTTTGTTCATCGCGAATGCGGGGGGTGTTGACCGCGTTCGCGTAGGGAAAAACCTGGGCGTTCAGAAGGGTTTTAATAATATTTTGTCCGCGAGCCTGTGTTATTTTCTTCCATTGTTGAGTGATTTTGGAGCTTGGGAGTGCTAATTAAAGAGGGATTTAAGGTGGATTGATTAAAGGTAAGTTCCTTAGCCTAAATACACGAGATTATATGAGATTTAACATGGAAATTGATTGAAATTCATCAAAAAAGAGTAAAGCTAGGGCTTGAGTTTCGATTTTTCAAATTGGGATTTGATAGGCCATTTGAACTCGGATTTGGGAGTTCTTGGTATGTATGGAATCGTGGAGAGAAGAGGAATCCGATAATGTGATTTTTGTAATTTTTTGAGAAGCAGGCCCGACGCTCGGGTTTTGCTAGTTTCGAGATTTTTGCTATATTTTGATTATTTTCGATTGGGTATTTTTCCCTTGGCATAATGTGATGTATTCACTCTGATTTGGTTAGATTCGACACGCGTGAAGACCGATTCGAGGGGCAAAGGCATCGCGAGCTAGAGATTTCATCGGTTCGAGGTGAGTAATACTTGTAAATGATATCCTGAGGGTTTGAAATTCCGGATTTGCACAACATAGTGCTGAATTGTTGTGACTTGCACGCCAGGTTAGTGGGTTTGGGGTAGAGCACTGGTTGGGGATTGTGACTTGGTCCATCCCGGTTGCTGATTTTACTACATAATTGACTAAAACTTACTTGATGCTATAATGATTTGGGCTGATTGCCATATTTTGGGCTTCACGCCAATTATTTGAATCCCTTAGGGATTAATATCACTATTTTTGCATTACTTTGCATATTATTTGATCTTGGTCCAAGGCTTTAAATACTGTTTTGCAAACTCAGCCATCCTTCTAAGATTTGAAAAACTTAAATGATATTTTACTGACGTTTTCAGTGGAGAACTGCCATTTTATTATTCCTCAAGGGGCTTGTGTGCATTTATGGACTGAGGATTGATTGGGCTTCACGCCGCAACGATGATATGTTGATATTGTGCTTGGGCTGTAAGAGCCCCTCCGGAGTCTGTACCTCCGCAGTGAGCGCGAGTACCTAAATGGATCGGGCTGCGCATCGCAGCGGTCA
>JASVEL010013474.1:0-302722 GCA_032618575.1 Nicotiana noctiflora | reverse complement strand
TGTGCATTGCATTACATTCACTTATTGGTTCCTATTTGTTCTACGGGTCATGACATTCAGCACTCTCATATCATTGGCATCCATGCTACTTCTTGTACTGTTTACTAGATACCCTGGTGTTATTTGTTGGTGGAGTGTTGTGCCCGAGGGGCTGACTTATGTGTTGACTTGTACTATCTATTTCGCTTTCCTTTGCTCGACTGTTGGAAAAGGATATTTTCAAAAGAGGTTTTAAACTGAGCAGATATTTTCTAAAGGATTTTCACGGTTTTGCTATTTTCTCAAAGCGGTTGTACTGTTCTATATAGCATGATGGAGTGCTCTTATGTGATTTCTTGCCGTTCAGTTATTATTGACTCTTATTGCTCACTGAGTTGGAGTACTCACTTTACTCCCCGCACCTCGCATGCAGTTGCAGGTATTGTTCACCCGGTAGCGGATTTTTGAGCTGATTGAAGGTATCACTATTGTAGCAGAGTATGGTGACCGCCAGCGTTCGCGGCACTAGATTTTCCTTTTGTTTGATTTTAAATTTAATCCATGTATATTACAGACCCTGTAGTTGTGTTCAGGCTTCTTTAGATGCTCGTGACTTGTGACACCCCGGTCGGGTTGTGTTGGGTGGTAATTAACAGTTCTTAATGCTATTAAGTTGTATTTTCTATTCATTTATGTTTAATAATTTTTAAAGAGATGATTTGGGTTAGTTGGCTGGCCTTGTCTTCACGAGAGGCACCATAACGACCGGGTATGGAAATTGGGCCGTGACAAGTTGGTATCGGAGCCTAGGTTATTATGTCTCACGAGTCATAAGCAGGTTTAGTAGAGTCTCGCGGAGCAGTACGGGGACGCCTGTATTTCTCCTCGATAGGCTACAGAACCTTTAGGAAAACTTCCCATTCTTGGAATTCTATATCATGCGTACTTGATTCAGCTTGAGATATAACTCTTGAAATTCCTTCCACACGTCTGTATGTGCATGTGAGCGCTCAGTATTATATGTGCCTTGACAATTTGTGATTCCTCGATCGAGGGGCGAGATGTGATCTTCGTTAGTATGTTGGGCAAGTCGGGAGGACTTGAGGATGGATCTTGCCTATGGCTTGAGTATTGAGGCGCTGGTTATGTGAGCAAGTGTTTCGAACTTATATGTTCGATATTGTCCGTATTAGCTGGAATGACGGTTGGATATCAATGTGATGAGTATGTTAGTACTGCGAGATGTATCTATATGACTTGGTAGTGGCGAAGAATTCTGCTGGATAGTAGATGAACTGTTAAGTGTTTGATTCCTATTGTAATTTGATGTGTAGCCCAAATTATAGGCACGTGAAGAATATTTTCGTGTCTCCTAGTTGGGAAGTGAAGTACATTACATATGGCGGTATGATTTCAGACTTAAGAAGACTAAATCGGCTGTGTTTTGTGTATGATGGTGGGAGGTGTGCTGAAATGCTAAACTGAGCTGCGAAGTGTTCCTGAGTGGTATGGTCCTTATGTGTTTATTAGAAGATCTCATGTTTAACTGAAGGGTGCATGTTGAAATCTATGAATTTGGGTCGCTTAAGATAGTGGACTCAAATAAGGTAGGGATGGATGCGAGGTTCGCAGAGGATTTCAGTACCAGATGATCTGTGTTTTCATAAACTAGTAGATAATTTAAGTTTAATCTCACTATGATATTGTGGCATCATTAGAGTAACAATATTATGGGCTATTGAGTGTGTCCTGATATATGGCTTCGAGCCAAGTTGGGGAGGTTACTATTGATTACCTGATTGCACAGTTATGTGCTATGTTGGTTCCATTTCGAGATATGTTGGCAGATCAGTTCTGGTTGTAGAAATTGAGCCGAGGATGGCATGTGTGAAGGAAAATTATGATAAAGGTTATATGGTACTTCGTAGATGTGTGAAAATAATTGGATGTCTTGAGCTATTGTTGGTAGAGAATGCTCAGTGTATAGAGAAGGAATATGCTTGTCTGTATTGAGATGAGGTCGTATCATGTGGTTTTGTTAGCTGAGCAGACAAAATACAACTTGAATAGAGTGAGTGACTCTCGAAAATGGTTCTAATGTGTTCAAGGTTCGACATATGATAATGAGGTGTCGTAAGGTTGTGTATGTGGTTAGAGACTATGTTCTCATCGGAAGGGCTAATAGTTGTGGTATTATTATGTTGATTATGGGGTCCTATGTATCGATATCTGGAAAGTAATGATAGCGAATTCAGATTCGCAGGAAGTTCATCAAAGTAAAGTATTCGGGAATGTGGTAATTCTGGGAAAATTTGAGAGAGTATTCAGTGGCTTATGGGTCTTAGACAATGTGGTCTTATGTTCGAGTCTCGTATGCTAAACCTGGGTTGAGGTATTGTGGTGCTAGAGCAAGGAGGAATATCAAGTTGATGATGAATCATAAGGGAAATTTGATAGACGAAATAGGTTGATAATGGACGGAATCGGTATGGTAAGGGTATGATTAATTCTTTATATGTGTTCGAGGAAGTGAGCTTTTACAGGCATGTTGCAGCAATGCTCTTGAGTCTTGACAGCTTGCTTAGCCTGGTTTGGATAGAAGAATTCAGTCCTGACAGTTTAGTTTGTGGTTAGGTATGACGACCCAAAGGGTCATCACCTATTTCCTCACTCGTTCCGTGCTTCTAAGGCCTTGAAAACCTTATTTTTACTTGCCTCGATTTGTGTGCATAGTTCAGGCGCATAGCCACAAAATTTTTATGTTGAAATATGTGAATTTTGTGAAAAATTTTAAGAATTTTTTTATTAGTATGATTAATGATGACTTTGGTCAACATTTTTGGTAAACGGATCCGGACCCAAGATTGGACGATCCCGGAAGGTCCGTAGGAAAATATGGGACTCGAGCATGTGCCCGGAGTTGAATTTCGAGGTCTAGAGCCCGAGGAAAGAATTGTTTTGTGAAATTATTAAGGAAAATGGATATGAAAATTGATTAAAAGACTATGGTATCAGGCTCGTAGTTTGGTTCCGATGCCCAGTACAAGTCTTATATATTCTTTAAGCGCTTTCTGTGAAGTTTGGTCGAAATCGGACGTCGTTTGACGTGTTTCGGACTACAAGTTCCAAGTCTGAAAGTTTATGAAATGTAGAAGAAAAATCATGAGTTTTGAGGCTTGATTCTATGTAAATAATGTTATTTTGGCGATTTGATCGCACGAGCAAGTCCGTAGGATGTTTTTGAGGTTGTGTACATGTTTGGTTTGGAGCCCAGAGAGCTCGTGAGTTTTGGATAGGCCACGAGTTGCATTTTTGAAAAACGTGGTATGCTCAGACCTATGATCTTCGCATTTGCGAAGGATCACTCGCAATTGCGATTTCGCAAATGCGATCTTGGACCACAATTGCGAAATAAGGGAGGCTCGCATGTGATCGGAAATGCGATTGATTAGGTCGCATTTCCCAAAATTAGGCAGTCGCAAATGCGACTTGTATTATCGCAAATGCGAACCCTGTGTAGTTGGGCAGAGTTTGCAAATGCGAACTAATGTTCGCAATTCCCATATCCGAGGCCCAACAAATTTTATACTTAGTTGATTTTTCATTAGTTTTCACCATTCTTTCAACACCCAAACACCATAGGCGATGTTTCAAGAGAAAACTTCATCCCAAATCATTTATAAGTTGATTTTTACTCAATTCATTCAACTTTTAACATCATTAAACACGTTTTCCACTTGAAATCAAGGATTTTTATGGGTGAAATTGAGGTTTTTAAGTAGAATCTAGGTTTTCCATATATTGGGGAGTTGGACCTCGATTGTGGTATAATTTCAAAACAAATTATATATTTGAACTCGTGGGGAATGTGTAATCGGATTTTGGTTCGAACCTCGAGTTTTGACCACGTGGGCCCGGGGCCATTTTTGGAACTTTTGGAAAAAACTTGGGAAAACCATTTTTATGAATTCAAATTGTTTCAAATAGTGTTTATTAAAGTAATTAAGAAATTTGTGATTATATTCGAGCGAACTCGAGGTGGAATCGCGAGGTAAAGCGATAGTTGAGGATTAGGTGGATTTCAAGACTTTGAGGTAAGTGTTTGGTGTAACCCTAGCTTGAGGGAATAGGAGTTGAGTCTTGTTGCTAATTGTTATGTGATCGAGTATGATGTATAGTCATGGTGACGAGTATCTATACATTGAAGTCTAGCATGACCGTGAGTCCTTATTATGTGATTATCATGACTTGGTTGTGAACTTTTATTGGAGGATTTCTATATTTTGTGAATAACATTTGAGCGGTAAAATGATTATTTGATTTTTGGGAGCATTGGCTTGAATTGTGATACGAATATTGAAAGTATATGAATTAATTGGATTCCTCGGAGCGTTGGCTCAAAATAGTAAAGTGAATTATAAGATAAGAAAAGTAAGAAAGAGAAAACGTTGTTGATTATTCCCTTGCAGAGACGTGTGGTTGAACTTGTTGGATTCTTTCCCTTGACGGGATGTTTGTTAAATATTTGAGTATTTTATACCTGTAACGACCCGGCCGGTCGTTTTAGAAAATTACGCCCCAATCCCCAATTTAACTATTTCCCTAAGTACATTTCTGCTATTGTGGTTTGCCGGGAGAGTCGGTCCTGAAATTTGGAGTATTTTGGGACACTTAGTCCCTAAATGAGAGCTTTAAAAATAGAAAATGATCCGCAACCGGAACAATGTTAAGACGATCTCGGAACGGAAATCCGATGGTTCCATTAGCTCCGTTGAGTGATTTCGGGGTTGGGAGCGCGTTCGGAATGTATTTTGGAGGTTTGAAATTTTGGCGAATCCGAACGATAGGTGAGATTTTGATCCGGGGTCGGAATGGAATTCCGACAATTTCTATAGCTTCGTTATGTGATTTTGGATATGTCCGCAAATTTTCAGGTCATTCGGACGTCGTTTGGTCGGGTTTTTGATCGAATGTGCAATTCGGAAAGTTTTAAGAAATTTAGGCTTGAATTCGATGTGAATTATGGGTTTTGATGTTGTTAGACGTGCTTTTATGATTGGAACAAGTCCGTATCGTGTTTTGGAATATGTTGGTGGTTTTCGTTGGGGTCCCGGGGGCCTCGGGGTATTTTCGGATGGTTAAACGGGAGAAAACATGAAAAATTGCAGGTTTGGGTTCTGTTCTGTTGTTTTCGCTCCTGCTGAAATGGGAGCGCAGGAGCGAGTCCGCAGGAGCGGACAAGTGAACGCAGGAGCGGAAGTGATCGCTGAAGCGGATCCTGGTCCGCAGAGGCGGCATCGCTGATGCGCAAAGAGGATCGCAGAAACGGTCCAGGGTCGCGAAGGGGAGTTCCGCAGAAGCGGAATATTGACCGCTTAAGCGAGTCCGCAGGAGCGGACTCCGAGGCGCGGAAGCGGAATGTTCCGCAGGTGCGGAAGAGATTTCGTAGAGGCAGCCTCGCGGAAGCGACCCTAGGCTCGCAGAAGCGAAATGGGCCAGCCAGGCCTGGAGTTCGCAGAAGCGACCACGTGGTCGCAGAAGCGGTTCCGCAGAGGCGAAAATGGTCCGCAGAAGCGAAAATCGCAGATGATTAATTGTATCAGAAGTTAGAAAATTTCAGAAACATTTCACATTTGGGGTCTCGGCTTAAGAGGCGATTTGGGCAATTTTTGAGGGAGATTCAATGGAAATCATCAGGTAATCATCTATGGACTCATCTTATGATTAGTATTGATAATATTATGCAATTATATCATGAAAATGGAGGAATTTGGGGTAATTTATGGAGGATTTAGCCCTAGGCCTAAAATTTAAGAAAATCTTTGATTTGAATGGGCAAACGGAATCCGATTTCAATAAATTTTATATGCACGGACTCGTATTGAGATAAGGAACCCGAATATATAATTTTTGTGATTTTTCGATAAGCGTACCGAAAGTCGGGTTTTGGCAATTTGTGGGTTTTGGTGTGTTTTGAGTTATTTTGATTGGGTAATGCCCAATTGGCCTATTTTGATGTGATTCTATTGATTTTTATCGGATACTACACTTGTGGAGGCCGACATTCGCGGCAAGAGGGTTATTTCTTAGCGGTTTTGTACCGGAATTGAGGTAAGTGGCTTGTCTAACCTCGTGTGGGGGACTTTCACCCCTAGGATATTATGTGATACTTTAAATGCCTTGTACGCGAGGTGACGGGCGTGTACATGCGCCGGTTGTTGAACACATACTTTACTTAAAATGCTCGATGAGTGATATTCCTGTTTTTAGCCGTTAAATTCGATATTCCTACCCGGTAGTAGTTAGAAAAGCATGATTAGGTAGTATTCAACTGTCTAGTTGCCTAATTGTCTTACTTGAGTTTTCTTGGTAATTGCTGGCGCTGTTTATCAGTGAAGTTATAGTTAAGCATATTATATTCTCCCTGTGTGTTTTCTTGATTTGATGTGTTGGTGGACTGCGGGTTCAATTCCCGGAGATCCCAGGGCTGTGGGTTCGATTCCCAGAGACCCGAAGTGATATTTGTAGGGACTGCGGGTTCGATTCCTGAGATCCTGAGTTATTGGTAGGGATTACGGGTTCGATTCCCGAGATCCCGAGTTATTGGTAGGGACTACGGGTTCGATTCCCGAGATCCTGAGTTATTGGTAGGGACTACGGGTTCGATTCCCGAGATCCCGAGTTATTGGTAGGGACTACGGGTTCGATTCCCGAGATCCTGAGTTATTGGTAGGGACTACGGGTTCGATTCCCGAGATCCTAAGTTATTGGTAGGGACTGCGGGTTCGATTCCCGGAGATCCTGAGTTATTGATTATTTATTGAGACATGGGCTGCGGGTTCGATTCCCGGAGACCCAGAGGTACTGTCAATGGGACGGTGGGTCCGATTCCCACAGGCCCTGGACGTGTTTTATTAAGTTGGTTATTTGTTGTTAGCTTAATTGTAGACGGTTATAGTAATCATTTTATTGTTGTTATTGCGGGAGTTATTATCATTTAAACTGTTTATTATTGTTATCATCACTATATTATTGTTTCTCAGTAGGGCCCTGACCTTCCTCGTCACTACTCCATCGAGGTTAGGCTTGGCACTTACTGAGTACCGCCGTGGTGTACTCATGCTACTCTTCTGCACACTTTTGTTGTGCAGATCCAGGTACATCGGGACATGCTCATATTAGGTGATTCAGCAGCATTTTGGGAGACCTCGAGGTATGATCTACTACGTCCGCGGATCCGGAGGCCTTCCTTCTATTCTGATAGTATTAGTAGACGTTTTCTCTCATGTCTTTGTTAGATACTCTTCACACATAGAGCCACAGTTGTATTCTCTCTTTTAGTCTGTGTTGCCCGTGGGATTCCGGGTCTTGGTGGTGTTTTATACAGTGTGTTGACGAGTGTATGTGCCAAGCGGCACGGATTACATTCCTATTTATATTGTTTTTCCACTATTTCTTGTTTAAAGTTCATAAACTTGTATATTCCGCAACGTGTTAGGCTTACCTAGTCGTGGGGACTAGGTGCCATCACGACATGTTCACGATTGGTGAACTAGGGTCGTGACAAGTTGGTATCAGAGCTCTAGGTTCGTAGGAGTCACGGGACATAGACCGGTTACTTACATTCTCGCTGATTGATACAGAGACGTCTGTAATTATCTACGGGGGGCGATGTAACTGTTTAGGAAACTCTTCAATTCTTTGAATTCCTTATCGTGCGCCATTTATTCGGTTAGAGCCTATGTCATATGTTCTTTTGCATCCACTCGTGTATTGAAATTGCGCACTCGGTATCAAGTATGCGCCGACGGTTCGTGATGCTGCAGAGGGATTTCAAGGGAGTTAAGAATTTACTCAACCATTGTTACCGCGTGTCATCCATATCGATAATGCAAGAGAATTGAGAGATCTTCAATTGTACACATGGGGGTGCACTAGATTCCGACATTCGATTGATAAGTACGGTCTTGAGAAGACTTACTTAACTACCAAATCGTCACAACAATGGTAAAAATCACAAGGTGGATGTAGATCTAAAGATAGTTGGTGGTAATAAAGACTATATGGTTCACATGAGATATCTATTTAGCGAAGGATTCAGACAGCAGAGATACTGGGGGGAAATGAGTTTAACTGTCTTAAGAAGGACATGTACCAAACGAATGTCTTTGGCTTGTCTTATGATGAAAACATACGAATGTTAAAGGCTAGTATCATGGATTAGCAAGATGTATCTTAAGGCTTCGTGTCAAGTGAAAGGATTTCACTATCAACGATCTAATTATAGGTCATGTGTCATATCGGATTTGACCTGCGATGTATTTAGGTGTTATTCAAAAGTTCTTGAAAACTTGCGGATGGGCAAGAGTTGAGGCTCGTATGGTATAATGTTGGGACTTTATATGTTCCCGTGTCCCTAATAAACTCTGCATTTTATTATCAGCAGGGAAATATTTGACAAAGGCTACATGGTGCTTCGTGGGCGTGTGAGAATCATAGTATGTTTTAAGATGTTGTTGGTAGAGAATGCTCGGTGCATGGAGCGAGAAGATGTTTGGTTGTATTGGGATGAGGTCATACCCTATGATGTTAGGGTGCTAATAGAGCACATGTGGTTATATTCGTTGGATCAAGTCAGTTGCAGCTGAATAATAGTAAATGACTCGAGAGAATGGTTCTAATGTGTTCGAGAGTCGTGTAATAGTGGCTTTGGGCTAAGTGGGAGAGTCCCACCACTTAAGATTGGGTTGCATGGTTAATTACCTGTGTGAATTCTAGATATTAGCGTATTAATGGAGTATTACAGCTACGGAAAAAGACCATGAGTGGTAATTTAAGTATATGAATTGTTGAATGCATGTTATGGTTAGCCTTACTGGCTCATGTTCAAACTTGAGGGAAAAATTTATGATTTATGCCTCGTATAGGTGCAGGCTTCGTGGGAAGTGATTCCGTTGGGTGCTTTATCGAGAGGGTATTCATATGTTATAAAGAAATTCAGTAGAGTTGGTTGCGTACTGGGGCAAGTTAGAACCGGATGGTTCTCAATAGCGGTCCTAGTGAATTCAAGAGGTAAAGTGTGGTGCTTGATAATTCTGAGTCTATAAGTACAGTTGAGGCTCAAGCTTTTGAAGCAACTTATGAAGAAAGGCACAAAACGATCTATGATGTTTTGACTTGTGGTGTAGTATTTGAGAGACATAAAATGGTCGTCGTTCTTGAGATAGCATGGCCTCATGATTTTAGATCACTCGGGGTAAGTGCGGTTGGAATAAGTTAGGTATTGAAGGAAGATATTAACATTTCTAAGGCAATCGGGGATAACCTGGAAGGAAGTAGATTGATCAGCCATAGTTGAGTTGGCGTATTGGTGTCAATGATCGATTCATGCAACGTGATCGAATTATGCATGTGATTTGTGGCGGTGCATTTGAGACTTGTCGGCCGCAGTGATTGATGTAATTCTGAAGTATTCTTCTGTTAGGGGCCTGTTATGAGTAGGCAGATCTCGGAAAGGGTTATGGTGGCTTGGACCACTACTTAGAGATTGGCATATTCAACGGTTATGAGAACTCACCGTGTGTTGCTATAGTTCTCCTAAAATGAGTTAAATGGAAGGTCTTATGTGATGAAGTATTAGCCTATCGTCAGTTCTAGAGCTATGATGGAAATTGTGTCTATCGTATATCGGCATGTGGGGTGCAGCGAGTAGTATGAAATTTGAAGTAAGGACCAAGGTCACAGTTTGGTCAATGAATGTGATATAAAGAGCTCAGATGAGCAGGGAAAGAGTGTCAGTGTTTGAGTAAGATGGGTATTAGCATCAGTATCATTTGAGGTTGGTGTTCTATGAGAAAGGCTTTGCATCCCGGTTAGGGATTCCTGATCGCTTTTCGGTGTTAGTGCAGCCGGTGGGTTGAATGTGCAGGCCCGTTTAATTATTCGGAAGATGGTGGGAGCTTGACCCACAAGAAGATTGTATAGGTGTGACTTGTAGTCACTTGATTGGTTAGAAATTTAAACCAAGAATGAGGATTTTGGTGATATCATCCATTTGAGAACTTATGTCTGGAGGGCACTCTGCTTATTGGGTTATAGACATGTGAAATATTATTGACTTAGCTTGGCACGACCAGGATAGACTTAAGGTCGGTGGGTAGATTTAGATGTGAAAGTGAGCCTTGCATCAGGCCATTTGTGCTTCTTCCAGCAATGCGCCCTTTATGGAGGGATAGTCGCGGTCTTATTTCGCGGTTAGTTAATTCAAGTAAAGATATAATTGCACCGTATGAGTGTGCGACGGCTTGGTAAATTCCTTATGTGTTGAGGTTCCGCTCGGCGGTGATGTTATATGAGCATGATGGCTCTTGAGACTCAGATCATATATCGCACCTCAGTTGTGCTTGAGTTTGTAGCTTATATCGCTATATGTTTCATTGAGTCTGATATTATGCACCTTAGTGTGCTTATGATCGATATTCAGTATTTTGATGTGACGAGCTATTCAGCTCGACATATGACTCCTTGTGTGAGTCTATATTGTTGGGATCGGATGGCACGCCGCCATGGTTATATTGTTGGGATCGGGTGGCACACCGCCATGGTTATATTTTTGGGATCGGGTGGCACGCCACCATGGGTATACTCTTGGGATCGGGTTGCACGCCGTAACAATGTGATGTTTATTTCAGTATCTATAATTGCTTGTATGTGTTCTGTTTCCTATTTTTCCGAGGAGGTCCATGATAGTGTGAGAGTTGAATAGTTCTCTCTAGTGTTCGCCTTCCTTTTGTACCACGTACGAATTAATAGCCTACTAGCACATTGTATCATCTTGTGGGACTTTTGATTATGTCTGATGTGGCTTATCGCCTGAGCAGTTCGTACTGGGTGAGATGAGATTATGTGATTTGGGGTCAGTGCAAACCGATTATATGAAGTATATTATAGAGGAAAGGATCATCCTCTAGTTTAGGACAAGGTAATGGATCCTGTCAGGAGTATATATCCAATGAATTGTTGATTCAGTAGTTGGTTATGGATATCGGCACATCTCTTCCGTCGTGTCGGTATTGTAAAAGTTGGAACGAGACCTATGTAGATCGTGAGGTGCAATGAGAGCATCTGATTTGTTGAATTTTTGGCTAATTTTGATCATAAAATATTATCGTGGTCCTGTGGATTTTGTGTTGTAAGGTAAGAATCCAGCAAGGTTATGCAGTCATGTTTGAGGACGGCGTTTGAGGAATATTGAGTAATCTCTTGATGAAAACAAGCCTGACACAGAATTTTGGATGTTGGAATTAAGCTATAAGACTTAATTGTTTGAACAAGAGCGAATATCTTCAGATTATATCAGGCTAATGTGCCCAGCTGAGTCCCAGATTTATTGGCCCTTTTGAGATTTTGAGGCGTATTGGGGAGTTTGCCTATGAGTTAGCCTTACCTCCTAGTCTAGCTGGAGTTCACCCCGTATTTCATGTATCCATGCTCCGGAGGTACCATGGTGACCCGTCGCATGCGTTGGATTTCACTTCTGTTCAGCTAGACAAGGATCTGTCTTATGTTGAGGAGCCGGTAGCCATTCTAGACAGGCAGGTCAGAAAGCTAAGGTCAAAGAACATCGCTTCGGTAAAGGTTCAGTGGCGGGGCCAGCCGGTCGAGGAGGCGACTTGGGAGACCGAGCAGGATATGCGCAGCCAGTACCCTCATCTTTTCACTACTCCGGGTATGTTTTCTATGCTCGTTCGAGGACGAACGAATCTTTTAAGGGTGGGAAGATGTAACGACCCGGCCGGTCGTTTTAGAAAATTTCGCCCCAATCCCTAATTTAACTGTTTCCCTAAGTACATTTATACTATTGTGGTTTGCCGGGAGAGTCGGTCCTGAAATTTGGAGTATTTTGGGATACTTAGTCCCTAAATGAGAGCTTTAAAGATAGAAAATGATCCGCAACCGGAACAGTGTTAAGACGATCTCGGAACGGAAATCCGATGGTTCCATTAGCTCCGTTGGGTGATTTCGGGGTTGGGAGCGCGTTCGGAAATTATTTTGGAGGTCTTTAGCTCAATTAGGCTTGAAATGCCGAAGTTTGAAATTTTGGCGAATCCGAACGATAGGTGAGATTTTGATCCGGGGGTCGGAATGGAATTTCGATAATTTCTGTAGCTTCGTTATGTGATTTTGGATATGTCCGCAAATTTTCAGGTCATTCGGACGTCGTTTGGTCGGGTTTTTGATCGAATGTGCAATTCGGAAAGTTTTAAGAAATTTAGGCTTGAATTCGATGTGAATTATGGGTTTTGATGTTTTTAGACGTGCTTTTATGATTGGAACAAGTCCGTATCGTGTTTTGGAATATGTTGGTGGTTTTCGTTGGGGTCCCGGGGGCCTCGGGGTATTTTCGGATGGTTAAACGGGAGAAAACATGAAAAATTGCAGGTTTGGGTTCTGTTCTGTTGTTTTCGCTCCTGCTGGAAATGGGAGCGCAGGAGCGAGTCCGCAGGAGCGGACAAGTGAACGCAGGAGCGGAAGTGATCGTTGAAGCGGATCCTGGTCCGCAGAGGCGGCATCGCTGATGCGGAAAGAGGATCGCAGAAGCGGTCCAGGGTCGCGAAGGGGAGTTCCGCAGAAGCGGAATATTGACCGCTTAAGCGAGTCCGCGGGAGCGGACTCCGAGGCGCGGAAGCAGAATGTTCCGCAGGTGCGGAAGAGATTTCGCAGAGGCGGCCTCGCGGAAGCGACCCTAGGCTCGCAGAAGCGAAATGGGCCAGCCAGGCCTGGAGTTCGCAGAAGCAACCACGTGGTCGCAGAAGCGGTTCCGCAGAGGCGGAAATGGTTCGCAGAAGCGAAAATCGCAGATGATTAATTGTATCAGAAGTTAGAAAATTTCAGAAACATTTCACACATTTGGGGTCTCGGCTTAAGAGGCGATTTGGGCAATTTTTGAGGGAGATTCAAGGGAAATCATCAGGTAATCATCTATGGACTCATCTTATGATTAGTATTGATAATATTATGCAATTATATCATGCAAATGGAGGAATTTGGGGTAATTTATGGAGGATTTAGCCCTAGGCCTAAAATTTAAGAAAATCTTTGATTTGAATGGGCAAACGGAGTCCGATTTCGATAAATTTTATATGCACGGACTCGTATTGAGATAAGGAACCCGAATATATAATTTTCGTGATTTTTCGATAAGCGTACCAAAAGTCGGGTTTTGGCAACTTGTGGGTTTTGGTGTGTTTTGAGTTATTTTGATTGGGTAATGCCCAATTGGCCTATTTTGATGTGATTCTATTGATTTTTATAAGATACTACACTTGTGGAGGCCGACATTCGCGGCAAGAGGGTTATTTCTTAGCGGTTTTGTACCGGAATTGAGGTAAGTGGCTTGTCTAACCTCGTGTGGGGGACTTTCACCCCTAGGATATTATGTGATACTTTAAATGCCTTGTACGCGAGGTGACGGGCATGTACATGCGCCTGGTTGTTGAACACATACTTTACTTAAAATGCTCGATGAGTGATATTCCTGTTTTTAGTTGTTAAATTCGATATTCCTACCCGGTAGCAGTTAGAAAAGCATGATTAGGTAGTATTTAACTGTCTAGTTGCCTAATTGTCTTACTTGAGTTTTCTTGGTAATCGCTGGCGCTGTTTATCGGTGAAGTTATAGTTAAACATATTATATTTCTCTCTGTGTATTCCTTTACTTGCTGTGTTTGTGGACTGCGGGTTCAATTCCCGGAGATCCCAGGGCTATGGGTTCGATTCCCAGAGACTGGAGTGATATATTATATTTCTCTCTGTGTATTCCTTTACTTGCTGTGTTTGTGGACTGCGGGTTCAATTCCCGGAGATCCCAGGGCTGTGGGTTCGATTCCCAGAGACCCGGAGTGATAATGGTGTGGACTGCGGGTTCGATTCCCGGAGATCTTGAGATTTATTGGTAGGGACTACGGGTTCGATTCCCGAGATCCCGAGTTATTGGTAGGGACTACGGGTTCGATTCCCGAGATCCTAAGTTATTGGTAGGAACTACGGGTTCAATTCCCGAGATCCTGAGATTATTGAAATATGGACTACGGGTTCGATTCCCGAGATCCTGAGATTATTGAAATATGGACTACGGGTTCAATTCCCGAGATCCTGAGATTATTGAAATATGGACTACGGGTTCGATTCCCGAGATCCTGAGATTATTGAAATATGGACTACGGGTTCGATTCCCGAGATCCTGAGATTATTGAAATATGGACTACGGGTTCGATTCCCGAGATCCTGACTTATTCGTCACTACTCCATCGAGGTTAGGCTTGGCACTTACTGAGTACCGCCGTGGTGTACTCATGCTACCCTTCTGCACACTTTTGTTGTGCAGATCCAGGTACATCGGGACAGGCTCATATTAGGTGATTCAGCAGCATTTTGGGAGACCTTGAGGTATGATCTGCTACGTCCGCGGATCCGGAGGCCTTCCTTCTATTCTGATAGTATTAGTAGATGTTTTCTCTCATGTCTTTGTTAGATACTCTTCACACATAGAGCCACAGTTGTATTCTCTCTTTTAGTCTGTGTTGCCCGTAGGATTCCGGGTCTTGGTGGTGTTTTATACAGTGTGTTGACGAGTGTATGTGCCAAGCGGCACGAATTACATTCCTATTTATATTGTTTTTCCGCTATTTCTTGTTTAAAGTTCATAAACTTGTATATTCCGCAACGTGTTAGGCTTACCTAGTCGTGGGGACTGGGTGCCATCACGACATGTTCACGATTGGTGAACTAGGGTCGTGACAATACCCCTTAATTGTGACTATTATTTGGGGAGTCAGACTATTAAATGATATTGAGGATTGGGTTGCACGCTGCAATAATGATATTGAGGATCGGGTTGCACGCAACAATAGTAAAATGTTAAGGATCGGGTTGCATGCCACAATAATGATATATGATAAATGATATGGGTCGGGTTGCACGCCGTAACAATGGTATTTGTGGAGAAGGTTGCACACCGCAACAATGATAATTATGGAGCGGGTTGCATGCCGCAACAATTATTGAGGGTATGTGTTATATATTTGAGTATTGATTCCTGGTTCATTGTAGATATAAGTTGTTTTAGTTGTTACTCTGGATTACTATTAATATTGTATTTCCCCATAGCATGTTTCCCCTCCCATGATGTTAATTACTTGGTATTCGTTTTCCACTGTATATTTATAACTGCACAGGTTTATGTGGTGTCCAGTCTAGCCTCGTCACTACTTCGCCAGTGTTAGGCTAGACACTTACCAGAACATGGGGTCGGTTATGATGATGCTACACTTCTATGCATTTTTGCACAAGTCCAGATTTTAAGGAGCAGCAGCAGTAGTAGTACGGGAGCAGGATTTCATTTACATTAGACTGAGGTAGCCTCGTAGGCGTCCACAAGCCCGATGTCTCTTCTTTATGTTTTCATTTTGATTGTTGCCTCATTGTTCCGAGATAGACAACTGTTATATTTCTTTAAGACCTTTGTATCTAGTTTATCTTAGTGGTTCGTGAGTAATGTGACACCAAATCTTGGGTAGAGGTTGTTTTTTACTATTATTGACGGTTTTGCATTTTAATTCGTATTTGTAAGATAGATTTCTGCTATTGTTCTTATTAGACTTCATGTTCTAAATTTCTGATATAAACTGCTAAATTAATTGTTTAGTGAGGAAAAGGTAATTAAGTTGGCTTGCCTAGCTACCATGAGTAGGCGTTATTACGACTCCGATGGTGGGAAATTCGGATGGTGACATTAGGAAAAGGGAGATGGAGTTCCCATGTTATCCTAGTGTGTTATGGTATACGTGGTAGGATGTGGAGAATTGAGACTTGTGTGTTCGAGGTTGTTCAGTTCATAATGGAATGTCAGTAAATTTTTAAGCAGCACGAGCAGTTGTAGGCGAGTAAAAAATCGATCTTTAGATGATTAAGGAAATGGTATTGCTATTCTAGTAATTTGATGGGGGGTATATGTTCAGTAAACAAGGTAAGGTGATTTAAACTAATAATACTTTGATAGTATTATGGCATTTTCTTGTTGGATCGACTGCGAATAATTGAGTTTGTTAATGGCGCATGGAAATTTTAGAATATCTTTCGTAGAATGATTGGGTATTTGAGGTGTGATATATATTCATATGGCGGAATTTGAGATCAGGTATAGTGATTCATGTGCTATATGGAGTTGGAGACTAGGAGTTCTCATGATCAGACTATGCAGTGGTTGTAGATCGTGTGTATCAGCACCATTTAGTGGTTATTGGGAATCTGAGGTCCGAGTGGATCTTTCTTTGCTTGGTATGTTAGATTTTGGTTATGATATTGGATTTTAGACTAGTTATCTCAGTGTTGGTTACTCTAGATTATTGTGTTGTGGGCTTTGTCGGAAAATGCCACCGGTTGCGTGGCGAAGTGCATCGAATTATGTTATAGTAGAGTGGTTTGTATTCCAAAAACTAGCGGACAACTGGGAAGGGTTGCTTTTTCTTGATTCATCCTTCGTGATGGATGTCAGTGCAGAGGTTTCTACCATTGATTCAGCTTCGGTGTTGAGGGACTTTTTCGATGCGTTTCTTGTGGCCGGGCATGTCATCGGACGAGATTATGGCTTTTGGTATTGATTTGGTGTCGAGCACCATACCGTATGGCTCTGGAAGGAGTTATAGTAGTGGGAGGAACAATATCAGGCTTCTTGGTATTGAGTTCGTTTGCTGGCTGATATGGCTACGCAATTAGCTTGAGTTAGCTTGGTCGACCCAAAGTTGTATTGCTGAGGAATAGGTTGAACCTATCGTTACTGAGCTTGTTAGTGATCTGAGGAGAGCTATGAGTTGTTTTTTTTCCGGCGTTGTGAGATGTTGTGATTTGTTGGATATGGGCACATATGGTGCGGTTCTATTGGGGATTCATAGTGAAAGTCGAGCGGAGAGAGTAATTGAGTGTTGCTCGGTAAATGTAGTGTGGGTGATGACCTATCAGGTTGCATGTCGTATGTTATTAATTTCATAGTGGGTGTAATGAATTTCTTTGTTTTCAGACATCAAATTGTGTGTGGCTGTCGATTTTTGATCACAGTGTCTTGAGGTGCTTCATGTGTAACAGTGTTTGGATAGGATCGCGCATCGTAGCAAGGCTATATGGAATTATGACCTTTCGAGGTATATTTATTTGTTCTATTCTATTATGTGAGACGGGATCTCAGCCTTGTGTTGTGATGGTACTGATGAGCTTGAGGTACAATATTTTTGTTTGAGTCATTTGTCATGATTTGAGTGTGTTCATACCGTTTCTTATTGGCGCGCGAATTATGCAAGTTGTGGCTTAGGCCTGCATTGAGGTGTCATATCACCAGAGTGGTGTGTTGGATTTGAGGTGATCGTTGGAGTCATTAATGAATACGAGCATATTTGATTTTAGCTTGTTAGAAGGATAATATCGAGGTTGGCCCAGGAATCTGTCGTGGTATTAGTAAAAAGGGAAATGGCTTCATGAATGGTTGATCAAGAAAATGGTCACGGTTTATCGCGTGTTTAATTTATCATTGGCAATATATGAAAGTGTTGGAATAAGACTTTAGCTACTAAAATGTTTTCTATCGGTATTTGGTTATTATGGGCAACTGCTGTGAATAGAGGCTACCGTTTTGAGTATTTGGATTATATGGTATATCATATGATTTCATCTGAGGTTGCAAGTATGTCTTATTATAGCTAGTTCGAGTTTATTCTCAGTATAGATGTGAGGTTCTGATCTTTTGTATGATTTCAGGAAGTGCAATGTGGTTCTACGGTTTATGGGCTAGATGAACTGTGAAATTTCAGTTGTACTGTGTTATCGGACCCATGCGATATAGAGAGACGTGGTATCACACTAGGTATATGCTTGGTAAGGTCATTCAGCTATTGGTTAGCTTCTAGTACAACTCTGGGTACACTCGAGGATGAGTATTTGTTTAAGTTGTGGAGGATGTGATGACCCAACGCGTTGTCTCATGTGTTATTACTTTGTTTCCCTCATTTTATGTTTCTCTATGTTTCGTTATCGGTATGTGCTGTGTTAGAATGGATTTGGATTGGTTTTGATAAGAAATAAGACACTTAGTCTCTTTAAGGAAGGTTTAAGTTGGAAAAGTCAAACGGACGTTGAACTATAAGTTAGAGGGCTCGGATGTGAATTCCGGTGATTCGGTTAGCTTTGGGAGGTGATTTGTGACTTAGGAGTGTGATCGAAATTGATTTTGGAGGTCCAGTGTAGAATTTGGCTTGAATTGGCGAAGTTAGTATTTTGGCGAATTTTGGTTGATGGGTGAGAACTGATCCAAGAGTCGGAATGGAATTCCGAAAGTTGCTATAGCTTCGTTAGGAGATTTTGGATGTGTGTGTAAATTTTCAGGTCATTCGGACGTGTTTTGGTCTGGTTTTTGATTGAAAGTGCATTTCGGAAGTTTTTAAAGAACTTAGGCTTGAATCCGATGAGAATTGATGATTATAGTGTTGTTCGATGTGTGTTAATGATTTCAACAAGTTTGAATGATGTTTTGGGATATGTTGGTTCTTTTGGTTGAGGTCCCGGGGGCCTCGAGGTAATTTCGGATGGCTTAACGGAAGTTTTAAACTTGGAAGATATTGCAGATTTTTGCCCAGCTGTTGCAGACTTTCGCGTTTGTAGCAATAGGAACGCATTCGCGATGAGGAGTTTTGCAGACCATCGCGTTCGCGTAGAAGGGGCTTGGGACCCTAGTAGTTTTGTTCATCGCATTCACGACACCTGGGTCGCGTTCGCGTAATGTGAGTGACTAAAGCATCACAATCACGATTAGTTGAATGCATTCGCGTAAGAGGAAGGGCTAGAGCATCGAGTTCGCGGGCTAGGAGTCGCATTCGCGTAGAGGTAATTATTGGTTAATGGAGTTTTTTCATCGCGAACGCGGGGGTGTTGACCGCATTCGCATAGGGTAAAACCCGGGCATTTAGAAGGGTTTTTAACAATATTTCATCCGCGAGCCTATGTTATTTTACTCCATTGTTGAGTGATTTTAGATCTTGGGAGAGCTAATTGAAGAGAGATTCAAAGAGGATTGATTGGAGGTAAGTTCCTTAGCCTAAATACACGATACCATGTTAGATTTAACATGAAAATTGGTTGAAATTCATCAAAAAAAGGGTAAAGCTAGGGCTTGAGTTTTGATATTTCAAATTGGAACTTGATAGGTCACTTGAGCTCGAATTTGAGAGTTCTTGGTATGTATGGACTCGATGTGAGATAAAGAATCCGGTAATGTGAGTTTTGTAATTTTTCGAGAAGCGGACCTGGGGCTCGGGTCTTGCTAGTTTTCAGATATTCTCTATATTTTAATTATTTTCGATTGGGTATTGTTCCCTTTGCATAGTGCGATGTATTCGCTCTGATTTTGGTTAGATTCCAAGCGTGTGGAGGTCGATTCGAGGGTCAAAGGCGTCGCAAGCTAGATATTTCACCGGTTCGAGGTGAGTAATACTTGTAAATGATATCTTGAGGGTTTGAAACCCTGGATTTGCACAGCATAGTGCTGTATTGTGGTGACTTGCTAGGTATGAGCGTGGGGTAGAGCACTGTTGGGGATTATGACTTGGTACGTCCCGGTTGTTGATTTTACTGCGTAATTGACTGAAACTTACTTGATGCTATTATGATTTGGGCCGATTGCCACGTTTTGGGTTTCATGCCGATTATTTGAATCTCTTAGGGATTAATATCAATATTTTTATATTACTTTGCATATTATTTGATCCCGGTCCAACGTTTTAAATACTGTTTTGCAAACTCAGCCATCCTTCTAAGATTTGAAAAACTTAAATGATACATTTTACTGACGTTTTGAGTTGAGAACTACCATTTTATTATTGCCCAAGGGGCATATGTGCATTTTGGGACTGAGGATGGATCGGGCTTCACGCCACATCGATCTTATGTTGATATTGCACTTGGGCTGTAGGAGCCTCTCCGGAGTCTAAACCCCTACAATGAGCGAGGGTACTCAAATGGATCGAGCTGCGCGCCTCATCAGTCATATGCATTGCATTATATTCACACATTGGTTCCTGTTTGTACTACATGTCATGACATTCAGTACTCTTATATTATTAGCATCCAGCCTATTTCTTGCACTGTTTACCAGATACCCTGGTGTTATTTATTGGTGGAGTATTGTGCCCGAGGGGCTGACTTATATGCTGACTTGCACTATCTGTTTCGCTTTCCTTTGCTTGATTGTTGGAAAAGGATATTTTCAAAAGAGGTTTTAAACTGAGCCAGATATTTTTAAAGGATTTTTACGGTTTTATTGTTTTCTCAAAGAGGTTGTACTGTCCCATATAGCATGATGGAGTGCTCTTACGTGATTTCTTGCCGCTCAGTTATTATTTGCTCTTATTGCTCACGGAGTTGGAGTACTCACTTTACTCCATGCGCCTCGTGTGCAGTTGCAGGTATTATTCACCCGGTAGAGGATTTTTGAACTGATTGAAGGTATCACTATTGTAGCGGAGTAAGGTGCCTGCTAGCGTTCGCGGAACCGGATTTTCCTTCTGTTTGATTCTAAATTTAATCCATGTATATTATAGACCCTGTAGTTGTGTTCAGGCTTTTTAATACTCGTGACTTGTGACATCCCGGTCAAGTTGTGTTGGTGGTAATTAAAAGTTCTTAATGCCATTAAGTTGTATTTTCTATTCATTTATGTTTAATAATTGTTAAAGAAAGGATTTGAGTTAGTTGGCTGGACTTGTCTTCACGAGACGCACCATCACAACCGGAATGGAAATTGGGTCTTGACACATGTGGATGCCACTTGATATATATAGGAGACTTTGACGGCTTCTTATTATAGTGAGTTGTTAAAAAGTAATATTCAACTACATTTACTAGTAAGTCAGCCTTATTTAAGTCATTTACTTTATGTTCATAAACAAACTTATTCCTTTATATCCTAATTTTCCATAAAATAAAATGAATAATAGTTGAATGGATGTTGTATGGTATAAATGGTAGGGGTGTATGTATAAAATTGTACAACCAAGTCATAATGTCAGTTTGAGACGCAGATGTTGTGATGGTAGGAGGTGTTTTATTAAGATAATTCCAAAGAAGTATTTTATTAGCACAGTTGTTGAATAAGTGAGTAACTGTTACAGTGTCTTGGTGATATTGTGTGCAATTTGCTAAGTTTGTAATACCTATAGGTGTGAGATACTTAGTTGACTGGAGTCTATTATGACATAGTACCCAAACAAAAAAAGATATTTTATGGGAAATGGAAAGTTTCCAAATCCAATTGAAGGAATGTGGTCGTGTTATAGCTATGGATGTATTAGTAGTGGTTAAACATTTGTACATAGATTTAACCGGGAATATCCCATTCTCAGTTAAATTCTAGCATATTTTATCATATCTAATAGATTCAATCGGCATATAAATATTATTAATAAGTGAAATAATATGTAAAGGAAACCCAAATGGCATGGTCTATTACTTTCTAAAATATGATACTAAGGAATTTCAAGATTTAGCTGTCTTTTTCAATTGATTTTTTCAAGATATGCTGATACCACCCTTAAATATTTTTCTGCCATTCACAATCGCTTTTTACACTCTCACTAGCAAGTACTCTCTTGCCTCAATTACTCAATGGATAAAGTTAATTTTATTATGAAGTCATATGCATAGACTATTTAGTTTTAAGTTGGATAAAGTTTTATCTATAATTTTAATCTTACATTTAAGTCTTTTTTTTTTTCTTTCTTTTTTCAATAACTGAAGGGCACTAGCAATATGATCTATTGATATTCTTGCTTGCTGAGTTAATGGGGTTGATAATTTGTTTGTTGGTTATCTATAATCCAGAATTTTTTCAGTATACTTAACATGGCCAGGCCCATACAAATATCTAAACTGGAGACCATATTTAAATAGCAGCATGAAAACAATCCCTTTCTCGCCCTTTCTGTTTGGCTAATAGATCCAACAAGGATAAAAGGTCCTTTTAGCTAAATATATTTATCAATTTATCATCTTCTTTTATTTGTTTGAAAGGACAATAAATGGTGAATTTACGCATACTCCATTATGAAGTCTTTGTCTTTTGGCTTTGTCTTTTTTCTTAATAATATACGTTCATTAATGTTTTAGACAAAAGACCTCTAAATCTTCTTCAAAACTTAATCATGGTCCCTATCTGGGTCCATATACTTTATCCTACACCTTAATTATTCCAACTTGCTCAGTTGGTAAGCACCTCCACCTACGACCGTTAGGTCCTGGGTTCGAGTCACCGTGGAGGGGAAGTGTGGAAACACTATAGATCCTCCTAATTTGGGAGGGGTTTAAAAAAAAAAAAAAAAAAAGTATGCAAAAAGTCCTCGTAGGAGCATAAAAGTTTCACGAAGCATTATATTTGATCATCCATATTTAACATATACTCACTATTTTTAAAATATTTAACTAACTCAATTTTTGCGTTACTTCAAATACCACGCTTTTTTCCATCAAACTTCACCACTTTCTTTTCTGTATTCATGTCAAATCTATCCAGGAGCTTCATTGTTGCTTTCTTCTTTGTATTCATGTATCATATATTTAGTAGCCGTTTGGTTTCTTTTTCTTCTTCTTAGTACCAAAATACCATTTTAGTTGTGTTTAGGTTTCTTCTTCTTCTTAGTAGCAAAATCAATTTATTAGATTTGTTATTGTTTTGATAATTTGATGATTGAGATTGATTCTTTATGATATTTGAAATTATATTTTTAATTTGAGTTCATATGTAATTGTTGCTGCATCAGGCTTCTTGACTGAATGTTTGTTTGGAATAGTAAAAAATAAGATGCCACAACTTATACTTCTACCACTGTCTTTCTTATTTTAAACAGTCAATAAATTTATTCAGCTAGAATAGTCATTGAATACTTTCGTTACGTACACAATAGTAAATTTTATTATACTCTAATAGTTGGAGTGTTGGCGTTGAATCGTGTGTTGGATTACTGAAATTATAACAAGTTTATGTTTCAGAACTTAAGATTCAATTCTTGCTGTTAAGAATTATTTAAGATTCGAATTTTCTGAAGTTACATTTGAAAGATAGAAAAATCTAAGATTTGATTTTTAAAATTGCATTGGAGAGATAAAATTACTTTAGGTTTAAATTTTTTTGAAGTTGTATTTGAAAGATAAAATAACTTAGGATTTTATTTCTAAAGTTGCAATGAAGAGTAGAACTACTTTAGATTCTGGTGGGTAAAATTTATAATTTTTTTATGATGGACCGCAAAGTGAATATCCATGAAATGGTCCCGTAAAAAATACTTTCCATTTAATTGGCCTTGCACCACACGAATAGGGATTTGTCATAGCCTCAATGCGAATATTAGATACCAAGTAGGGTCTCGATTAGTTCACAAGATTGAATGGCCAATTCTCCTCCGAACCCTCGATTCGATTGTTTTCCCAATTCAGTTCCTTATATAGTGTCCCAATTGTTAAAATGAATACAACTTGTTGGATCTGCCACTTATTATGCTTTCAAATCAAAAAGAGAAAAGAAAGAAAAAAATCGAATAGATCATTAACTTCATAAAAACGACATTGAAGACCATTTCTTCATTTATAGCTTGCAAGTGGTAATCGAAAGAGCAATAAGTAACTCGATCTCTTTAACCTTTGAGTTTGCAATAATATGTTATTCTATAAAAAATATTTAGCCTAAAATCATCAATCTAGCTATTATTTCTCCAAAAATTTAAAGTGATTATGCGTTGATGGATGCAAATTAAAACAATTGAAATCTGTGTGATTACTATGACAATCAATTCTTATCTAGTTTATCCAATGTTCGGCTATGATGTAAATAATTTTGATAAAATTACACGGCTGAGCATTTGTAACAAGATATTTAAGAAAATAATACCATTTGTTATTTATTCCAAAAATGGCTTTTTTTTTTTACAATATTAGCATATTGTATCAATTATGCACATAATTAATGAGGCACAAATCATGAAATATGTTACATGTATGAGCATATACTTTCTATATTTAGTTTTCCGTTTTAATCAAGAATGAATGGTATATAATATAGATATATCATTTATATCTAATATATTACAATAGTAATACACAAATGCATACTATATACTCCCTCCGTTTCAATTTATGTGAACTCATTTGACTGGGCACGGAGTTTAAGAAAAAAGAGAAGACTTTTGATCTTGTGGTGTAAAATGAGGCACCTTTATTTTATGTGGCTATAAATTATTGCATAAAAGTAAATTATTTTCAAATAAGGAAAGGGGTCATTCTTTTTGGCACGGACTAAAAAGGAAATAGGTTCACATAAATTATATACATCGTATATGATATAATAATAATGTATATACAAATAATAATATATAAATAATATATCTACAACTAAAATATAATCCAAATATTATATATACTATTGATACATTTTTATATACTAATATATACATGTTATTTTTAGGAGTATAAAAGGAATAAAATAAAATAAAATGTAAACATGTAAAAGAAAACTTCTCATCATGTTTCCATATTTGAAAATCATCGTTTTTCTTCATTAAAAAGGAGGGGGAGGGGGCGGGTAGGGGGGAACCAAAAAGGATTTTTTTTTAAAAAAAAAGATAAAAAGGCAATAGGAAATGAACACAGTAATGAGGTCTAACGGTTGGACAATTTTGTTCCCTATAAATCGGCTAAATACAGTAACTTCACACTAATTATCTTTCGGCATTTTTATGACTACCCAAAAATAAGCAACCAAAGATGGGAAGGATTGAGAGATCCATTAATTAATTGATTATATTTCTGCCAGGAATGTAATTAATTAGCTGCTAGTTTTGTTAATTGCTTATTCCTGTTAAGATTCTAAAATTTTTTCTTAAATATTGAATAATTATGTTTTTTCCCTGTAAAATTTTCATACAATTAGATCATCTAAAAGCCCACTATATGTTACTTTTATAGCAAGTCCGGATAGGTAACCTTCACGGAACCTTGAACTTAGAAAAGTTCTAAAAAAAAGTGACAATTTCGAATTTCTACAATAATTTCATGAAATGATAGTATCTATATGCTCTGTTCATTCAAATTTCTATAATTTCTAAAATATTTTCATGATTTGGTAGGCCCAATTTCTAAAAATGGGACAACAGAATCTTTGACTTGTTAAACCAAACAGATAAGGCTTCTAAAAATGGGACAACACAATCCTTGATTTGTTAGACCAAACAGATAAGGTTTTTTTTTTTTTTTTTTTAAATGGTATTGTCACTCCCATCTTTTTTAATATTTTTTTTAATGAAAAACTTTTATAATTACATAAATACTTTGATCCTATTTGAAATTATTTAAGACACTAAATTTCAAAAAAATTTATATTTATCTTAAACTTTATGTCCCGTCAAACATATTCACGTACGTAGAACATAAGGAGTACCCACTGCAATTTAATTTACATCATTTCCCCAGAAGCCTGTCTTCTCTTGCCTCAATAATTCAATGGATAATTAATTTCATTATGAAGGACAAGCCTCTGCCCACTTTCCTAATCTCCATAATAAATTAATATATTACTACCTTCCATCTAAAATAAATGATTTTTTTGATGTTTTCACACATATTAAGAAAATCACTTTTTAGCATTAATTAGCAATAGAATGACCATTTTAACCTTATTATCTCACATAAACACTCCTAACACATATTCTAACACTATTTACTTCAAGGACAATGTAGAATGTACCGGAGGGAGTATTAAGTTTTCAGGATATGAGCACACCTAACACATACCCACTGCAATTTAATTTACATCATTTCCCAAGCAACCTGTCTTCTCTTGCGTCAATTATTCAATGAATAATTAATTTCATTTGTCTTTTACTCCATTCGATTCAAAATAAGTGATGTGGTCCAAAATAAGTAATTTTTTCGGATTTGAAAATGTCTTAATAATATTTTTCCTATATTATCCTTGAAGTAAATAGTATTGAAATATGTGTTATGAGTGTTTATGTGAGATAGTAAGGTTAAAATTATCAAATCTATTGCTAATTAATGTTAAAAAGTGACTTTCTTAATATGTATGAAAACATCAAAAAAATTACTTAATTTGAGCCGAATGAAGTATTTATTAAAAAGTCTTGCTTTTTGAAAAGAAAGAAAGAGAGAGATATAAGGTCTTCTAAGAAGCACACGTTATTACTTTTGCTAAAGAACTGACACAGCTATTATATAAGTCTTCCTGTCCATAATAAATGTCCAATTTATTTTACGCTTATTAAAAATATTAAATTATATAAAAAAATACCTACTATAACTAAACTATTCCTAATTAAACATTTAAGGTAAGGAGTAAGAAAACCTTAGAGATATACATAGGGATTGTTTTGTAAAAATAAGTTGAATTCTTTCTTGATATAAATGGATACTTATTCTGAACCAAAATGAAAAAATAAATTGGACACTTATTGTGAACCGGAAAGAGTACTTTAAGTACACTACAACGGTATCGAATAAATGTCAAGCGTAATCTCGGTCGAATAATGACAAGGAAGGTCAGGGTCGCAGTGATTATATATACATAGCAAATAAAGCAGTACGAAACATGACAGTATAATTAAGTTACTAACAGTCGATAAATAATAAAGTCACATAAAGAATCAACTCGGAACATAGAGATAACAACATGAATATCCCAAGATATCGTCCCGTAGTCCAAAACGTAAATGTTCAGAGGATCTCCCGGGATATCGTCTCGTATTCCAAATCATAAATATGTAGGAGACTCTCTAGAATACTGATCCGTAGTCCCAAAGTAAATATCTAGTAGAGGAGGAATCTCCCGGAAGGTCATTCCGTAGTCCCGAATATATATGTGTAAGGGTATCTCCTGGAATACTGATCCGTAGTCCCAAAGTAAATATGCAAGGGGATCTCCCAGGATATCGTCCCGTAGTCCCAAAGTAAACATTTAATCGTCTCAAGAAAGAGTTGTCAGTTCTATCCAAGTTCACACCAAGAAAAGTAGATATTTCTATTATAAACATGTTGCACAATAGCCAAGTAAACAGTTTAAGCAGATAGAACAGTTAAGTCATCTGTAACGACCCAATTGGTCGTTTTGAGCAATTGCGTCCGATTTGGAAGTTTGAGGTTATGAGTAGCTTCACATTATGTATATCAACTTGTGTGCGCTGTCGGGGCGTGAAACCGAAAATATTTTATGTGAAAATATAAAAACTATAGTAATTTCTAGAGTTAAAATTTGGTTTTTAGTTGACTTTGGTCAAAATTTTTAATAAACGGATCCGAATCTATGGTCTGACAATCTCGGAAGGTCCGCTGTAAAATATGGCACTTGGGTGCATGCTCGGAGTTGAATTTTGAGGTCCCTAGCCTTAGAAAACAATATTTGAAGAAAATTGTTGTGCTGGTTTTTAAAAGAAAATATAAAAATAAATTAATGTTTGAATGCGGTGGTATTGGAAACGTATTTTGGTTTCGGAGCCTGGTACAAGCTTGTTATTATATTTAAGTACTATCTGTAAACTTTAGTGACAATCGAAATTGATTTGACGTGATTTGGATGTCCGGTTGAAAAGTTAGAAAATTATTAGTTTTGACGTTAAATTTATAGTTTTTGATGTTATTTTGATGATTTGATCACACGAGAAAGTCCGTATGTTATTTATAGACTTGCGTGCATCTTTGGTTTGGATCCCCGAGAGCTTGGGTGAGTTTCAGATAGGTTTAGGCTATGTTGCGCTTGTTTTTGGATGCTTCATCGTTGTTTCACCAAGCAAAAAAGATACAATATTGAGAAAATGTGATCCAAATTCAGTTTGTATTGAAACATTATATCCATATCAAAGTTAGGGAGCCATAGGAAAAAGAATCATCTAATTTTGACATCGTATGAAGAAGTTATGCTCATTTTCGTGTTGCAAAAAAAATACTGGTTTCTGGTGTGGTCGCAAATGCGAACTTTTTCATCGCTATTGCAATGCCTAGTTCGCATGCACCAGTCTTATTTGTGAAGAAGAAGGATGGCACAATGAGGATGTGCATTGACTATAGGTAGTTGAACAATGTGACTGTGAAGAACAAGTATCCGCTACCTCAGATAGATGATTTATTTGACCAACTACAAGGAGCCAGAGTATTTTCTAAGATTGATCTCCGCTCAGGCCATCATTAGTTAAAGATTCGAGATTTAGATATTATGAAGACTGCATTCAAGACTAGATATGGGCATTATGAGTTTCTAGTTATGTCATTTGAGCTGACTAATGCCCCAACCGTATTCATGCACTTGATGAACAGCGTGTTCCGACCGTATTTTGGATTCATTTGTGATTGTGTTTATTGATGACATCCTGGTATATTCACGTAGCTAGAATGAGCATGCTCAACATTTGAGGGTGGTGTTGCAGATATTGAGGGAGGAGCATCTTTATGCTAAGTTCTCCAAAAGTAAGTTTTGTCTTGGGTCAGTGGCTTTCCTGGGGCACGTGGTGTCCAGTGATGGTATTCAGGTTGATCCAAAGAAGATAGAGGCGGTGCAGAGTTGGCCTAGATCGACCTCAACCACTAAGATCCGTAGTTTCCTTGGGTTGGAAGGCCACTCTCGCTGGTTTGTTCAGGGATTTTCTTCTATTGCATCGCCTTTGACTAGGTTGTATCAGAAGGGAGCAGCAATCGTGTGGTCGAATGAGTGCGAGAAGAGCTTTCAGAAGCTCAAGACAACTTTGACCACCACACCAGTATTGGTATTGCCATCAGCTTCAGGTTCTTACACGGTGTATTATGATGCTTCAAGAGTTGGGATCGAATGTGTATTGATGTATGAGGTTAGAGTTATTGCATATGATTTTCATCATTTGAAGCCCTATGAGAAGAACTACCCTGTGCATGATTTGGAGTTAGCAGCTATAGTCCACACTTTGAACATTCGGAGGCACTACTTGTATGGCATTTCTTGTGAGGTGTATACCGATCATCGTAATTTTCAGCATTTGTTCAAATAGAAGGACCTTAATTTGAGGCAACGGAGGTGGCTTGACATGCTCAAGGATTATGATATTACCATATTCTATCATCCGGGGAAGGCCAATGTAGTGGACGATGCTTTGAGCCAGAAGGCAGTTAGTATGGGCAGCTTGACATATATTCCAGTTGGGGAGAGGCCCTTTGCAGTTGATGTTCAGGCATTGGCCAATCAGATGGTGAGGTTGGACATTTTAGGGTCTAGTCGGGTGTTAGCTTGTATAGTATCTCGGTCTTCCTTGTACGACCGCATCAGAGAGCGCCAGCATGATGATCTACATTTTCTTGTCCTTAAGGACCCAGTTTAGCATGATGATGCCATGGATGTGACTATTAATAGCTACGGTGTGTCTAGGATAGGCCGGATTTGCGTGCCAAATATAGATAGGCTTCAGGAGTTGATATTGGACGAGGCCCACAACTCACGGTACTCTATTCATCCAGGTGCCGCAAAGATGTATCAGAATTTGAGACAGTATTACTGGTGGATGAGGATGAAGAATGATATTATGAGTTATGTAGATCGATGTCTCAATTGTCAACAGGTCAAGTACGAGCATCAGAGATCAGGCGGTGTTCTTCAGCGTATGGTTATTCCTGAGTGTAAATGGGATAAACTATGGATTTTGTGAGTGGTCTCCCTCGGACTTTGAGGAAGTTTGATTCAGTTTGGGTGATTGTGGATTGGTTGACCAAGTCCGTGCACTTCATTCCAGTATGTACTACTTACTCCTTGGAGCGGCTAACAGGGATCTTTATCCGGGAGATTGTCAGATTGCATGGAGTTCTAGTGTCTATTACCTCAGATAGGGGTACTCAGTTCACTTTTCAGTTCTGGAGGGTGTTTCAGCGGGAGTTTGGTACGCAGGTTGAGTTGAGCACATCTTTTCATCCTCAGATGGATGGACCGTTCGAGCGCACTATTAAGATATTGGACGACGTGTTGCATGCATGCATTATTGATTTTGGAGGTTCATGGGATGATTTTTTACCGCTTCCAGAGCTTGCCGACAACAACAGCTATCATTCGAGCATTTAGATGGCCCCGTTTGAGGCGTTGTATGGTAGACGGTGTAGATCTCCTATTGGATGGTTCGAGCTTGGCGAGGCTAGATTATTGGGGACCGGGATGGTTCAGGGTGCCTTAGAGAAGGTGAAGCTGATTCAGGAGAGGCTTCGTACAACACAGTCATGTCAGAAGAGTTATGCTAACCGGAAGGTTGGTGAAGTGTCTTATATGGTGGGCGAGAAGGTCTTGCTAAAGGTTTCGCCCATGAAGGGTGTTATGCAGTTCGGGAAGAAAAAAAGTTGAGCCCGAGGTTTATTGGGCCATTTGAGATACTTTCGAGGATTGGAGAGGTGTCATATGAGCTTGCTTTGCCACCCAACTTGTCTAGTGTGCATCCGATATTCCATGTGTCTATGCTCCGAAAGTATGTTGGGGACCTGTCTCATGTGTTTGACTTCTGCACGGGTCAGTTGGATGATGATTTGTCATATGATGTGGAGCCGGTGTCTATTTCGGGTTGACAAGTTCAAAAGTTGAGGTCAAAGGATATTGCTTCAGTGAAGGTACAGTGGAGAGGTCGCCCCATGGAGGAGGCTACTTGGGAGACTGAGCAGGAAATGTAAAGTAGATATCCCTACCTATTTGAGACTCCAGGTCTGTTTCTTTACCCGATCGAGGACGAGTGTTTGTTTTAGTTGGGGAGGATGTGAAGACTTGGCCTATCGTCACGTGAGTTACCATCCAATTTTTTCTATGTCGTGTTGCTTTATGTTTCAATATCAGTATTCGATTCGATCAGATCGAATTGAGTTGGTTTTAGTTGGAAATGAGGCACTTAACCTCTTGGAAGAAAAGCTTGTTTTAAAAATATCAACCGGAAGTTAACTATATAATTAGAGGGCTCAGATGCGAATTTCGGTGGTTTGGTTAGCTTCGGGGGATGATTCATGACTTAGGAGTGCGATCAGAATTGAATTTGGAGGTCCGGTATAGAATTATGCTTGAATTGGAATTCCGAGAGTTGCTATAGATCTGTTAGGTGATTTTGGATATGTGTGCAAAATTTTAGGTCATTCGGACGTTATTTGGTCGAGTTTTTGATCGAATGTGAGCTTTGGAAGACTTTGATAAACTTAGGCTTAAATCCGTGGTGAAATGATGATTTTCTTATTGTTTGACGTGTTTTGATGATTGGAACAAGTTCGTATGATTTTTTGTAGTATGTTGGTGTTTTTGGTTGAGGTCTCAGGAGCCTCGAGGTGATTTTGGATGATTAACCGGGGAGTTTGAATTTAAGATTATCTGCAGGAATTGCAACAGTAGTGCGGGCATAATTTAGACTTCGTGTTCGCATGCTGTGGGTCGTGTTCGCGTAGGCCTGAAGTGGCTGTTCAACGCGTTCACGGGTGGGACCCCGCATTCGCATAGGAGTTTGGGGTGCCCCTCGTCAATGCTCTTCGCGCTCGCGACCAGGGGTATGCGTTCGCGTTGAAGGGCCTAGCCACGCATCGCGTTCGCGGGAAAGTGCACGCATTCGTGTAGTAAGGGAAGTTGGGGCATCGTGTTCGCATCTGGTTTTTTACGTTCGCGTAGAGTTAAAAGTGGTCCGTGAAATTTTGTACATCGTGAATGCGAGAGGACCCTCGCGTTCGCTTAGAATGAAAAACTAGGTGACAGAAGGGTTTTGAAGAATATTTCATCCACGACCCATTTCATATTACCTTCATTTTTGAACCACCTTGAGAGCTTTTTGGTAGAGTTTGAAGGGGATTTTGATGGGAAGTGGTTGGAGGTAAGTCTCGTGTCCTAGAAACACCATTTATTTGAAGATTCATCCTTTAATTCTTAGAAAATTTGGGTAAAAACTGAAGAAACTAGGGCATGGTTTTTCGAATGTAAATTTTTAATTTGAAGGGGCATTTGAACTCCGAGTTTGATAAATTTTGTATGTACGGACTCGTGGCGAGAGGAGGAATCTGATGATGAAATTTCATAATTTTCCCAGGTTGTAACGACCCGGCCCGTCGTTACGGGAATTACCACCCCGTTACCTTGCATTTACATATATTATGCTTTTAAAACAGTATTAGAGTATATCGGGTGAGTTAGGAGTGATTTGGATTGAAAATGAAACAAATAGCATGTTTGAAGAAAGCTTGAATATGAAAAGTCAACCAAGAGTTGACTATTGAGTTAGAATGCTCGGAATCGGATTCTGATGATTCGGATAGTTCCGGGAGGTAATTTGTGACTTAGGAGAACAATCGGAATTGAATTCGGAGGTCCGGTGTAGTTTTAAGCTTGAATTGGCGAATGTTGAATTTTGGCGATAACCGGATGGTAGGTGATATTTTGATCCGGGGGTCGGAATGGAATTCCGACAATTTCTGTAGCTCCGTTAGGTGATTTTGGATGTGCCTGCAAAATTTCAGGTCATTCGGACATCGTTTGGTCGGGTTTTTGATCGAATGTGTAAATCGGAAAGTTTTAAGAAATTTAGGCTTGAATCCGTGTGTAATTGGTGATTTTGATGTTTAGTATGGTGTTTTTATGGTTGGAATAAGTTCGTATCATGTTTTGGAGTATGTTGGTGGTTTTCGTTGGGGTCCCGGGAGTCTCGGGATGAATTCGGGGGTCCAAACGGACCATTGTTGAAAGAAAAGAGAAAAATCTGGTTGTTGTCATAACCTCAGCAGACAATTGCTCTCCGCGATCGCGGGGATGGGGATGCGATCGCGTAGAGCGGGGAGATAAGGCATCGCGATCGCAGGGTAAGAGTCGCGATCGCGTAGAATTGATCGGGTGTTGATCGCGATCGCAGGCCAATATACGCGATCGCGTAGAAGAAGAAATGGGTCCAGGAGAAATATGCTACGCGATCGCAGGAGTGAAGGATGCGATCGCGTGAGGCAGGGTGACTGTGCTTCGCGATCGCGTGAAGGAAGTCGCGATCGCGTGAGGCCGTGAATTTGAGCATCGCGATCGCGTGAGGAAGATCGCGATCGCGTAGAAGAACCTGTTCTGGCAGTGAACTTAAGTCCAGAAACAGAGAGTTACGGGTTTACACCCCCAAAACTCAATTTCAAGCCCTAGAGAGAAGAAAACTCGAGGAAATCACCGAGAAGTCATCGGGTATCGTCGGAGGTAAGATTCTTGACTCAAAAACATCAATTTATGGTAGTATTAACATCAATCTTCATGAAATTGGGTTGAAATCTTGAAGAAATGTGGCCGAAGTTTTGAAAACGGGATTTTTGGATTTGGGAGGCCATTTGAACTCCGATTTCGATAAATTTTATATGCACGGACTCGTGGCGAGATAAGGATCGCGTTGGTGCTAATTTCGGAATTTTCCGAGCAGTGGGGCCCGGGGTCGGGTTTTACCAACTTAGTGTAATTATGCTAATTTCATGTAAATTGAAGTGGGTTATGATTATTTGACCCGTATTTGATGTAATTATTGTGGTTTGACTAGATTCCACGCACGAGGGAGCTAAATTCAAAGGAAAGGACATTGCGGAATAGTCGTCGCGCTGTATTGAGGTGAGTAATAGATGTGGGTGATGACCAGCGGGTTCGAAACCCCGGTATACCACTTTGTGACGCTGTATAGCGGCGAGACACGCACACTCTCGAGAGTGCGGGGTCGATCATGAACTGGAGACTATATATTAGTCCGACCTGTTGATACTGTATTATTGGCTATTCTCGAGCCGTTGAACCCCCTTCTTGGGCGGTTGAGTATACTTGTGGGCCGTGAGCCGGTTATTGGATCCCGCGAGGATCGTTATCATTGTCTTATCATATAGACATGCTAGTTTACTACTAGTCCGCAGATCTATTTTTGTTATTATGCTAATTCCAATCTCTGGAACTTGGTATTACTGTTTTCCAACTGAAAAATGATAAAAAGAGTTTTCAAAAACTACTTTTGAGCCTACGAGGCTGTATCTGCATATTAGCTGACTAGTAGTGGATCGGGCTGCACGCCGCAGCGAGATATATGTTGGATCGGACTGCACGCCGCGGGGATATCTCTATGAGATGTGCTTGGGCTGTAGGAGCCCCTCCGGAGTCTGAACCCCCGCAGTGAGCACGGGTACCCAAAAATTGGAGTCGGGCTACACGCCGTAGCGGTCATATCATGCATTGCATTGCATTTAGCTACATCTGCGCTAGTTGTTATGCTATTTATTGGTAATTGTTGGTACAGGTATAGAGAATATTGATTCTATGACAGGGTATTCGATTATAGCTTTACATAGTGCTTTATTGCGGATTTCTTATCTGCTGCTTGTCTTACCCTTGTTTATTACCACCGAGTCCGGCGGTACTCATTTTACTCCCCGCACCTTGTGTGCGGATCCAAGTACCTCTCGGCAGTGATCCGGTAGGCCGTGCGAGGCGACGTTTGTGGATATTCGAGGTAGGTGCAGAGTCCGCAGGACCCGATATTCCTTCCTATTGTCTTTTGATTTTGTATTGACATTTCTTTCCGCACTTGGTATTTTGTAAACCTTTATACACTCATGTTCAGTAGAGGCTCATGACTCTTGACCCTTCGGTCTATGGGAGTTAGTATATTTTGGGACTTGGTTTCCCCGTTGTTGGTATACGTATTACTATTGTTTCATATTTTGAAATGCTTAAATGGGTTAAAGAGAGCTTCTAGCTCCATTGTTGATATTGATTGGTCAGGCTGGCTTAGCAATGTGCTGGGCGCCATCACGACCGGATTTGGGGTCGTGACAAGTTGGTATCAGAGCCTAGGTTTACTAGGCCTCGTGAGTCTTGAGCCGGTTAGTAGAGTCTTGTGGATCGGTACGGGGACGCCTGTACTTATCCTCGGGAGGCTGCGAACCTTTAGGAAACACTTCACATTTCTTGGAATTCTTATCGTGCGTACTTGATTCAGCTTGAGATATAATTTTGAAATTCCTTCCGTATGTCTGTGTACGCATCGAGCGCTCAGTAATGTAATTGCCTTATGGCTTATGATTTCCTCGAACGAGGGGCGAGATATAATCTCGGTGAGTTCATGTTGGGCCAGTCAGGGTGACTTGAGGCTGGACCTTATTTATGACTTGAGCATTGAGGTGCTGATTTTGTGAGTGGTGGCAATAGATAATGTACTGAGGGTTTGAAATCCCGTATTTGCACTATAAAGTGATGTGCTGAGATGGAATACGCGTCATGTGACGAGCGTGGTGGTATTGTGACTGGGGATTTGGACTTGATCCTTCCCAATTGATAAATTACTGTGTAAAGTGACTAAGATTGGGCTTATATCTATGTACTTGGGCTAGTAGCCATGTTTGAGGCCTTGTGCCGATCTGTAGAGTATTATGGAAGGTTTACTAATGGATGAGTTGTTAATTGTTCGACTCTTATCTAAACTGTTGTGTAGCCCCGAGCTATGGGCGTGGTGAATATTTATCATATCTCGTAATTGGAAGGTAAAATGCCTTATTTGTAGTGGAACAAGTTTAAACTCAGGAAGACTAAAATGATTATGCTATGTATATCCTGGTAGAAGGTATTGTGCTGAAATGCTAAATTGAGGCGAGGTAGGTGGGTTGATTCTCATGTGTAATTGAATGGTATTCGATATATGTTATGATTTGAGCAGATACATCGCAGGTTCAAGTATAAATTGTGATGATATAATTCGTGTAGTATTGAGATTTAATATTGTTGAAATACATTGTGAGATCTTGTTGAGTTGTGGAAGTATATCTAGGATGGTTTGGTGATTCTCTGGCAGGTGGATAGGCCAATTTACAAAGGAAACTCTGCCAAAATTTTTGGAAAATTCGGGACTTAGAAAAGATTTTGTCACCTAAAGAGGGGGCGTAACTGTTGTGTGTGAATGAATGCAAGAATTGCAAAAGAGTTAATATTTCTGATGATTCGAGTCTCTGTCAAGGCTTGTAAATGACTTGAGTTTAATCTCATTATAACATTTCGGCATCACTTGAGTAAAAATGATATGGGTGGTTGAAAGTGCTTTGATGAATGGCTTCGAGCTAAGTTGGGGAGGTTGCTATTGATTAACCGATTGCACTATTGTGTGCTATGTTGATTCTGTCTCTAAGTATGTTGGGAAATTCTGGTAAAGGTTATGGTGCTTCGTAGATCTGATGAAGTACTAGGGTGTTTTGAACTGTTGTTGGTAAAGAATATTCACCGTATAGAAAAGAAAGATAGCTGATAGTATCCGTATGTAATCATGATCTGCAGTGTCAGAGTTCTAATAAGGCACGAGTGGTTCTGTTCAATAAGACAGTTGAATTACAGCTGAATAAGGATGACTGACGCCCGAGAATTGTTTACGGTGTTCAAGATTTTTCTTGTAACAGCCAGCCGGGTGTCTCAAAATTGTACATGTGGCTAAAGATGGTGGTTTCGTTAGAAGAGATCGGTACTTGTGTTATATTATGTGAATGAAGGGATTCTATGTAATCCGTATTGGAAGGTAATGATAACGAATTCAAATCGCAAGAGGTTCTTCAAAATAAAGTATTGTAGGATGTGATCCTTCTGGAAATTTGAGAGAGTATTCAGTGGCCTATATGTCTCAGACCGTGTGGTCTTATGTACGAGTCTCGTGTGGAATGAGTTCATGTGTTATGGTGCTACGGTAGTGGCTAATATTAAATCAAAGATGAATCAGAAAGGAAAACTGGGTAAATGGAATGACTTGTTAATAAACCGAAGCGGTATGATAAAGAATACGACTAATTCCTGGTATGTGGTTGAAGTAAGGAGTCTTGCAGATATTGTGCAATAAAGCTTTTGAGTGTTGGCGGTCGTGTAACCCGATATGAGTATAATATGGGTATAAGGACTCAGGTTCTGGCAGTTTAACTTATGCAATGAATGGGAAGAAATAGTTTGTGATGTGTTTTATCATGGTTTGAAGATGAGTATATTCCTATCGATATGCGAAGCGTGGAATGTGTAATGAGTTTTCTTCTATATGGGATCACGAAAGTCCTTGACTAGTTGAGTGCGCCAATGTTGAGGCGGAGGAAAGGGATATGAATTTTCATGTTGTCTTAGTGTGATATGGTATACACGATGTGTTATGGAAAGTTGATAATGGTATATTCTAGGTTTTGAGATCAGTTCATAATACATGGAAAGTCAATAAAATTATTGAGCAGCGCGGACAGCTGCTGGTGATTTAAGAAAATGGTACTGCTATTCTAGTAATTTGGCAGGGTATATGGTGCAAAGGGACAAGGTAATGTAAACTGATAATACCCATGGTAGAGTGGTATTCTCTTGTTGGATCGACTAAAATAATTGAGTCGTTGATGGCATAATGAAATTTATGAATGGCTGTCGTGGTATGAGTGGACGCTTGATGTGCGTTATGTATATGTACGGTGAAATACGGAATCAGGCATAGTGATTCATGTGTTATATATGTGTAGGAGACTTGAAATTCTCGTTAATCCGCCTATGCAGTGGTTGTATATTGTGTGCATCGACACCGTTTTGTGATTATTGGAAATCGGAAGCCTTAGAGGCTCTCTCTTGACTTGATAAGACGAATTCGGATTATGATACTTGATTGCTGACCGGTTGTCATGGGTCAGATTGTCTAGACTAATGTGATATGGACTATGTCGGAAAATGGCACAAATTGCGTAGCAGAGAACATCAGAGTATGCTCCAACGGAGTAGTTGTACACAGGACCAGCGGACGGCTGGTAGGCATTGCTTTGTCAGTTGGACCTTAGTGGCGGATGTTAGTGTAGAAGTATCTACCATTGATTCAGTTCCAGTATTGAGAAACGTTGTCGGATGCGTTTCATGTGGCCAAACTTGAGGCGATATATGTTTATTATGATGAGCAACTTGACTCGACGCGTATTCATTTGACGAGGGTTACTTGGATCGGGTGGCACGCCGCCACAGGTATGGTATCTAGATCGGGTGGCACGCCGCCACGGGTATGTCATTGGAGCGGGTTGCACGCCGCAACAGTGTAATGTGAAAATAGAGTTAGTTATATATTACCTGGTATACAATACTTCCTAGCTTCTGAGGAAGAGTCCGTATTGAGTATCGCTTGGCGAATGGCACATCGTTTGTGTCCTTTCAAGATGTGATAGCATACATTAATTGTTTCACCGTGGGTGAGGTTGATTGCTTGGGTTCAGACCTAAATATGTGTGTGGCTGATCGTTTTGAGCTTAGTGGCTTGAGGTGCTTCATGAGTAATAACGTTGGGATAGAATCACGAATCGTGGCAAGGCCACGTGATGTTATGACCTCTCGAGGAGGATTCAGGTACTTTATTTCTATAATACGAGACGCGATCTCAGTTCTATATTATGATGGCACAGAGGGATTAAATTGCAGCTCTATTTGCTGGAGACAGTTGTCATGATTTGAGCTGTCATGATTCGAGTGTGTGCGGACGTTTCTATTGGAGCCTATGTTGTGCTCGTTGCGGCTTAGGCCGGTGCTTGAGATGACATGTCACCAGTGCGATGTGTTATAATCGAAATGGTCGTTGGAGCCAATAATGAATGTGAGTATATGTGATTTTAGTTGGTTAGAAAGGTAATACCGAGATTTGGGTCCGAAATCTATTGTGGTATCAGTTAAAAGTGAAATGGATTCATGAATGGTTGACCTGAGAGATGGGTTCGATATATCGCGTGTCTGGTTGCCGTGGGCATGATATGGAGGTGTTGGAATAAGACTCTATCTAATGAAAGAAGTTTTCAGCTAGTATTTGGTAATTGTGGCCAGTTGTTGTGATTAGAGACTATCGTCTCGAGTGATTGGGTTGTTTGACACATCATATGATCTCACCCGGAGTGGTGAGTATGGCTTATTGCAGTGGATTCTAGTGTATCCTGAGTACATGAATGGGATTAGCAATTGGTATATGATTTCAGAAAGTACAATGTGACTTATGGTTCAGATGGGCTGTGAAATTTTGACTATATGGTGTTTTCGGACTTGCGTGAGATAGGGTGACGTATGATCGCCCGAATATATGCTCAGTAAGGTCATTCAGCTATTGGGTTGCTTCTGGTACAACTCCGGTACGCTCGAGGACGAGCGTTTGTTTAAGTTGGGGAGAATGTAACGACCCGGCCCGTCGTTACGGGAATTACCACCCCGTTACCTTGCATTTACATATATTATGCTTTTAAAACAGTATTAGAGTATATCGGGTGAGTTAGGAGTGATTTGGATTGAAAATGAAACAAATAGCATGTTTGAAGAAAGCTTGAATATGAAAAGTCAACCAAGAGTTGACTATTGAGTTAGAATGCTCGGAATCGGATTCTGATGATTCGGATAGTTCCGGGAGGTAATTTGTGACTTAGGAGAACAATCGGAATTGAATTCGGAGGTCCGGTGTAGTTTTAAGCTTGAATTGGCGAATGTTGAATTTTGGCGATAACCGGATGGTAGGTGATATTTTGATCCGGGGGTCGGAATGGAATTCCGACAATTTCTGTAGCTCCGTTAGGTGATTTTGGATGTGCCTGCAAAATTTCAGGTCATTCGGACATCGTTTGGTCGGGTTTTTGATCGAATGTGTAAATCGGAAAGTTTTAAGAAATTTAGGCTTGAATCCGTGTGTAATTGGTGATTTTGATGTTTAGTATGGTGTTTTTATGGTTGGAATAAGTTCGTATCATGTTTTGGAGTATGTTGGTGGTTTTCGTTGGGGTCCCGGGAGTCTCGGGATGAATTCGGGGGTCCAAACGGACCATTGTTGAAAGAAAAGAGAAAAATCTGGTTGCTGTCATAACCTCAGCAGACAATTGCTCTCCGCGATCGCGGGGATGGGGATGCGATCGCGTAGAGCGGGGAGATAAGGCATCGCGATCGCAGGGTAAGAGTCGCGATCGCGTAGAATTGATCGGGTGTTGATCGCGATCGCAGGCCAATATACGCGATCGCGTAGAAGAAGAAATGGGTCCATGAGAAATATGCTACGCGATCGCAGGAGTGAAGGATGCGATCGCGTGAGGCAGGGTGACTGTGCTTCGCGATCGCGTGAAGGAAGTCGCGATCGCGTGAGGCCGTGAATTTGAGCATCGCGATCGCGTGAGGAAGATCGCGATCGCGTAGAAGAACCTGTTCTGGCAGTGAACTTAAGTCCAGAAACAGAGAGTTACGGGTTACACCCCCAAAACTCAATTTCAAGCCCTAGAGAGAAGATAACTCGAGGAAATCACTGAGAAGTCATCGGGTATCGTCGGAGGTAAGATTCTTGACTCAAAAACATCAATTTATGGTAGTATTAACATCAATCTTCATGAAATTGGGTTGAAATCTTGAAGAAATGTGGCCGAAGTTTTGAAAACGGGATTTTTGGATTTGGGAGGCCATTTGAACTCCGATTTCGATAAATTTTATATGCACGGACTCGTGGCGAGATAAGGATCGCGTTGGTGCTAATTTCGGAATTTTCCGAGCAGTGGGGCCCGGGGTCGGGTTTTACCAACTTAGTGTAATTATGCTAATTTCATGTAAATTGAAGTGGGTTATGATTATTTGACCCGTATTTGATGTAATTATTGTGGTTTGACTAGATTCCACGCACGAGGGAGCTAAATTCAAAGGAAAGGACATTGCGGAATAGTCGTCGCGCTGTATTGAGGTGAGTAATAGATGTGGGTGATGACCAGCGGGTTCGAAACCCCGGTATACCACTTTGTGACGCTGTATAGCGGCGAGACACGCACACTCTTGAGAGTGCGGGGTCGATCATGAACTGGAGACTACATATTAGTCCAACTTGTTGATATTGTATTATTGGCTATTCTAGAGCCGAGGAACCCCCTTCTTGGGCGGTTGATTATACATGTGGGCCGTGAGCCGGTTATTGGATCCCGCGAGGATCGTTATCATTGTCTTATCATATAGACATGCTAGTTTACTACTAGTCCGCAGCTATTTTTGTTATGTTGCCAATTCCAATCTCTGGAACTTGATATTACCGTTTTCCAACTGAAAAATGATAAAAAGAGTTTTCAAAAACTACTTTTGAGCCTCGCGAGGCTGTATCTGCATATTAGCTGACTAGTAGTGGATCGGGCTGCACGCCGCAGCGAGATATATGTTGGATCTGACTGCACGCCGCAGGAATATCTCTATGAGATGTGCTTGGGCTGTAGGAGCCCCTCCGGAGTCTGAACCCCCACAGTGAGCACGGGTACCCAAAAATTGGAGTCGGGCTACACGCCGTAGCGGTCATATCATGCATTGCATTGCATTTAGCTACATCTGCTAGCTGTTATGCTATTTATTGGTAATTGTTGGTACAGGTACAGTGAATATTGATTCTATGACAGGGTAGCTGATTATAGCTTTACATAGTGCTTTATTGCGGATTTCTTATCTGCGCTTTCTTACCCTTGTTTATTACCACTGAGTCTGGCAGTACTCATTTTACTCCCTGCACCTTGTGTGCAGATCCAGGTACCTCTCAGCAGTGATCCAGTAGCTGTGCGAGGCGACGTTTGTGGATATTCGAGGTAGCTGCAGAGTCCGCAGGACCCGATATTCCTTCCTATTGTCTTTTGATTTTGTATTGACATTTCTTTCCGCACTTGGTATTTTGTAAACCTTTATACACTCATGTTCAGTAGAGGCTCATGACTCTTGACCCTTCGGTCTATGGGAGTTAGTATATTTTGGGACTTGGTTTCCCCGTTGTTGGTATACGTATTACTATTGTTTCATATTTTGAAATGCTTAAATGGGTTAAAGAGAGCTTCTAGCTCCATTGTTGATATTGATTGGTCAGGCTGGCTTAGCAATGTGCTGGGCGCCATCACGACCGGATTTGGGGTCGTGACATAGGGTTTTGCCAACTTCGTGATTTTTGTTGTTTTTCGAGTCTTATCGATCGGGTTATGGTTTATTGGCCTATTGTGACGTATTCTTTATGGTTTTGGCCCGATACTATGCACGAGGAGGTTGAATCAAGAGGGAAAGGCTTGGCAAGCTAGATTATCGGCCGGCTAGAGGTGAGTAATGCTTTTGAATGATGTCTTGAGGGTTTTAAACCCCGGATATGCACAACTTGGTGTTATGTTGAGATGAGACACGTGTTCCATGACAAGTGTGGGGCTATTTACTATTGAGGACTGTGACTTGGTCCAGTCTATTTACTATTTGCAAATGACTTGTTGTTTTCACTATGTTTTTGGCTCATTGCCGTAATTGGGGCTTATTGCCGACTGTTTGAACTCTTATGAGCTATCATTTCTATTTTCCCACACTATTTGAAATATCATTTGAACTCAGTCCATGTGATTTACACTATTTTCTTAAACTCAACCATATTTACTCAACTTGGAGTTTTAAATTAAGATTTTCGCTATTGTTGGAGCTGAGTATTATTGCTTTATTGTTGCCGATGGGCTGTTGACTATTTCAGGACTGATTGAGGCCGATGGCCTTATGTGAGGGCATGATGAGTGAGGTAAGGAGGCTTTCAGGCCTTGTATTGATACTATTTAGGCTTTTAGGCCTTATTGTTAGCACTTGGATTGTAGGATTCCCTCCGGAGTCTACACACCCACAGTGAGCGCGGGTACCCATTTAGAGTTGGACAATAGTAAAAATGGCACTGTCGTCCGTGTTTTAGCCGGGTAAAAATGAATGACTAGTGGTAACAATGACACTAAAATACGCGTTGGTCAGGTAACAATGGCTGACCGTTCAGGTAACAATGGCTGACCATACTTCAGCATATTTGTCTTTATTTGGTTTCCAAAGAGGAATTTCTTGCTATGTTTTCACTTATTCCTACTGTTTACGTGATTTTACTACATGAGATAGTATTATATGTGCCTGTTTGGGATTTTATATTCTGAGTCGTTATTCATTTTTATTGCTCACTAGGTCGGAGTACTCACATTACTCTCTGCACCGTATGTGCAGATACATGTTTAGCTGAGTTCATTCCTGAGTGTTGATCCTTCCTTCCAGACCAGGCGGACCGGAGAGACGAGGTAGCTGTCGACGTCTACAGCTCCGTTTCTTCCTTATCATATGTATTTTTGTTATCTCGGACTATGTTCTTAGATCTAGTCTAGTACTATTTCCTTAAAACTCTGTAGTAGCTCATGATTCTTGACACCCCGATTGCGGGCTGGAGTTTTGGATTGGCACCCTTGTCTTGTTGCAGTTTTTTCGCTTTATTGGTTGTAATATTCCCAGTTTTAAGCTATATATGGTAATTACTATTGAGTATTTGAGTAGTATATTTTCTGTTGGTTGGCCTTGTCTTCACGAGAGGCGCCATCACAACCTGGTGGGTTTGGGTTGTGACAATGACTAAGGTCTGAGACCTTGCACGAGATGATATTCAGGCTTATGGTGTTTCTGTGTCATTAATGAATCTATATTTCAGCATCAATGGGAGTTGGAGGAATAACTTCAGATTAACAGAAGGTCTATTTAGTGTGGGCGCTGTGGTTGCGGCAGGATAGGGTGCTTCAGAGAAAATGCTTGTGATTCATGAGCTTTTAGGCTACATGTTTCATGCTAGGGTCATCAGTATGTGGGGCTTTGATGGGAATCATTGCATATCAACTATCCTAAGAATTGAGACAGTTTAGAAGTGTTAGGTGAGCATAACAATGGAAGTAAATGGTCCTTCTGAATGGGAATTCTCTACTGGCATTCCTAGCAACACTCTTGGATTGGATGATTTGTGTGACTTGGTTGAGTTGGGAAGGTGTAGTCTTGATGGATTAGTTGTGTGCGGGCGGATATCAAGGAGTTCTCGATGGTTTGGGCTACGACTTAAGCCGACTTTCTATTATGAGCATAAGGAATATGCGGTACATAGTGGATTTCTCATAAATAGGTATCAACAATTAATAGGGTGTTGGCATTGTTGGCTATCATATGTGAAGCGTGTGCACTCTTAGAAAGGACCTTGAGTTTTGGTTTGTAGTGTGTGGATGGTAGCATGGTGATTACTGAGGTTTTGAGGCTTTCGAGGTTCATGTTTTGATACATGGCAAGAAACTCTATATGGGTGCTTCAGTTCAATAATAGGGTGTGAGTGATATATCAGCCATTTGATTTGCGTAGTTGTGTTGGGTATGGCAATTTTGGAATTCCAGAGGTTTTGGGCTAAATACCTTCACATGTGGACTAATTCATATTTGCAAACTTTGAAGAAATGTTGAGAATGGGATAATTAATAGCATACAATGCTGATAAATTGTTGTGGATCTTTTGAAGAATATTTATCTAATTGGGAAGAACCAGGATTTGGTTGAGACTATTTGAAAGCTCAATGAGAATATGTGTTTTATATCAGGTCAAGTTTATGTGCTCATGTGAGATTGTCATTTTTGTTATGTTCTGAGGCAGAATGGATATTATTTGTGCCCTTGTCCTATGTTATTTTCTGCTCTCTTATGTTGTGGTGAGCTGTGAGGTTGTATGATTATTCCCCACAGATGTTGTAATTCTATTCCAGCCTTATGGAGATGCGGGTGATATAGTCCTTGTGATGTTGATTTTGTCATTACACATTATATGTGCTTGCTTCTTTGCTATTTTATTACTTATATTCATTGTTCCCACAGTTTTACTTGTGCACCCTGATGCAATTGATATCAATATTCATCTGATCAGTGAAACTGATCATTTTGGCTCGATGAGCATTTTGGAGTGGGATGCAAGTTGCAGCAGATGTTATGTAGGATTGTACTTGATATCAGTATTCATATGTTTAGTGAACCCGAGCATTTTGGACATGGCGGCTGTGACTTGATCGAGCCAGGTCTACTGGACTGATCATTGAAAGCACCTCGTACAGGAGGCGCACTGAATACTAGAGGTGCATAATAAGGCTCCTAAGGTCTAGGAGGAGCTGGAATACTACTGGCTGCTGGAAGGGCTGAATGAATGGGGCGACTCATATAACCCCTACTATGACGAACTGTAGTGGGGGCACATGCACTAGAATAATGGCCTGACTCTTGAGATCTCTTGGCCTCTCTCTCGTCTCTATCCCGAGCATGCATGCCCTCTACTGTCCTAGTAATACTCACCACCTATTGATAAGATATATCCATCTGCAACTCCCCGGCCATGCTAGATCTGATGCTGGGGATAAACCCCTCAATAAACATGTGAAATCTCTCACGGACAGTGGAAACCAAGGCTAGTGCATTCCTATCCAAGTCAGTGAAACGGACAACATATTCCAAAATAGTCATGGTACCCACGCGCAAGTGCTCAAACTCTATGCGCCATGTTTCCCTGAGACTCTAAGGAACATACTCCCTCAAGAACATATATGAAAACGTGGTCCATGTAAGAGAAGCTCACTCGGTTGGACTGTCCAACTCAAAAGTACCCCACCACTGATAGGTTGCTCCTCGAAGTAGGAAGGCAGTGAAAGAAACCCTACTCAATCCTGATATACATATAGTGCGGAGGATACAGTAGCACTCCTCCAGAAATCCTAGAGCATCATCTGATGCTGTACCAATGAATGTAGGAGGCTTGTACTTCTTAAACCTCTCAAGTCTCTGCTGCTCATCCTCTGAAGTTGTTGCCCTATCCTCAAGCTAAACCTAGGTTATAGGCGGTACCGGTATAAACTCTAGGATCTGATTAACCTGGACCCGCTGCATCGGGATGCATGCGATGGGAGTATATGCTCCTCCCCCAGCATAAGATGTTGCTGCAACAAGGGGAATAAACCCTGCCTGAGCTAGAGTGGTGTACAATAGAGGTTTAGAATTTTTATATCCAAATCTCGCACGATAAGGATATCAAGTGAAGTGTAATTTTCCTAATAGTTACATAGCCTCTCGTATATAAGTACAGACGTCTGCATACCAATCGCGAGTCTCTAATAAACTGGTTTGTGATTCATAATTTCTATGAACCTAGAACTCTAATACCAACTTGTGACGCCCAAGTTCTTCCTCCGTAAACTGTTGTGACATCACCTTGTCCCTACAACTAGGTAAGCCTAACAAATTGAGCAAAAAGTAAATGAAATACGAAACTAGCAAGTTGCGAGTAAAACATAATAAAAGAGTTTAAAATGCTGCTAGTCGTATACAATACACACTCTCAAAGCTGAATTAAAACTCCCAAAACCCGGAATCTCATGAAATTACAAGTCAGAGAAAACTACATAATGTTCTAACTCTAGTATGTCTAATAAAAAGTAAATACATGAAATCTAAGGCTAAAGGGAAGAAAAGAGAGGGACTTCTAGGTCTGTGGATGCGGCAGATATACCTCGAAGTCTTTGATATTGCCCGCCTCAATGATGGAATGACTGAGAGAAGAACCTGGATTTGCACACGAAAACATGTGCAGGATAGGGCATGAATACACCACAGCTGTACCCAGTAAGCGCCAAGCTTAACCTCGATCGAGTAAAGACAAGGAAGGTCAGGGCCCTACTGGTTATGTATATATAGCAGATAAAACAGTAGGAAATGTGACATCATAATTAAGATACTAACAATTGATAAAATAAAGTCACAGAAAGAATCAACTCGGAACCTAAAGACAACAACAAGGATCTCCCAAGATATCATCCCATAATCCAAAACGTAAATATGTAGAGGATCTCCAGGGATATCACCCCATAGTACAATCATAAGTATGTAGGGGCATTATTTCGAAATACCGATTCGTAGTCCAAAATTAAATATCCTATATAGGGGGAATTATCGGGATGTCGTCCCGTAGTCCCAAATATAAATGTGCACGAGGATCTCTCACAATAGCGATCCGTAGTCCCAAAGTAAACATGCAAGGGGATCTCTCGCGATATCGTCCCATAGTCCCAAAATAAACACACAATCTTCTCAAGAAAGAATATACAACTCTATCCAAGTTCTTACCAAGAAAAGCAGATATTTCTATTCTAAACATGCTACACAGAATTCAAGTAAACAGGTTAAGCAGATAGAACATTTAAATAATTTAGGCATGCTTTCCTAAGCTAAACAATAGGCTTTAAATTACAAGTAGTGTTCAACAAAAAGGAAACACAAATATTTACTTAATGAAAATAGGGTTTTCCACTGATTAGCATGTGTATGCACTCGTTCAGTCACATACATGGCACTCACATAACAACAATACCAAATTCAAAGAGGAGTTCCCCTACACAAGGTTAGGCAAGCCAGTTACCTCACACCAGCTCAAAATCAATGTGATATCACGCTCTTGCAACGAGTATCCATCTCCGAGCGGCCCAGATCTAATCAAATAAATTTCATAATGTAAATATAACTTTAAGTAACTAATTTAACTAAGTAATTCGAAACTAAAATGCGGAATTAGGAAAAACTCCCCAAAAAGTTACGGTCCCACGCCTCGGAATCGAGTAAAATTTACAAATTTTGAACACTCTATCACTAACGAGCACACTAGAACCAATATCATCAAAATCCGATGTCAAAATCCCACTAAACGCGAATTTTCAATAGGGGAATTTGTCTCCCATTTTCAAATTTTTAACCTCAAATTCCTTAATTATAAGGGCAAAACAACAATATATTATAGTATTATGATAAAAATCGAGTTAGAATTCATTACCCAATGATTCTCCGTCAAAATACCTCGAAGAATAGTCTCCCACCAAGCTCCAATTTGATTTTTGTGTTATGAAATATCAAACACTTAAATTTTTTATATCCACCCAGTGATGCCCGCAATTGCACTCGCAGAACCGCACCTGTGGTCCCACTTCTGCGGCCAGGACTCCACATTTATGGATTTTCATTAAATCCCCAAGCACCGCACTTACGCTCAAATCTTCACGTATGCGGTCTACTTCTACGGTTCATAAGTCACATCTTCGACCACTTGTATGTATTCCGTACACTACACTTTTGATAACTTTCCTCTCTTCTGCCAGCTGCACCTGCGGGCTCCTCACCGCATGTGTGGAAATTCCAGAAGTAGCAAACTTCAGAATTTGCTTAAGTCCAACTTCACTTCCGTCCAGCATCGAAAACTCACCTGAGGCCCTCAGGACCTCAACGAAACATACCAACCAATCCTAAAACTTTATATGGAATCATTCCAACTCTCAAATCATATTAAACAATTCTAAAACCACGAATCACCCTCTAATCCAATCCTAGTGAACTTGAAATCTCAAGAATTCTACTACTGACGCCGAAATCAATTAAACCATGTCTGATTGACCCTAAATTTTGCTCACAAGTTACATTCAACACTACAAAACTTTTCTAACTTTTGAAATCGAATTCCGACTCTGATACCAAAATCTCTAACAATCTGGAAACTTCAAAAATTCAACTTTCAGCATTTCAAGCCTAAACAAGCTATAAACCTCCAAAACACAATCCGAACATGCCCGTAAGCCCAAAGTCACTCAATGGAGCTAACATAATTAACGGAATTCCATTCCAAGGCCGTCTTCATGATGCTCCTACTACAGTCCAAATTTTAAAGCTTAAGCTCTCAATTAGGAACTAAGTGTCCCAAAATTCCCCGAAACCCAAAAGGAATCTTCCCAGCATGGGACAATAGCAGAAATAGACACGGGGAAAGCAGTTAGTAGTGGATCGGGGCTTAAATTCTCAAAATGACCGATCAGGTCATTACATCCTTCCCATATCAAAGCATTCGTTTGTGCTCGAACACAGAGAGATACCTGAAGTGGTGAAAATATAAGGGTAACAGCTGCGCATATCCTGCTCGATCTACCATGACGCCTCCTTAATCGGCTGACCCCGCCACTAAGCCTTCACTAATGAAATACTCTTTGACCTCATCTTTCGAATATGTCAGTCCAACATAGCCATTGGCTCTACAACATAAGATAGATCCATGTCCAACTGGACTGAACGGAAATCCAACACGTGCAAATCATCGTGATAACTCCAAAGCATCAAAACATGAAATACCGGATAAAATCCTTCCAAGCTGGGAGGTAAGGAAGGATCATAAGCAACATCCCCAACATGTCGCAATACCTCATAAGGACCAATAAACAATAGACACATGTTTACGTCTAAAAATCTTGCCTCCACAAAATTCTCTTGAATTTGCTCTTCAAATTGCTCCCACAAGCTCCAACCCAAATGAGAAATTGATGAAATAAGCCAAAATTTAGCGAAGTCATCTATTTATATGATCTGCCAAGTGATACCGCACCTACAGTCGTCAACTCTCGTACACGAAACTTGTGTAACAACAATACCAAATCCTAAGGGGAGTTCCCCTACACAATGTTAGGCAAGACACTTATATCGAACCAACTCAAAATCGAACCGATATCACTCTCTTGCCACGAGCATCCAACTCCGAAGTAGCCAAAATTTAATACAATAAATTTCATAATATACATATAACTTTAAGTAACTAATTTTACTAATTAATTTGAAACTAAAATGTGAAATTAGGAAAATCTCCCTAAAAAGACCACGGGCACACGCCTTTGAATCAGGTAAAATTTACAAATTTTGAACAATCGACCAATCATGAGCACACTCGAACCAAAATCATCAAAATCCGACATCAAAATCCCACTCGTCAACTCTCGTACACGAAACTTGTATAACAACAATACCAAATCCTAAGGGGAGTTCCCCTACACAATGTTAGGCAAGACACTTATATCGAACCAACTCAAAATCGAACCGATATCACTCTCTTGCCACGAGCATCCAACTCCGAAGTAGCCAAAATTTAATACAATAAATTTCATAATATACATATAACTTTAAGTAACTAATTTTACTAATTAATTTGAAACTAAAATGTGAAATTAGGAAAATCTCCCTAAAAAGACCACGGGCACACGCCTTTGGATCAGGTAAAATTTACAAATTTTGAACAATCGACCAATCATGAGCACACTCGAACCAAAATCATCAAAATCCAACATCAAAATCCCACTCAAAACTTGGATTTTCCATAGCGGAATGTTTCTCCCATTTTCAAACTTTTACCATCAAATTCATTAATTAGAAGAGGAAAACAATAATAGGTTACAATATTATGATCAAAATCGAGTTAGAATTCGTTACCCAATGATTCTCCTTCAAAATCCCTAGAAAAATCATCTCCCACTGAGTTCCAATTCGATTTTTGTTTTATAAAACATCAAATCCTCGAATTTTCTATATCTACCCAGTGATGCCCGCATCTGCACTCACAGAACCGCACTTACGGTCCTTTTTATGCGGCCAGGACTCCGCATCTATAGATTTTCATTAAACCCCAAGCACCAAACCTATGCTCAAATCTCCAAACACGCGGACCGCTTTTATGGTTCTTAAGTCACATCTATGATCACTGGTCTGTATGCCCCCAAACTGCACATGCGACCTCTTTCCTCTCTTCTGTGAGCTGTACCTATGGGCTCCTCACCGCATTTGTGAAAATACCATAAGCAACAAACTTCAGAATTTGCCTAAGTCCAACTTCACTTTCATCAAGCATTTGAAACTCACCCGAGGCCCTCCGAACCACAACTAAATACCAACCAAAAATCATTACAACTGTGAAATCATATTTGATGTTTTAAGCGTCAATACCACACAAGAGGGGGTGATTTGTATGGTACTCAATTTTCGCTTAACTGAAGGACCCAAAATTCACTAAGGGTTGGGATGGCACCAGACACTGCTGTCAGGCAAGCCAACCAAATTACCTGATGAAGTTCTCATTTTTTTAACAATCTTGAATACTAAGATTTTCCTTCAGTTTTTCATAAATAAAAAGATAACTGCTTCAATTCAAATTAAGTAATAAGCAATTAATACAAACTATTTCAAACCATCCCAAAACCCGATGTCACCAGTGCTTGAGCATCTACTGATAAGAAAATAAGATACACCATTCGTTTGGAATACAGTAGACAGGAAATAAATATAATATACCGGAAGGGACTATACTAGCTACGAACTGCCTCGAATAAGGCCACTCACCTAACCCCAGAATTATCTGTGTTGCTACGCCCAATAGGCCACTAGTGTTACATATACCTGTGCAACAAAAATGCACAGAAGTGTAGTATGAGTATGGAAACAACGTGTACTCAGTGAGTATCCCGTCTAATCTCGAAGAAGTAGAGACGAGATGGTCAACTCCGATACTTACTAGTGGTCCAATAATAATATGGTGAAGATGTGAGCATAAAATGGATTTATCTAGCAATTATAACTCATAAAGCCCGAAAAGAGGTAACACCTTCTCAAATAATAAAGGAATTCCAAGATTTACTTTTCATTATCTTTATTAGTTTATAGAGTCCATAAAAAAGCAATATCAACTTCAGTAAGTTTCAGGATAGGCAATGCAAGCATGCACATATTCTGCTGAGGTCGATGGCTCACTCCAACAGAAATACAAATTGTGCACTTGTCGAGGGTCGACGTCACACTTATAGATGCATCTATTTAATCTGCCAAGGCGTTCGGCCCGTTCCATAAATAAACACACAGACAATCAATCAAGAAGTCCACACGGAGTAATTATCCAATGAAAACAAATCCTCTTTTAATCATTTAGGAAAATTGAAGTTTTATATGTTTAGAAATTCATTTACTAATTCGATTGGATTTAAGCAATACAAGATATCAATAGGTTCATAAATAATCCAAATATAGCATGCTTTTGGGTCCTAACTACTCGAACAATACCATAGTAGTAGCTACGTATGGACTCTTGTCACCTCGTACGTACATAGCCCCCACAAATAGGAGCACGTAATCAACTATTTCACCTTTGGGGACAATTCCCTCTTACAAGGTTAGAAAGGAGACTCACCTCGCTTTGAAACCTATATTCCGTTTCAAGAACATGCTCAAACCTCCAATTTGGAGCCGAACGACCCACAACTATTCAAATAGGGTAAGAACTAGTCAATACATGCTTAAAAGTTCATATTCTAACAATTAACCCAATTTCCCAACCTTAAAATCAAGGTTTCTATAATCCGACTAACTTCATTCTATAACTAACTTCATGGTCAAATATTGTTTTTAACAAAACCATAGTTTTTTATCTATTCCCATGATTTTCACTAATTTACATGTGTTAATCTATCCAAACTTCAAGTATTAAACTAAGAATAGGTAGGATAACTTACCTCAAGATGCTAGGTAGAAGTCTTCTGTCAAAAGCTCCCAAAATCATCCAAGAAATGAGTGAAAAATAAGCAAAAATAGCCTAGAGTCTGAATAAATGAAGGCCACTGCCTTGAGCAATTTCCGCTTATGTGGATCCTAGGCTACACCTGCGACCAGGCTTCTTCCGAAGGAAGACCACTTCTGCGGTCTGGGGCACTTCTGCGAACAAGTCTATCGCTTCTGTGGTTCCGCTTCTGTGGATTTATGGCCGCATCTGCGGTCTTGGCGGCATGGCCCTAGGCCTCTTCTACGAACATGCCCACCGCTTCTACAGTTGTGCTTATGTGGATTTAGCACTGCATCTACGGCCTTGGGCAGCCTAGCCTTGGGCCGCTTCTGCGAAGATAAGACAACTTCTGCGATCTCGCTATGACGACCCAAAGGGTCATCACCATATTTTTCCCTTGTTTTGCACTTCCGAGGCCTTGAAAACCTCGCTTTTAGTTTCCTTGATTTGCGTACGCAGTCCGGGCACAAAGCCAGAAAGTTTTTATGTTAAATTATAAGCATTATGTGAAGAATTTGAAGAATTTTGATATTAATATTGATATAGTTGATTTGGTTAACATTTTGGGTAAACGGACTCGGACCCGTGATGTGACGGTCCCGATAGGTCTGTAAAAAATTTGGGACTTGGGCATGTGCCCGGAGTTGAAATCTGATGTCCAAAACCCGAGTAAAAGAATTTTTTTGTTAAATTGATTTCAGGAATTATTAAGGAAAAATAGAAATGAAAATGAGTTAGAAAATATAGGTATCGGGCTCGTATTTTGGTTCCGATACCCGGTATAGGTCTTCAATATGCATTAAGCACTTTCTGTGAAATTTGGTCGAAATTGGACATTGTTTGACGTGTTTCGGACCTAAATATCTAAAGTTAGAGGTTGATGAACTTTAAAATGAAAAATGATGATTTTGGGGTTTGATTCATTGAATTTGATGTTATTTTGGCGATTTGATCGCTCGGCTAAGTTTGTAGGATGTATTTGAGGTAGTGTGTGTATTTGGTTGGGAGAATAGAGGGCTCGGGAGTGATTCAGAGGTGGTTCGGGGTGGTTTTACTTAAAAAACATAGCAGATTTCTGTAATTTTTGCACAGCAACTTTCTCCTTCGCAATCGCGTCCAAGTAACGCGTTCGCGTAGCTTCAGCAGCCTTCCTTCTTCGTGTTTATAGACTATTCCACATGTTCGCGTAGCATTTTCAGATCCTTCAACGCGTTCGTATCAACATACTCGCGTTTGCGTAGGCTACCTTCCAAGACCCCAATTTTTCCTTCTTCATGTTCGCATCACACCCTCGCGAACGCGATGCACTCCAGTTCTTCTTTATCGCGAACACGACCAGTGTGTCGTGAACGCATAGAACAAAATGCCTCCAATGATTTTTGTTAAAAATAGAACATTTAGAATGGGATTCCTTTATTATTTCCACACGGACTCTTCTCTTTCACCGTCCATAGACGATTTTCAAGCTTCTCTTTCTCCATATCTCTTTAGGTGAGTATTCTTAACTTCATTATCTCCTAATTCTTTCATCTAAACACTAATTTCCTAGCCCTAAATTCTGAATTCAAGGTAGATGATGAGGGTTTTGGGTAGAACTAGGGCTTTGGGAATTTTGGGTGATTCAACCTCAATTTGGGATCAAATCTTAAAGTAAATTGCATATTTGAACTCATGGGGTTATGGGTGAATGGGTTTGGTCCGAGCCTCGTGTTTGGACCATGTAGGCCCAGTGTCGGATTTTGGTTATTTTGGAAGAATGACGGAAATTTCATTTCTAGGCTATGGGATTATGTTTTTGAGCCCTTATTGATACTATTGAACTAAATTGTGCCTATATATCATTGTTGTGGAGTTGGATTCTAAAGGAAAGGCGGTTCTAGAGCCTTGATTGCTATTTTTGGATCGAGGTAAGTTTTTGATCAAACTTTGGCTTGAGGGAATCGGATTAAAGTGTTATTAATTGCTATTTGATAAATGATTGAGTGCGGTGTACAGGGATGGTGACGAGTATCTATACACCGGTGTCTAGCATGACCGTGGGACTTTGTTGTTACTTATTTTTGGTATATTTTGGGACTCTTCCAAACTAATTAATGATTTCTACATAATGTGAAGAGTTGAGGACAAACTGTGAATTTGTGGATTCTTACGAGCGTTGGCTCAAACAATAAAATGTTATTGGGTAAGAAACAAAAGAATATAGAACTGCACTGCGAACAGTACTCCCCCATAGTATGCTTCCCTCCCTCTTAACTGTTTAGTTTTCGGTATTCTTTTTTTATTGTATATATATATATTGAGAGAGAGAGAGAGAGAGATCTGCACAAGTTGATTTGGTAGACATGTCTGGCCTCGTCACTACTTCGACGGAGTTAGGCTAGGCACTTACCAGCATATGGGGTTGGCAGTGCTGATGCTACACTTCTGTGCTTTTTGCATAGATCATGGTACCGGAGCAACTTTTGGACCACAACAGTAGCGTACATAGTGGGAGCGGATTTAAATCCATGGACTTACGAGCTAGCCTACTGGTGTTCGCAGGCCGAAGTCCCTTTCTAAATTTTCGGTTTGTTTTCATTGTACCAAGGCAGACATTATATATTTTCTATTCGTACTTGTTTGGAGCACTCTTGAGTAGTTCATGAGGTAGCGACTCCAGTTTTGGGTAGTGAAATATTAAACTTACGCATTTTAGGTTTCCGGATATTTATATTATAAAAAACTTTCACTTTTATTTAATGGTTTATGTTGTTAATACTGTTACGTTGTTATCCAAAAAGGTTTAAATGTTTGGCTTACCTTCTCTAACAGTAGACGCCATCACGACTCCCGATGGTGGGAAATCCGGGTTGTGAGAAGTTGGTATCAGAGCTCTAGGTTGCATAGGTCTCGTTACTCACGGACAATCTTGGTAGAGTCTGAGAGATCGGTATGAAGACTTTTGTATATATCCCCAGAGACTACGGAGTTAGGAAAATCTCACTTTATTCTTTCTTGTCTTACGGTTTTGTTTCTCAAACACCAGTTGAATTTCTACTATGTTCTTTCACAGATGGCGAGAACACGTGCTTCTTCATCTACCGCGCTGCAGCCCGAGACCCCAGCAACAACCCTAGTGGCGGAGCCTCGGGTCGGTTTTGAGGAGGAGGCTCCCATACCAGTAGTTCTGGTGGGCGCAGCTCAGGTCCTAGAGGAGTTTATTACCACCCCAGTTCTTCAGGACGCTCTAGTCCGATTGGTAGGCTTCGTAGAGAGTGTCATTCGAGCGGGTTTTCTTCCAGGAGTTCAGCCAGCGGTGGCAGGTTAGCCGAGTATAGTGGCTCAGGCCGGGAGTGAGATCACTTTTCAGGAGGCGGCCAATGTGGGCCGTTGAGATGAGATAGTTCTACCAAAGGGAGGTGGTCATGGGTCCGAGAAGAGGTCCCGTCGCATAGGCCGTTTCAGTGGTACATCGTCCAGAGGTAGAGGTACTTATGGTAGAGGCCATCCTCCCAGGCCCTTTAAGTCAGCTTCCCATGTCACTCATGGCACTTTAGATGGTCTCTCAGGTCGATAGGGCCAACCTCAGTTCCCTCTGCAGTCGCGTAGATGTTATTAGCATGGCGAATATGGTCATCTCAAGGGGGTTTGCCCGAGGTTGAGGGGTTTCAGCCGTAACAGATGAGGTCTCGCCATGCTTTTGGTGATCCGAGGCACATTGTCAGATATTGCCCTCGAGTTTATGGTAGCTTCCAGCATCAGAGTTCTCTTGCTATGATTCAGGCAACAGAGTTTCCACAACCTACCCAGCCAGTTAGAGGCGGTGGCAGAGGTGTTAGAGGTGGAGGTAGAGGTCTAAGAGGTGGAGTTTAGGTCGCCAGAGGTATAGGCCAGCCAGTAGCTAGGCTAGAGGCTGATTCTTCAGGTGCAGACGTTACATGTACTATTCTGGTATGTGATAGGGATGCTTCAGTGCTGTTGGACCTTAGGTCTACGTATTCATATGTGTCATCTTTTTTTTCACCCTACTTAGCTATGCCTAGTGATGCCTTGGGTATTCCTGTATATGTATCTACAACAGTGGGTGACTCTATAGTGGTCGACCTAGTCCATCATTCCTTTGTAGTAGTATTTGAGGGTCTTGAGACCCGTGTTGATTTATTGCTTCTAGACATGGTGAATTTTGATGTTATATTGGGGATGGATTAGTTGTCCCCGTATCATGCTTGGATGGTCATGCCAAGACCGTGACCTTGGCTCTGCCAGATTTGCCTAGATTAGAGTGGAGAGGGACCCCAGACATGCCACCCGCAGAGTTATTTCATATGTTAAGGCTTGATGTATGGTCGAGAAGGGGAGTTTAGCTTATTTGGAATATGTTCACGAATCCAGCATAGAGGTTCTTGTATTGGCTATGTTCCTATTGTTCGGTAGTTTCCCGATCAGACCTGCCGGGTATGCCGCCCGATAGAGATTTTGATTTCTGTATTGATTTGGCCCAAGGCACGCAGCCCATTTCTATTCCGCCGTATCGTATGGCCCTGCCAGAGTTGAAAGAATTAAAGGACCAGTTGCAAGATTTGTTAGAGAATGGGTTTTTAAGGCCTGGTGTTTCTCCTTGGGGTACGCCGGTATTATATGTGAAGAAAAAGAATGGGTCGATGAGGATGTGCATTGATTACCGACAATTGAATAAGGTGACGATAAATAACAAGTATCCACTGCTGAGGATCGATGATTTGTTTGACCAGCTTTAGGGTGCGAAGATTTTCAAAGGCAGATTTGAGGTCTGGCTACCATGAGTTGAGGATTTGGTGCGTCCGATGTCCCTAAGACAGTATTTCGCACTCGGTACAGGCATAATAAGTTTTTGGTCATGTCATTTGGGTTGACCAATGCCCCAACATCATTTATGGAGTTGATTAACCGAGTGTTCAGGCCTTATCTAGATTTATTCGTGATAGTCTTTATTAATGATATTCTTGTGTACTCCCGCAGTCAGGAGGAACACAAGCAGCACCTTAGAGTGGTTCTTTAGACTCTGAAGGATAGTCAGTTTTATGCCAAGTTGTCGAAGTGGGAGTTCTGGTTGAGTTTAGTTGCATTTCTGAGTCATGTAGTATCAGTAGAAGGCATTCAGGTAGACCCGAAGAAGATAAAGGTAGTCAAGAATTGGCCTCGACCAGCTTCAGCGACTGAGATTCAAAGTTTTTTGGAATTAGCACGATATTATCGTTGGGTCATGGAGAGGTTGTCATCTATAGCAGCCCCGATGACCAGGTTGACCCGGAAGGGTGCCTAGTTCAGATGGTCAGACGAGTGCGAGGAGATCTTTCAGAAGCTCAAGACAGCTCTGACTACGATACCGATATTGGTTTTGCCCACAAGTTTAGTGCCTTATATAGTTTATTGTGATGCTTTCCGTATTGGTCTTGTAGCAATATTGATGTAGGATGGCAGGGTCAGTGCTTATGCTTTGAGGCAGTTGAAGGTCCACGAGAAGAATTACTTGGTCCATGATCTAGAGTTGGTAGCCATTTTTCATGCTTTGAAGATTTGGAAGCATTACTTATATGGTGTGGCGTGTGAGGTGTACACTGATCACAAGAGTCTGCAATACTTGTTCAAGCAGAAAAAGATGAACTTGAGGTAGCATAGATGGTTGGAGCTATTGAAGGATTATGATGTTACTATTCTGTACAACCCGGGGAGAGCCAATGTGGTGGCAGATGTATTGAGTAGGAAGTTAGCTAGCATGGGTAGCCTTGGTTATGTTCCGGTCAGCTAGAGACCACTTCCTTTGGATATTCAGGCCTTGCCCAATCGGTTTGTGAGGTTGGACATTTCTGAGCCTAGCCGAGTCTTAGCTTGTACGGTCGCTCATTCTTTATTATTGGAGCGTATTCGTGATTGGCAGTTTGAGGATCCTCATTTGTGTGTCCTGAGAGACACTGTGCAATGTGGAGCTGCCACGAAGGTGACTTTAGATGCATATTGTGTTTTGAGGTTGTAGGGGAGAGTATGTGTGCCTAATGTCGATGGGATTCGAGAGTTGATTTTAGCGGAGGCCCATAGTTCTTGGTATTATACTCATCCGGGTGTCACGAAAATGTATCAGGACTTGCGGCAACATTATTGGTGGCGTAGGATGAAGAAAGACATTGTTGCATATGTGGCTCAGTGTTTAAATTGTCATCAGGTCAAGTATGAGCATCAGAGACCTGGTGGTGTGTTTCAGAGAATTGAGCTTCCCGAGTGAAAGTGGAAAAGGAATACCATGGACTTCGTTACTGGACTTCCGGTGACTCGGAAAAAGTTTGATACTATTTGGGTCATTGTTGATAGGCTGACCAAATCAGCAAATTTCACTCATGTTGCCACCGCCTATTCATCGGAGAGATTAACTAAGATCTACATCTGGGAGATTGTTCGCCTTTATTCGGTGTCGACATCCATCATTTCGTACCAAGGTTCATAGTTTACCTCGCGCTTTTGGAGAGCAGTTCAGTAGGAGTTAGGCACCCAGGTTCAGTTGAGCACAACATTCCATCCTCAGACGGACGGTCAGTCCTAGAGGACTATTTTGATATTGGAGGATATGCTCCGAGCCTATTTCATTGATTTTGGAGTTTCGTGGGACCAATTTCTACCTTTAGTAGAGTTCTCCTACAACAACAGCTACCAGTCCAGCATTCAGATGGCTCCTTATGAGGTGTTGTATGGTAGGCGATATCGGTCTCTAGTTGGACGGTTTGAGCCGGGAGAGGCATGGTTATTGGGTACAGATTTAGTCCAGGAGGCCTTGGATAAGGTCAAGATTATTTAAGACAGGCTTTGTTCACCTTAGTCACGGAAAAAGAGTTATGCAGATCGTAAGGTTTGAGATGTAGCTTTCATGGTCGACAAGCGAGTATTGCTCCGTGTAGCACCTATGAAGGGCGTAATGAGATTTGGAAAGAAGATAAAGCTTAGCCCTAGGTTCATTGGCCCATTTGAGATTCTTGATCGTGTGGGAGATGTGGCTTACAGACTTGCCTTGCCACCTAGCTTGTTAGCGGTGCATCTAATGTTTCATGTGTCTATGCTTCGGAGGTATCACGGCGAACCTACCCACGTGTTAGATTTCGGCACTGTCTAGTTGGACAAGGATCTGTCCTACAAGGAGGAGCCAGTAGCTATTCTAGACCGACAGGTTCGATAGTTGAGGTCGAAGAGCTTTCCTTCAGCATGTGTGTAGTGGAGGGGTCAGCCTCCTGAAGTTTCGACCTGGGAGTCCGAGTCTGATATGTGGAATCGTTACTCTCATCTATTTCCTAACTCGAGTACTTCTTTCTTTTGTCCGTTCGAGGATGAACGATTATTTTAGAGGTGGAGAATGTGATGACCGTATTCTACCCTTTTTCTGCGCTACCGAGGCCTTGAAAACCTCGCTTTTAATTGCCTCATTTTGTGTGTGCAGTCCAGGGGCGAAGCCCGAATTTTGTTTTGTTAAAATATGTGAATTCTTTGAAGAATTTGAAGCATTTTGATATTGATATTGATATAGTTGACTTTGGTCAACATTTTGGGTACAAGAACCCGGACCCGTGATTTGATAGTCCCGGGAGGTCTGTAGAAAAATATAGGACTCGGGCATGTGCCTGGAGTCAAAATTCGAGGTCCACAACCCGAGTTAAAGATTTTTTCAGAAAAATTGGTTTCCAGAATTATTAAGAAAAAATGAAAATGAGTTAGAAAATATAGGTATCGGGCTCGTATTTTATTTTTGACAACCGGTACAGGTCTTAAATATCCATTAAGTTGTTTCTATGAAATTTGGTCGAAATTGTAGTCGTTTGATGTGTTTCGGACCTAAATATCTAAAGTTAGAGGTTGATGAACTTTGAAATGAAAAATGATGATTTTGGGGTTTGATTCATTGAATTTGATGTTATTTTTTCGATTTGATCGCTCGACTAAGTTCGTATGATGTATTTGACTTAGTATGTGTGTTTAGTTGGGAGCTCTGAAGTGATTCGGAGGTGGTTCGGGGTGGTATTACACTTAAAAAACATAGCAAATTCTGCAATTTTTGCACAACAACTTTCTCATTCGCGATCGCGTTACTTCAACAGCCTCTCTTCTTCACATTCGCAGACTAGTCCACGCATTCGCACATCACTTTCAGATTTTTCAACGTGTTCGCATCAGTATACTCGCGTTCGCGTAGGCTACCTTCCAAGACCGCAATATTTCCTTCTTCGCGTTCGCATCACACCCTCGCAAACGCGATACACCCCAGTTCCCCTTCATCGTGAATGCGACCAGTGTGTCACAAACGCATAGAAAAAATGCATCCAGTGATTTTTAAAAACAGAACATTCATTATGGGATTCCTTCATTATTTCCGCACGGACTCTTCTCCTTCACCCTCCAAAGACGATTTTCAAGCTTCTCTTTCTCAAAAATCTCGTTGGGTAAGTATTCTTAAATTCATTAGCTCCTAATTCTTTCATCTAAACACTAACTTCCTAGCCTTAAATCATGAATTCAAGGTAAAACAAATGGGGGGTTTTAGGTAGAACTAGGGTTTTGGGAATTTTGGGTGATTCAACCTCAATTTGGGGTTAAATCTTGAAAAAAATTGCATATTTGAACTCATGGGGTTATGGGTGATTGGGTTTTGGTCCGAGCCTCGTATTTGGACCATGTGGGCTCGGTGTCGGATTTTGGTAATTCTGGAAGAATGATGGGAATTTCATTTCTAGGCTATGGGATTATGTTTTTGAGCTCTTATTGATACTATTGAACTAAATTGTGCCTAGATATCATTGTTCCGGAGTTGGATTCTGAAGGAAAGGCGGTTCTATAGCCTTGATTGCTATTTTTGGACCGAGGTAAGTGTTTTATCTAACTTTGGCTTGAGAGAATATGATTAGAGTGTTATTAATTTCTATTTGCTAAATGATCGAGTGCAGTGTATAGGCATGGTAACGAGTATCTATACACCAGTATCTAGCATGACCGTGGGTCTTTGTTGTTACTTGTTTTGGTATATTTTAGGACTATTCCGAACTAATTAATTATTTCTACATAATGTGAAGTGTTGAGGATAAACAGCGAATTTGTGGATTCTTTGGATCGTTGGATCAAACGATAAAATACTATTGAGTAAGAAATGAAAGAATATAGAACTACACTCCGGACTGTACTCCCCCATGGTATGCTTCCCTCCCTTTTAACTGTTTAGTTTTTGGTATTCTTTCTTTTTATTGCATATATATATATATATGTAGAACTGCACAAGTTTATTTGGTAGACCTGTCTAGCCTCATCACTACTTTGCTGGGGTTAGGCCAGGCATTTACCAGCACATGGGGTCGGTTGTGCTGATGCTACACTTTTGTGCTTTTTGCACATATCACGGTACCGAAGCAAGTTTTGGACCACGACAGTAGCGTACTGAGCGGGAGCTGATTTCAGTCCAGGGACTTACGGGGTAGCCTAGCTGGCGTTTGTAGGCCGAAGTCCCTTTCTATATTTTCTGTTTGTTTTAATTGTACCGAGGTAGGAAATATGTATTTTCTCTTCGGACATGCTTGTAGAACTCTTTAGTAGTTCGTGAGGCAGCGACTCCAGTCTTAGGTAGTGAAATATTAAACTTTCGCATTTTGATTTTTTACATATTTATGTTATAAAAGACTTCCGCTTTTATTTAAAGGTTTATAATTGTTATTATTGTTGCGTTGTTATCCAAAAACGTTTAAATGTTTGGCTTGCCTATCTCCAACACTAGGCTTCATCACGACTCCTGATGGTGGTAAATCCGAGTCGTGATACTCGCACCTACTGTCAACCAACCGCAAGTGCGGTTATGATAGAAGCAGATGTTTCAGCACTTCCAAAAATCCCTTTTTCGATCCGCTACCCGAGGATCCCGTGACCTCAACCAAACCGACCAACCAATCCCAAAACATGCTACGGACTTGCTCGAGGCCTCAAATCATATCAAACAACACTAAAATCATGAATTGATCTTCAGTCCAAACTTAATGAACTTTAAAATTTTAAACTTCAATTTTCGATGTTTTAACCTGCCAAATCACGTCTGATTGACCTCAACTTTTGCGCACAAATCATATTCGACATTATGGAACCACTCTAGCTTTTGGAATCGAATTTGACACCGATATCAAAAACTCCACTTTCGATCAAACTTCTCAAAACCCTTCAAATTTCTATCTTTAGCCAAATGACTCCAAAATGACTTACGGACATCCGAGTTCACTTTCGATCGCGCTCCTAACTCCAGAATCACCATACGGATCTATTTGCATACTTGGAATCCCAAATGGACATCGATAACACTGAAATACACTTCAAGCCAAACTTATGCTCCCGGGTTATCCAAAACCCGAACCGGGCATACGCCCAAGTATGAAATTATCATACGAACCTGCTAGAACCTTCAGATCCTGATTTCGAGTTCTTTTACTCAAAAATACAATCCTAGTTAATTCTTTCAACTTTAAGATTCTGAAATGAGAATTCTCCTTCCAAATCAACCCCAAACTTCTGGAAGCTCAATTTCGACTATGCGTACAAGTCATAACACCTTAAATGAAGCTGCTCATGGCCTCAAACTACTGTATGACGCACTACGGCTCAAAACGATCTGTCGTGTCATTACATTCTCTCCTACTTAAACATATGTTTGTCCTAGAGTATGCTGCACACTACACTTGAGTAATCTGAAATTACTGTTTGACACCTCACACACCTTCCTGTGCTTCCAAAACTGAGTTGAGCTCATTAGCTCAATAAATTTTGACGATGTTGCCTTTTATTCAAGTAGATAAGATTTAGAGCCTAATTCCAACATCTGGAATTCCAGGCCCAATCTATTTCCAACATACGCTCACGGTATCAATAACTACAGGCATCCTCAAAACACGACTGCCTACCTTACCTGAATTCACAACTTGCACCACTTTTTCTCATAGGACCACAATAACATTCTATTATCATTCTAATCAAATTTCCACGAATTTGATGGTCCCGTTGCATCTCATGGCCTAAACAGTTCTTACTCTAATTATTACAATACCGCCATGACGGAAGAAATGTGTAGAAATGCATAACCGACTGTAGAATTGACAAATCATAAGGTCTATACTCCTGACAAGAACCATCACCTCTTTATGAACCAAATAATGGTCTTAGTTCTATAATATACTTCATATAGTCGGATTGCACTAATCCTATATCAAAGGATCTCGTCTCATCCAGAACGAATTGTTCATACAATACGCCACCCCATACATAATCAAAAGTCTCATATAATGCCACGATGTGCCAATAGGCTACCAATTCGAACGCGATAAAAAGGAAAATGAACTCTAGAAGGAATTACCTTACTCACGCACCAATGCGGACTTTTCTTATAAAATAGGAAGCAAGACTTACAAAAATAGCATATAGAAAACTATACTCAATAGCACCCTGTTGCGGTGTGCAACCCGACCCAAATAACATACCCATGGAGGCGTGCCACCCGATCCACACATAGATCTCACATAAGGAGATGCACATCGAGCTAAATTTGCTTATTAGAATGAAATACCGAATTTCGGTCACAAGCGCGCTAAGTGCATAATACCATCCCTGAGGAGACATATAGAGCTATAAGCTACGAAACTCAAATACACTGAGGTGCGATATACAATCTGAACTCAAGAGCCAATTTGCTCATATAACATCATTTTTACGCGGATTCTCAACACATTCTGTGTATATTTTTCTTTACTTATAAATCGATCTTTTTGAGAGTTTAATTTGTGTGTGAAAATGATAGAAAGAAGAAACAAATAGAATAAAAATGGAATAAAACGGTTAGATAAAGTCACCAGGTGAATGAATATCCACCGAAATTAAAGAAGAAACGAAAAAAGAAATAAAAGTAAAAGACAAAAAAAAGGAAAAGGAAAAGGAAAAGTAAAAAAGTAAGAAAAAGGGGTAAAAAAGCAAAAAAAAAAATCTTAAAGTTATTTTTTCTTTCTTCTCACTCTTCTACACATACTCTGCCACATCAAATTTAAGGGTCCAAACAATTATATTTTAAAACTAGTCACAGTATACACGCGATGTGCATGTATCTTTTCTCAGTAAGTTTAAACCTTTTTTAAAAATAAGAAAAATATTTATAAAAGAAATATTTTACTCAAAATTAAAATTTTAAAACATTAAGAATATGTGCACAATTCAAATATAAAGAAATTTAAGACGCATATTGGGTGTGTACCTCATATCAGTAAGGTTAATTTTAATGCTATATATAAACAATCATACAATAAACATGTAGAAGATATGATCATGATGAAGTAACACTGATTTCTCGTAAATATTTTATAAAATTACTATTATTTAGTTTATATGACTTAATACTAAAATTAAAATGATCGATTATATATATAAAAATACACGCGCACACACTTTTTATCATGATTCTTTAAATATTGGTCAAATAACACAAATTTAAATTTTGAATCATTTGGTAGTCTAAAACTATGGAAATAAAAAGGTTTGGTTCGATAGCTCCTAGAGAAAAAATGAATGAATAATAATATAATGTTAAAAGTAATAAATTGATTGAGTATTTATTTAACCAAAATATGGAAGTTCAATTAAAACTAGAAAATAAGAGAAAAATCGGGTTACTGATAATCAAGAGACCATAAAGTATAGTAGGCTTTTGATAATAAGAATAAACAACAAAGAAATGTGTATTTCAATATGATCTCAATAGTCAATCATGTCCCTACAGATAATGTAACTTCTTCATTTTATAGCTGATCTTAGGTGGAAGAATGAAACCTAAGCTTTAATGATATAATTATGAATAATAAATGGCATTGAATAAGCCACTACACAATCATTCCTATTAAATTCCAATTCTTCAACGTATTAGATATTTAATATTGAATCTAGTCTACTTTTTGTCTTCGAATCCATGTGTTTGATGTCTTTCGTTCCGTTGGTTCTAAATATCTTGAATTGATACAGAATTCGTGTCTACTTACTTTTTCCTTTTTCCGTCTCTTCTATCATTAACTTCTTATCTTTTTTGAATATTCAAGAATCCACGGTCTTAAATGCCTCATTTAGATACGTGATACATATCTAAATTACTCCTCGTGTCCATTCTGAGCTCTTCTTCTCAATTAAATATTATTTGTTGACCTTTTGACCAATACACGTGTCATGTCACATCACCTTTAATAAAAAATCAATTTTTCCCAATACAGATAGTCCCCCCGGCCCACTTCTCATTTATTTATCAATTAAATATTTGGGAAGTGGATTCTCATTAAAAAGGGAATTTTTGTCATAATTAATGCTATGTCAGTGTCGACGTTTTAATTGTCCCTTCCATTTAATGCAGCACATACATGTCACTTCCTCAGTAGCTCTGCAGTTCTGCAGCCTTTTTCTTCACTATTCACGAAGTGATGGTTACCTTTATTATAGGCATTTCATCATTATTCGTCTTAGTTCGTCAGTTGCTTCGATATACCCTTTCGATTCCTTCTTCCTCAGTTATCTTCTTCATCAAGTGATTTCTTGCTTCCTTTTGCTTTTCTTCTGTAAGAATTTATCCAACAATGACATCTTCAAATCCTAACCCAAAAAGAGTTCCAACACTCGATAGTTTCCCCAATGATCCCGCAAGACATAGAAGAGGCAGAGGAGGTGTGTCACGCCCCAAATCGAGGGACATGACCGGCGCCTGACCGGGTAGCCCTAGTCAAGCGGACCTGGGTGCCTTTCATTCCCACGCGTTACCCCTGTGTTGATTGTTTCTCAATAACCAAATATCTTACCAATTATAACTGATTTCACAATGTACAAACATAACCATACGATTGATTCATTAACAAGTTTACAGTTTTTACAACGCCCGACATAATATATACATAAGACTGGAATCCCACATTTTACATGTCTACGGAGCCTCTAGGATACAAAAAGGGAATACAATACTTGCTGGTAATAAGGCTCCGACTATACCTTATAAAATCTAAAATAAAGTCTAAATAAAAGTGGCATGAGCCACACAGGGCCCCGAGGAAGAAAGGGGCTCACCAAAACGGGCAGTGGAAGATGAAGGATACTACTGCCGATGAGCTGAAGTGCCTGCTACTGATCCACCTACAATCATAACACGAATGTAGCGTCCCCGGTAAAAGGGACACCAGTACACTAGAATTGTACTGGTGTGTATGGACAAACTTTGTCCCAAATAAACTCAAGCCATTAAACAAGTAATCATGATGATAAGACAACCAATAAATTACACCAAGAATCAATTAAACCAGCCAACCATATTTTCCACATTTTCCTTATTTGAAATAATTCTCAACACAAAGCACATTTTAAGATCAACAAGGTGAACAACAACTAATCAATCACGTAAAACACAAGTAGTCAAACAAAGGGGCAATCAGTGCCCCACAGGTTGCAATTTCTCCTGCTGTCTCCTTTCACAATTTCATATCAATGATTTTATATCAATTTCAATAGCGATTTCGATCACTTTCCATCCTTATTACCTCATCCATCCTTATTACCTCGGTCACCCTTATCACTCCAACCCATACCTTATTACTTCGTGTTGCGGTGCGCAACCCGATCCCAGCGTACAGTTTTAAACACAACAATCACAAACAGCAAATAAGGCACTACACAAAATTACAACAAGTTTAAATAAGCAACCTACAATTCAGTTCATGTTCTCAAATACTTTTTCAAACTGATATCACAACCAAGTTACCACATTTCCATATTCGAGAGTACCCACACAAGTATGTTCAACATTTTACCACAATTCAAGTGTTTCAATTCCTTCCACAATAAACCATGTGTACCGTCACAATGATTGTTCTCAATTCTTTACCAATTTCGGTTCCCTTTTTATCTTTCAATTCATATTTCATCCCACACCACATGTAGTTCAACATCAATTGAATACCCAATAATGAAATCAAAGAATAACATACAATTTCTCAAATTAACACATGCTAAAACAATTCTCACACATTTGGGCGATTTTACAAGAATCAAAATTAGCCATACATACATGGTGTCGAGTTTTCTTCCTTTAACCTCCTACTTTATGCTTACCCAAGTTATCCTATCTTTGCCGACCTTGTTTTGCAGACTCTTACGTCTATTCACTTCATTTTTACTAAAAATCAAGTTCAATAATCATGCATGAGTGTTAAATTCTATTTTCAAAAGCTATTATATGCAAATCTTTCTTTACCCATTTTAAAACTAAAAAATCAGAGAAAATAGTTAGGGTTTTTACCTTGTAAAGATTGGGGAAGTTGAATTTTTGCCCTAGAATCCTTTGGACTAAATGGTTGGAACAATTCTTGAAAATAATAGACTTCTCTCTCTAAAACCCCTCTCTTCTCTCTCTAATTTTGGTAAGAAGACATGATAAAATGATGGAGGAAGGTGTTTTATTAAAAAAAGGGTCGGGTAAAAAATTTACAAAAATCTTGGTCGAGTCAATTCTGCAATCGCATCTGTGATCGCAGAATCAACATGCGGTCCGCATAATGACCGCAGAATTACCTCAAAATTTTCACAGGTTCGGTTACGGAATGCGACCAAAATGTGGTCCGCATTCTTGATCTGCGGTCGCAGAATACACCGCAGATTTGACACTCAAAATCTTCAAGAAATTATGCGGTAGATCTGCGGTCCGCAGAATCTATTCTGCGATCGCATATCGACCGCATTTTCAACACCATTTTTGAAAACATTCTGTTAAGCTCTGCGGTAGGAATGCGGTCCGCATAGCAGATCTGCGGTCGCATTCCTGACCGCAGAATCGACACTTTTTGGAAAAATTGATTCTTTAAATTTTTGAAACTTAAGTCACTACCAAGGGTCCAAACCGCGGCGAGCTTGAACATTATTCGGATTCCTAACACATTATTCCTAACACATTATTCAGACCATGACACCACAGTTACTAGGTTTTGAGCACAAACAATTTTTACGGGGTCTTACATCCTCTCCCCCTTAAGATCATTTGTCCTCGAATGAGGATTTTGAAAAATGAGTTGGTTTTGAAAGACATGATATGCAAACTGTCAAAATTTTAACTAACTCTTATATTTTAGAAAGATTTCGCCAGAGTTTCCTTTGTATTATGGACATATCCACCCATCAGAGGGCCCCCGAAACACATTACCAAACAACAATACACAGTTACAACACTTTCCACAGCTGGTATACACTTTCTTACCTCAGCGACTGCACATATTCCACCACATTGTTACATTTGCACATAAACTAGTTACTTCAATGAGTTCTTACCTTGTTTGACCATCTCAATACACCATGCACACAAAAACAAACAATTATTGATCTACACTTACTATTAGTTGTTTATTTAACACATGAATCTTTATAAGGCATCCATTTATCAAGAAAGGTTTAAGTGACACAAGGTAACAACACATATAACTCATTACAAAATGATGGAAACTTTACTAACACTAAGAGGGAAACAATTTGGACAAGACGATAGTTACTAGGAGTATAAGGATAGCCTAATTTATTCTAAGCTTGATCAAACAAATGGGGGTACTTCTCCTTCATCTCTTTTTCTGCTTCCCACGTGGCCTCCTAAACTTGTTGACTTCGCCATAATACTTTGATAGAGGCAACTTCTTTATTTCTCAACTTACGAACTTGCCTATCAAGGATGGCAACCGAAACCTCTTCATATGACAAATCTTCTTTTACCTCAATAACCTCGGCCGGCATGATGGTGGATGGGTCTCCAATCACTTTTTTCAACATGGACACATGGAACACCGGGTGCACTGATGACATCTCAGGAGGCAACTCCAGCCTATAAGCAACTTCACCAATCCTTTGAACGATCCGATATGGCCCAACATACCTAGGACTCAATTTCCCTTTCTTTCCGAATCGCATGACTCCCTTCATAGGAGATACCCTCAAGAACACCCAATCATCGACTTGAAACTCCATATCTCTTCGGCGAATGTCTGCATAGGATTTTTGGCGACTCTGTGCAATTTTCATCCTATCATGAATAACCTTAACTTTTTCCATAGCTTCGTACAACAGATCTGGCTCTAGCAATTCTGCTTCACCTACCTCAAACCTCCCGATTAACGACCTACACCTTCTCCCGTATAGTGCCTCAAACGGGGCCATCTGAATGCTAGCATGAAAGCTGTTATTATAAGCAAATTCTATCAGTGGTAAGTGTTCATCCCAATTACCTTTAAAATCTAAGACACAAGCCCGCAACATATCTTCAAGCGTGTAAATAGTCCGCTCGGCCTGACCGTCGGTCTGCGGATGGAAAGCTGAGCTGAGATTCACCTGAGTTCTCAAACCTTGCTGAAACGTCTTCCAAAAATTAGCTGTGAACTGAGCCTCGCGATCCGAGATAATAGAAAGTGGAGTGCCATGAAGCCTTACTATCTCTTTGATGTACAACCTTGCATATTGCTCCGCAGTATTAGTGGACTTGACTGGCAGGAAGTGAGCTGATTTGGTGAGTCGATCTAGTATCACCCATATTGAGTCGAACATACACTGAGTGCGAGGTAACCCCACCACGAAATCCATATTGATCATCTCCCATTTCCACCTTAGTATTTCTATAAGCTGAGTTAATCCACTGGGCCGTTGATGCTCGACCTTCACTTGTTGACAGTTCGGGAATTTAGCTACAAAGCTTGCCACATACCTTTTCATATCGTTCCACCAATAAATCTCCTTGAGATCATGATACATTTTCGTGGAACCTGGGTGCACCGAATACCTGGAAATATGAGCCTCTGCCATCACTCTTTCCTGAAGCTCGTCCACGTCCGGAACACATAGTCTACCTTGACACCGTAGTACACCATGCTCACTGTTGAGTACAAATGCTGAGGTCTTGTCATTCATAACTGCTTCCTTCACCTGAACCAATGCTGGATCCATAAACTGATTTTCCTTAATTTCCGCAACCAATGATGATTCTGCTCTATTATGCACCAAAACATTCCCCTCGTCTGACGCCGAGATACGAACCCCCAAACTGGCCAATTGGTAAATCTCCCAAGCCAGGGGTCTCTGATCCACCCCTAAATGAGCCAAACTACCCATGGATTTTCGGCTAAGAGCGTCGGCTACCACATTTGCCTTCCCTGGATGGTACAATATGTTCATATCATAGTCATTGAGAAATTCTAACCACCGTCGCTGTCTCAGATTCATCTCCTTCTTCTTGAACAAATATTGGAGGCTCTTTTGGTCTAAGAAAACATCCACATGAACCCCATAAAGATAGTGCCGCCATATTTTCAAGGCAAACACAACAGCTGCAAGCTCCAAATCATGCGTCGGATAATTCTTCTCATGGTTCTTGAGTTGCCTGGAAGCATAAGCTATGACCTTTCTGCGCTGCATCAATACATACTCCAAACCGACTCTGGAGGCATCACAATAAACCACAAATCCCTATGTGCCTTCTGGCAAGGCTAATACCGGTGCCGAGGTCAATCTTGACTTTAGTTCTTGGAAACTTTTCTCACATGCATCGGACCACTGGAACTTAACTGCCTTCTACATCAATTTAGTCAATGGGGAGGCGAGGGTTGAAAATCCCTCCACAAACCTCCGATAGTACCCTGCCAGACCCAAAAAGCTGCGAATCTCTGTCGGGGTCGTGGGTCTAGGCCAATCTTTTACTGCCGCAATCTTCTGAGGATCAACCTGAATCCCCTCACTGGAAATAACATGCCCCAGAAAGGCTACGGACTCCAACCAAAACTCATATTTTGAGAACTTGGCGTACAATTGATGCTGATGAAGGGTCTGCAATGCTTCTCTAAGGTGAATGGCATGATCTTCCTTGCTCCGAGAGTAGATGAGGATGTCGTCAATGAATACAATCTCAAAAGAATCTAGGAATGGCTTGAAAACCCGATTCATGAGGTCCATGAAATCTGCTGGGGCATTGGTTAGCCCAAATGACATGAAAAAAACTCGAAGTGACCATAACGAGTTCTGAAAGCGGTCTTAGGAATATCCTGCTTCGTTATCTTCAACTGGTGGTACCCGGATCGTAAATCAATTTTTGAGAAGAACTTTGCTCCCTACAATTGGTCAAACAGATCATCCACTCGAGGAAAAGGATATTTATTCTTGATGGTGACTTTGTTGAGCTGTCGATAATCAATACACATTTGAAGTGACCCGTTCTTCTTTCTGACAAAGAGAACCGGAGCACCCCACGGCGAGACACTCGGTCGTATGAACCCTTTTCTCTAATAAATCCCTCAACTGCTCTTTTAACTCCCTTAACTCTGCTAGCGCCATTCTGTATGGTGGAATGGATATTGGCTGAGTATCTGGCAACACATCAATCCTGAAATCAATTTCTCTATCTGGCAGGATCCCTGGAAGCTCGTCTGTAAACACTTCAGGAAATTCATTTACAATTTTCACGGACTCGAGGGTAGGCATATCTGAGGTGGTGTCCGTCACCCGAACCAAATGATAGATACACCCCTTCTTAATCATTTTCTTAGCCTTAAGGTAGGAAATAAACCTCCCCCTTGGCACTACACCATTTCCTCTCCAATCAATAACCGGCTCATTAGGGAACTCGAGCCTCATGACTCTCATCCGACAGTCAAGCTTGGCAAATCACGAATAGAGCCAATCCATCCCCATAATTACATCAAAATCTACCATCCCAAGCTCAATAAGATCGGTCGTGGTATCACGACCACCCATCGTAACAACACAATTCCTATAGACTCGTGAGGCTGTAATAGAATCACCGATTGGAGTCGACACAGAGAACGGCTCATGAAGCTATTCGGGTTCTATCCCAAAACTCGAAGCAATGAACGGGGTAACATAAGACAAGGAGGACCCTGGATCAATAAGGGCATAGCAATCGATAGTCTGAACAAACAGGATACCTGTAACAACATCTGGAGAAGCCTCAGCACTCTGGCGGCCACTCAACGCATAGAATCGGCTATGTACACCCCTACCATGAGCTCTACCCCTAGCTGTACCACACCCTACTGAAGCTGGATTACGCACTGATGATGTAGCAGCCGAAAAACTGGATGACTGAGCAGATCCCCTACCCATACCCTAACTAGGTGCACGATAGTCCTGCTGAATGTGACCTCTCACCCCGCACCCAAAACATACCGGGATGTCAAGGTAGCAAGTCTCTGTATGAAATCTCCCACACTTGGGGCATGTAGGTCTCCCCTGCTGCTGGGATCTCACCCCAGGACGACCAGACTGACGAGACCTCCTGCTGTCTGAACCAGGTCTCGAGTGACTGCCCTGCTGATGACTGTGCACGGATGGCGGTGCACTCGCGGAGGACTGAGCATATGACTGGGATGGCCCTGATGACCCTCTCCCCGGAAGTGATCTCCCTGAATGACCCATTGACCAGGCCCTGCTACTACTTTCTCTTTCTGAATGAATCTTCAATTTCCTGGCCTCTGTGGCCTGAGCAAACCCCACGATCCTCCCATAGTTGATGTCTGAGTGCAAAGCTGCTGTGGCGGCCTCATTCACTACCAAAGGGCTAAGGCCCTGAACAAACCGTCGAACCCGGGCATCCATGGTCAACACTAGATGAGGAGCATACGAACTCCATGTGATATTCCCAAACACTCATACTACCCTGTTTGAGGACCTCGAACTCGGTGGCACGGGCGGCCATTGTTTCAGCAAGCAAGAAGTGGTCCATGAATGCATCTACAAACTCATCCCATCTGGCCGGAGGGCTCCCTTCCTCATGGGAATCCTCTCACATCTCGAACCATGAACATGTCGCTCCCTTTAGCCTGTACGAGGCCAACTTTACCCCCTCTATATCTGTTTCCTTCATCAATCTGAGGGTCTTGTATATCTCATCAAGGAAATCCTTTGGGTCGGCCTCTGGATTCGTGCCTCAAAATTCTGGAGGGGCCAACCGCAAGAACTGGTGGACCCTGGAGCCGGAGGAATCTCCCTGTCCGCTGGAGGTTGCAGGGGAATCATGGGCTATCTGGGCCTGGGCGGCCACTAACTGTGTTAACATATGAATAACTCCCCTAAGATCCTCATTAGAGATACCAGAACCAGAAGCTCGCAAGCTCGCCGCGAAGAATTCTATGCATTCCTAACACATTATTCGGACCATGACACCACAGTTACTAGGTTATAAGCATAAAAACATTTTACGGGGTCTTACAAGGTGCCCCTCGTGGCGCAAGGTCGACGCGTGGTACTACCTATGGTTCTACCATCCTTTCTAGTTCTGGCATCTTCTCTAGAGGTGCTTTGTCCAACAAATCCTCTTCTAAAGGAAAAGAATCTTCTGAACCCCTTCAAGAGCCGACAATAGACTAAATCGTACCGTCGGATTTATCTTTTGAGCATGACAAAGAATCTCTTTGTGAGGAAGTGCTTAAATTAGAAAAAATTGATAAATACCCTTCTTTTATTACTTAACCGCTGATTCCAATCATTCAAAAAGATTGCCATTGGAAAGATAGTACCCCTATAGTTACCCTCAACCATACTCAGAGAATATCTTCTTATAGAGCCGGTTTTTCTTGAATTTAGACTTATCCTGTCACTCTAGGATTTACCCCTGCCATTGATCCAATTATTCTCGACTTTTGTCATTTTTTTCAAAATATGTTTAGCTCAAGTTGGTCCCCTTGTATGGAGGGTTGTGGCGTGCTTAAGGTATATGTCGGTCGGAGCAGATGTTGATTTTACTTTTCCTCATCTGATTCACCTTTACCATCCCAAACTTTTTCGTAATGGTGTTTTTACCTTGTTTGCAAGAGCTAAGAGGGTTTTGATAAACCATGAGGATACTAATGACCGTGGTTGGTGCACACGGTTTGTAAGTGTCCCCATTGTTGATTTGGTGGGTGGATCAAACATTCCTTTTCCTGAAAAATGGAACACGGCACATAAGTATTTCATTTCTTACCGTGTCTATTTTTGCTATTTCAACCCTTTTTTTTCAAATTATGTTATGCTTTTTGATAGCAACCATGGGAGATGTGGAACTCATTCCTGTCTTTCGTTCTTGGGTAGACGCTATTTTGAAGGCCGTGCCTATGGAGGCATGAACTTGAAAGTCAATTTCCGGCAAACATGGTTGGAGAGTTAAAACCCACGGTATGCATTTATTATTACTTTTGCGTATGGTAAGATTTTTTCCTTTCCTGTTAAATTTTATATCCTTTTTATTATCATGATTTGCAAATCGAGGGATGTCAGCTGAAGTAGCTATTGCCCTTAGGGCTTCTTCCAGTACTTTCTTAGCTCTGGAGAGGACACATGACATATTGGCAAAGAGGAAATCAGTTGAAGAAGATTCTGATGTTGATGAAGATGAAGATACTTCTTTGACAGCTCGTCCTAGAACTAGGAGGCGTGTGGTGGTTTCTGAGGATGACATTGAAGTTTCTCATGCTCGTACCTCTGAGCCGGTTACTATTATATCTGATGAAGAAACTGCTCCACGTGACACTCCTGAATCCACTCAACGTCTCTTTATTGAAGGTTTTGAGGGTGGTGAATTTGGTACGGTTTTGAATGAAATCCCTCTTTAATCTTTTGTTTCTGTTTTTCTATTTCTCCCACTATTTCAAGTGTTACACTTGCTACCTCGTCCATTCCTATTTATTTACCAACTTCTGCCCCCATAAATGTTCCAATCTTTTCAAATTCTGTTGTTTTCACCTCCTCTACCGTATATCCTTCAATAGTTCCCTCTTCTTCTGTTAGTCATGTCGAAGAAAGTTCCAGCAGCAGGAGCATGGCTATGAGGAGCGTGAGCGTGACACTTGAGGTTGCCGCTAATAGTAGTCTTTTGAGGAAGTCAAGTGGGGCAGACATTTGGCTCGAACCCTAAATTGGGGAAGTAGAGAAAAGAAAAATGGACAGTCATAGTTGTTTGACTTTAATGAACAATATAGTTCATTGTACTTTGAAGGTATTTTCCTTTCCTTTTTTTAGAAGGAAATTCTCCCTTTAATTTTCACTTATATATACCGTTTTTGTAGGCTAATCTGTTAAGGCACAGAACTCATGGGAAGAGTTTCCCTTTTAGAGAAGAAAGCTCGTGAAGTTGACCGAGCTGTTCTTGAGGCTGAGAAGAAGGCTATGGAAGCTGATCTTAAAGCAACCAATTAGAAAGAGCAATTGAAAAATGCTCAGAAAAATATAAAAGATTTGCAAGAGAACAATCGCAATTTGGAGCAACAGAAACAAGTTCTAACTTATGAATTAGACGGAGTCAAGGCCTCTTTTAGCAAGGTAGAGAAGGAAAAGGAGTGCTAGGAATGTTCTTTTTCCGAGCAATTATCAAAGTCAAGTGAGGAGATTAGAGAACTTAATGTTTTGTTGAGTAAGAAAGAAGAATACGCAGGAGAGCTAGTACAAAACTTATCTCAAGCTCAGGCTGATCGACAAGCTTCCTCTGATAAGGCTCGCACCTTAGAAGATTCTCGTGCCTCTCTTGAAGCTACCCTTAATTCCACTTTAAACGAAAACCAAACATTGAAAATGATATTACCTCACGGCAAAGGGATTACGCTCTTCTTGAGGAGAGCTTTGATTCAGAGGTCAGCTAGGCTTTCTTAAAATCCCGCCGTGATGCTTTAATGGAGGCTAGCCAAGAGAACTTTGATTTTCAATCGGAATTGGCCAAAGTCTATCGTGGCTGTTGAACCTTCCAATCATGGAAATGCTTCTACTGAAGTTGATAATATTGCAATCCCATCCCCTGAGGACCAGCCCACAGAAGTTGAAGCTCCCGTGACTCTTGCTTCTCTTAATGATCCTAACATTCCAACTGTTGCTACTTCTTTAGAAGTATATTCTGTGCCTATGATTGCTTCTGACAAGGATGTTAACACTGCAACTTCAGAAAATCCAACCCCCTTAGTAGCAAGTTGAAAACTTTAGTTTTTCCCTTGATCTTTAAGGGATTTTATGGGTTTAGTCCCCAGTTACTTTAGTGGGTCGTTTGTAAAGACTTTTTATTAGACTGGATCTTTTTTAAGTCAAAAAGTTTTATAAGTACTCCTTTGAATTTTATTCTTTCCTATGTTCTTATTTAAGACTTATAGAGCATTTTTATCCTTTGAAAATACTTTATGATTCTTCCCATGGAATATCAACATGAGGTTTATAAAAGAGATCCCTTTTTATATATCAACACTTAATGAAGAAGACGTCTCAACTTCATAACAGTGTTATAATACGATGAAAGAAATAGGAAACACATGTTTTTGGTATGAAACAACTTTGACAAGTTTTTATTCATGAACTTGAGCAAGCTTTTGAATGTTACATGTGTTATAGTACGTCTATAACCTCCTCACAACTATTTTACTTGTAACAGATTTCTTATATAAAATATATAAGATTGTTTTTATTGTTACCTATTTTTTTACATAACCATAGCCCTATCTTTATATATTTAGAAAGGGTTTGCAACATTTGAAAAATGTTTTATGTAAAGCAACATTGAAGAATGTTTTATGCTAAGTGACTTCATTTTCCTCGCAACAATTGGCTATTTACAGCTGAAACTTGATACGTAGCTATTCGCAGCTGAATCTTGATACGTGGCTATTTGCAGCCGAATCTTGATACGTGGCTATTTGCAGCCGAATTGTGATACGTGGCTATTTGCTTGATACCCGTATCTGTTTTGCTGCATGAAGCTATGTTTAATGTATTGTCCCCCAAGAGTTTGAGCGTTGAAGAATGAAGCCTTGAAAACTTACTTGTTTAGTCCTCACATGTTGGTCCTTTTCCTGAAACAGAAAATATACGGGACTCGGAGGTACAATTTTAGATAAAGATGTCACGACCCGAATTTCCCACCATCGGGAGTCATGATGGCGCCTACTAGTGAAAGCTAGGAAAGCCAAATCTTACTTACATTTCCATTAGTCACAACTCTCTTTTTAAAACATTAAATAAAATAATGTAATTATAGCGGAATAAATAAATTTTGCGGAATACTTAGCAAATTTTACTAGATACGTTATAGAAAACCCAAACATGATACACTACCCAAGACTGGTGTCACAATACTCACGAACTTCTAAGAATAATACACATAATCGTCTGAAAGGAACATAAGCTGTATCTCGAATACATAAGATACATAATGAAAAATATAGATAAATGAGATAACAGGTCGTGCGGACGCCTGCAAGGCTACCTCGAAGTCTCAGTAGTCGGAATGTCCACAATCATGCTACTGCCGTTGTTGCTGTCCGTAAGTTGTATCTACGCAAAAAGAGCGCATAGTGTAGTATCAACACAACCGACCCAATGTGCTGCTAAGTGCCTAGCCTATCCCGGCGAAGTAGTGACAAGGCTAGGATCAGACACCTATATAAACCTGTGCAATTGGGATATATACATATACAACAGCAGGAAAACATTATCGAATATTTATAAGGAAAGAATCTACTCTCAAATAGCAATCAATAATTTATATATCCGAAGTAATCTAAACAATGGAACAAAACTTACTTTCATGTCTCAATTCACTTTTCATTGTATATCTTATGGTAAGCGTACCACTCGCTCCCATATTTAATAATAGGCTACCAGCAACTATGGCCAATGCCAAGATTCAAATAACTTTGTGGTCGGCGTGCCACACAATCCTATTTTCTTATTATATAAGTGGTCGGCGTGCGACACAATCCCAATTCTTTAATATATAAGTGGTCGGCGTGCCACACGATCCCGATTCTTTAATAATGTATATTACCGGCATTGGACCAATAATCTCTGATCAACAGTAAGTATATAAAATTATTGCCGGTATTAAACCAATAATCTTCAATTTCAACAATATTTATATTGCCGGTGTAAAACCAATAAAAAATAATAAATCAACAATATATGTCTGTTACCGGTGTGACACTACCTTTAATCAACAATTTATATACATTACCGGTATAAAACTAATTATTAATTCCTTTCACATAATCACATAGGATTAATAGGAATTTAATCTATTAAAGACCCACGGTCATGCTCTACTCCTAACGTATAGATACTCGTCACCTTGCCTATACGTCGGACTCCACATTTAACAATTAACACATCAACTCAATTCCTATTCCCTCAAGCTAGGATAGAACAAAAACTTACTTTGAAAGTTTACGAACAATTCAATCCGTAGCAATATCTTTTCCTTTCGAATTTGGCTCCAATCCAATTGTATCTATACACAATTGATTTAATATCATCAATACTACTCAACAAACTAGTTCATATGGCCAAATATAATTTTTTCAACATTCTGCCCGGAATAGTGAAAATTGACCCCGGGCCCACATGATCGAAACTCGAATTTCGAACCAAAATAATTTCACCCAATCATCCACGAGTTCAAATATACAATTTGTTCTTAAGTTCGACCCCAAAACGAGGTCTAGATCGCAAATTCTTTGAAAACCCTAACTATACTCATTTCTCTAATTTTTCTACCCATTTACACATATTTAGGCCTAGGAATTCAAATAATATTGATGAAAAACAAAGAAAACGAGTCAAGAATCACTTACCCAAGAAGTTTAAAGAAGGATTGCTCAAGAATCGCCCAAAAAGCTGTGGAGATGAGAGAGTTTTGAGAAAATGGGATAAAATACCGTAAGTGTTCTGTTTTGAGCTGAACACTGGGCGCAATTACCCTACGCGATCGCGTCAATTGGGCTGCGATCGCGTAGAGGAAAGACTAGCCTCTCATTCGATCGTGTGAGCAAAGCTGCGATCGCGTAGAGGAAATTCACCAGGCGGCCTATTTGTCCTATGCGTTCGCGTGAAAATGATTGCAATCGCGTAGGGAGGAAACTGGAAGCTCGCGTGAGGGATGCTGCAATCGCGTAGAAGAAATGGGCAATACAGTGCCATCGCATGGATGAGGCCGCGATCGCGTAGAACAAAATCCATGTGCAGAAATTGCAGAATTTCTGCTGCATTTTCAAGTTCAAAACCATCCCGATACCTATCCGAAACTCACCCGAGCCCACGGGGATTCAAACCAAATATGTACACTGACTCAAAAACATCATACGAACTTGCTCGCGCGATCAAAGCGCCAAAATAACATAAAAATCAATGCATTGAGCCTTAAAACTCAAGAATTCTTTCAAAATTTCATAACTTCCAAAATTTCCAATTTAAGGCCGAAGCACGTCAAACAACGTCCGTTTTCAACCAAACTTTACAGGAAGCGCTTAACCAATATATATGACCTGTACCCGGTGTCGGAAGCAGAATACAAGCCCAATACCATTACTTTTTAATCAAATTTCAGTTTCATTTTCCTTAAATATTTTCAGAAAACAATTTAATAGAAATATTCTTTTACCGGGGTTCTAGACCTCGGATTTCGATTCCGAGCATACGCCTGAGTTCAATATTTTTTACGGATTTTACGAGACCATCAACTCACGGGTCCAGGCCCGTTTACCAAAAATGTTGACCATAGTCAACCATATCAATATTAATATCAAAATTCTTCAAATATTTCACATATTTTAACATAAACAATTTTCAGCTTCGCGCCCAGACTGCGCATGTAAACCGAGGCAACTATAAATGAGGTTTTCAAGGCCTCAGAAGCTTGAAAAGATTAAGAAAATAAGTGATGACCCTTTGGATCGTCACATTCTCCACCTCTAAAACAATCGTTTGTCCTCGAACGGACAAAAGAAAGAAGTACCTGAGTCAGGGAATAGATGAGGATATCAGCTCCACATATCAGACTCGGACTCCCAGGTCGATGCCTTAGGAGGCTAACCCCTCCACTGAACTCACACAGATGGAAAACTCTTCGACCTCAACTGTCGAACCTGCCGGACTAGAATAGCTGCCGACTCCAGCTCATAAAATAGATCCTTGTCCAATTGGACAATTATGAAATCTAACACGTGTGATTGATCGCCGTGATATTTTCAGAACATGGACACATGAAATACTGGATGTACAACTGACAAGCTAGGCGGTAAGGCAAGCTTATATGCCACCTCTACAACACGATCAAGAATCTCAAATAGGCCAATAAACCTAGGGCTAAGTTTGCCCTTCTTTCCAAATCTCATCATGCCCTTCACATGCGACACTTGGAGCAATACTCGCTCCTCAACCATGAAAGCTATATCTCGAACCTTGTGATCTGCATAGCTCTTTTGCCTGGACTGAGCTGTGCGAAGCCTATCGTGAATGATCTTGACCTTCTTTAAGGCCTACTGAACTAAATCCGTACCCAACAACCGAGCTTCTCCCGGTTCAAACCATCCAACCGGAGAACGACACCGCCTACCATACAAGGCTTCATAATGAGCCATCTGAATGCTCTATTAATAGCTATTAATGTAAGAAAACTCTGCCAAATGAAGGAATTGATCCCACGAGCCTCCAAAATCAATAACACACGCTTGAAGCATATCTTCCAATATCTGAATAGTCCTCTCGGACTGACCATCCGTCTGTGATGAAAGGCTGTACTTAGCTGGACTTGGATGCCCAACTCTCATTAAACCGCCTTCCAGAAATGTGAGGTAAACTGCGTACCTCGATTTGAAATGATAGAGATAGGCACACCGTGAAGGCGAACAATCTCCCTGATATAAATCCTAACTAATCTCTCGGATAATGTCACGACCCGGATTTTTCCCCAACATCGGGATCGTGATGGCGCCTACTCGTGGTAGCTAGGCAAGCCACTGTATTCATACTATCCTGTTTTTTTTAACACAATTTTAATTAAATAAATGCGGAATACTTTATCGAAATGGAAATAACAAATCACAAGGTGAAAATCATACTGAAATCCTCTACCCAAGACGTGGAGTCACCAACTCACAAACTACTATGGAATACTACACATAAAAGCATGAAGAAATATAACACAATTCTGTTTGTCTCGGAACAAAGAGACTCCAGCTAATAATATAGATAAAGAAAGAGACGTTGGGCCTGCGGACGCCTGCAAGCTACCTCGGTCTCAAATATGATCAACTCCCACGCAATCTACTTACTGCTGCCGCTGCTGCTATCCGTAACCTGTATCTGCGCAAAAAGAGCGCAGAGTGTAGTATCAGCACAACCGACCCCATGTGCTGGTAAGTGCCTGGCCTATCCCGGCGAAGTAGTGACAAGCCTAGGACCAGACACCCACATAAACCTGTGCAGTTGCAATATATATATATAACACATTTATAAGGAAATACTCTGCTCTGAAATAATATTCAATAACTCACGATATCCAAAATAATCTAATCAACATAATAATTCTTACTTTCATGTCTCAATTCCTCTCTCATTTCATATCTCGTGGTAGGCGTACCACCCGCTCCCAACTATCACGGTAATTATATCTTGTGGTAGGCGTACCACCCGCTCCCAAATATATCAATAATCATATCTTGTGGTAGGCGTACCACCCGCTCTCAAATATATCAATAATCATATCTTGTGGTAGGCGTACCACCCGCTCCCAAATATATCAATCGGCTACCGGGTAGGCGTACCACCCGCTCCCAAATATATCAATCGGCTACCGGCAACTATGGCCAATGCCAAGATTTTAAGTCACTTTGTGGTCGGCGTACCACACGATCCCAAATATATCAGTAATTATATCTTGTGGTAGGCGTACCACCCGCTCCCAAATATTTAATATATATATTACCACAAATAACAAGAATTAACCAAGTAATATCACAATAAGGAATATCTCAAAGAACTCAACAATTAACAACAGTTAATAAGTTCACAAGGAAAACAAGGTATAATGGAAACACAAGTAATATCAAGTCAAGGAATATCAAGTAGTTGCACGGCATCACCCTTCGTGCTTTTACTCTCATCCTCACCAAATAAGCAAATAAAGTACACGGCATCACCCTTCGTGCTTTTACTCTCATCCTCACATCCATAGTACGGCATGATCCTTCGTACATGGTTCAATAACGGGGCACGGCATGATCCTTCGTGCATAATCAATAAATAAACATGGCACGACATTAACCTTCGTGCATAAATATATAAACATGGCACGGCATCACCCTTCGTGCATTATCACTCTTCCTCACCCAAATAACAATTACAGTTAAGGGCAAAGAATGAAACAGTAATTCATAAACCGTCCCAACAAAGGAAATCAATAATTATCTTCACAACAAGTCCCAACAAGGGAGAACCATAACAATTCTACAACCTGACAAAGGTTCAACAATTCATCTGTAAATATATCTCAAAGTAAGCATTTTCAACGACTCACGGTCATACTAGACGCCAGTGTATATAACACATAACACATAACACATAATCCTATTCCCTCAAGCTAGGATAGAACAAACATTTACCTCGAATGCTTATGAACAATTCAATCCGTGGAAATGTCTTTTATTTCAATTTGGCTCCAATCCAACCGTATCTATACACAATTGATTTAATATCATCAATTCTACTCAACAAACTAATTCTTAATACCAAATACCACTTTTACAACATTCTGCCATGAATAGTAAATTTCAACCCCGGGCCCACATGGTCGGAATTCGGGGTTAGGACCAAAATCCGATTACCCATCCCCCCACGAGTTCATGTATATGATTTGTTTCAAAATCGGACCTCAATTCGAGGTCCAATTCCCCAATTTATGAAAAACCCTATTTTTTAACAAAAACAAGAATTTTACCATGAAAACATTTGATTTCTAATGACAAACATGTTTAATGATGTTAGGAATTGAAAGAATTAAGTAAAAAGTGACTTACAATCGTTTTGATGAAGAAGAAATCCTTGAAGAATCGCAAATGGGTGTTTTGTTTTTGTAAAATGTGAGGAAATGACTGAAATTCGTGTTTTTCAGGTCTCTGTGTTCGCATTTGCGAACATGAGTTCGCAATTGCGAACCCCGACCAATTTCTGGAGTTTGAAAAATAAGCTAAGGGTGGGAAGTTCGCATTTGCGAACTTTTCTTCGCATTTGCGAAGCCAAGGCAAAATTGGGAAGTTCGCATTTGCGAACTATTGTTCGCAATTGCGAACACAGGCTAAATATGGGGAGGTTCGCATTTGCGAACTATTGTTCGCATTTGCGAACCCAGGCAGAATAGTGTCGAGTTCGCAGTTGCGAACACAAGCACAGTAGGGTCAAGTTCGCATTTGCGAACTATTGTTCGCATTTGCGAACTCTGCAGAATAGTGGGGAGTTCGCATTTGCGAACTATTGTTCGCATTTGCGAACTCTGCAGACCAGTTGCAGACAGGAACTTCTAACATGAAAAATTGATCTCGTGGCCTATCCAAAGTTCACCCGAGCCCTCGGGGCTCCAAACCAAATATGCACATAACCTCAAAAACACATTATGAACTTGTTCGTGCGATCACATCGCCAATATCACCTCGTTTTCATCAAATCAAGCCTCGAATGCATGATTTTCATACCTTTAGTTTTCAAAACTTTCAAACTTGGGACTCAAGGTCCAAAACATCTCAAACGACATCCAAATGTCACCAAACTTTACGGAAATCACATATATAATATTTAAGACTTGTACCGGGCGTCGGAACCAAAATACGAGCCCGATACCAAGGTCAATTAATTTATTTCCTTTAATAATTGCATCAAAAACAATTTCACATAAAAATTCATAACTTGGGCTCTAGGCCTCAGAATTCGACTCCGGACGCATGTCCAAGTCCCATATTTTCCTACGGACCTCTCGGGACCATCAAATCTCGGGTCCGGATCCGTTTACAAAAAAATGTTGACCGAAGTCAACCATATCAATATTAATATCATTTTTATCCAAATTTCTCATAGAATTCATATTTTCTATCACAAAATCTTTCCGGCTACATGCTCGGACCGTGCACGTAAATCGAGGCAACATAGAATGAGGTTTTCAAGGCCTCGGAAGCTCGAAATGATTAATTAAATAAGTGATGACCCTTTGGGTCGTCACAATCTCCACCTCTAAAACAACCGTTCGTCCTCGAACGGACAAAAGAAAGAAGTACCTGAGTCAGGAGGAAACAAGTGTGGGTAGCGGCTCCGCATATCAGACTCGGACTCCCAGTTCGATGCCTCGGGAGGCTGACCTCTCCACTGAACACGCACAGAAGGATAACTCTTCGACCTCAACTGTCGAACCTGCCTGTCTAGAATGGCTACCGGCTCCTCTTCGTAAGATAGATCATTGTCCAATTGGATAGTACTGAAGTCTAACACATGTGTGGGATCGCCGTGGTATCTCCGAAGCATAGATACATGAAAAGCTGGATGCACGGCTGATAAGCTAGGCGGCAAAGCTAATCTGTAAGCCACCCCTCCCACTCTGTCTAGAATCTCAAATGGGCCAATATACCTAGGGCTAAGCTTGCCCTTCTTCCCAAACCTCATCACGCCCTTCATAGGCGACACTCGGAGCAATACTCGTTCACCAACCATGAAATCTACATCTCGAACCTTACGATTCGCATAAGTCTTTTGCCTAGACTGAGCTGAACGCAATCTCTCCTGAATAGTCTTGACCTTATCTAAGGCCTCCTGAACTAAGTCTGTACCCAACAACCGAGCCTCTCCCGGTTCAAACCATCCAACTGGTGATCGACACCGCCTACCATAAAACGCTTCATAAGGAGTCATCTGGATGCTCGATTGATAACTATTATTATAAACAAACTCTGCCAAAGGCAGGTATTGATCCCATCAGCATCTAAGGTGACCTGATTAGCACCTCCTCGCTGAACCGTGTCTCTAAGGTCACATAAATAGGAATCATTATATTGTTGATCGCAGATACGCTCCAATAATGAAGAGCGAGCGATCGCACAAGCTAGTGCTCGACTAGGCTCAGAAATATCCAACCTCACAAATCGATTGGCCAAGGACTGAACATCCAAAGCAATTGGCCTCTGATTGACTGGAATATAAACAAGACTGCCCATACTGGCCGACTTCCTACTCAAAGCGTCAGCCACCACGTTTGCTTTTTTCCCTGATGATATAAAAAGGTGACATCAAAATCTTTCCGCAATACCAGCCACCTTCTCTGCCTCAAATTCAACTCTTTTGTTTAAACAAATACTGAAGGCTCTTATGATCGGTGTATACTTCACATACTATACACCATACAAATAATGCCTCCAGGTCTTCAATGCGTGAATAATCGCCGCAAATTCTACATCATGCTCTGGGTAATTCTTTTCATGCATCTTCAACTGCCTCGAAGCATAGGCAATAACCTTGCCATCCTGCATTAACACTGCACCAAGCCCAATACGGGAAGCATCACAATAATCAGTATAAGGTCCCGTACCTGTGGGTAAAATCAATACCGGTGCTGTGGCCATGGCTGTCTTGAGCTTTTGAAAGCTCGCCTCACATTCATCTGACCATTCAAATTGAACACCTTTCTGTGTCAATCTGGTCAGTGGGGTTGCAATAGGTGAAAACCCCTCCACGAAACGCCGATAATAACCCGCTAATCCCAAGAAACTCCAAATCTCTGTGGCTGATGTCAGTCTAGGTCAGTCCTTGACTGCCTCAATCTTCTTCGAATCAACCTGAATACCTGCTGCCGTCACAATATGACCCAGGAATGCAACTGAACTTAGCCAAAATTCACACTTCGAAATTTTTGCATATAGTTGGCTATCTTTCGGAGTCTGCAAAGTCACTCTGAGATGTTGTGCATGCTCCTCATGACTGCAGGAGTATGTCAATATGGAAACAATGAAGACTACAACGAACAAGTCTAAATAAGGCACGAACACACTCATGCGTATGCACATATCCATGACTCTGAAGTCTGGCCATAAGAGTTATTCTTAAATTACAACATCGTCAATTAACCCTTTTATCAAATACCTTATTCTACAAATCCCACTTTACTCAGAATGAGGTATGGTGACCTCGTGATTATTTTCCCGAATTAATGCGTCATATTTATCCTTACCTGGTGCTCGTCTCAAAGGCTAAGCTCAACGGTTTCAAAATAGAAATGGCTAAATATGAATAGAAAATATACAAGAATTGTCAAATAGTCCTAACGGACATGACTCTTATTTACGAATGCGATACGTAAGTATTAATTCATAAAAGAAGAATTTTAAACACATAAACTCTTACTACCAGGACCCAGTCCTCATATGATATCCACCGCAGCTTGAAGCTCGGCTTAGAAATATTTCACATTATGCCAAAAATTGGAGGATCTCATCCTCAACTCTGAATCACAGTGCTTGCACATCATATCATCCGAAATTTTTCATTTCCTTTCTTTCTTCCTTTCAATAATTGTCCGTCAAAGATAATCACGACATAAAATAAGCCCTCATATTGATAGGGAGCACAATTAACGATTAAAATTAGTTATCCCGAAAATTATATCAAAACCCACTGTAGTAAGTAATATAAAGTCACTCTTAGCCTCCTGGATATTTTAGTGACTAACACCTAATAATAGGGATGTCTATCCTCATGTAATATCTCAACGTGAGTATTTCCCTAAGTAGATTTGATGATTACAATGCTCGCTCATGAATGGAGCATGTTAAAAGGACTCGCCTAAATTTTCTTTCAAAAACCAAATCAAATTAAGGGAAAATTATTATGTCTATAACAATCTGAATTATACGTGTGATGACCACATTTGGTGTAGTGACCTCCCTCATATCATAAAAATTATATCAATGGTCGGGTCTCCACCTCTAGGATTTTCACCTCCACCTCTAACATCATAACCTCTACATCTGGCTGGCCATGTAGGATAATTATTAACTGCAATGGAGCGTGTAGACTGAGTGCTTTCCTAAAATTGTATTTCTCCAATATTCCACATTCACAGCAATTCCTTTAAGGATCAGTTAACTTATTGCTCATGGCAATATATATTCGGACACAGTCATTGTGACCTGGTACAACCGTTCAGATCACATATACTACATATTGTAGAGAATCTCGGGGTGACGTCTTCGGAACATTTTCTTAAAATAGAGTTTAGTAGATAGCGTTGCGTTGGCCGGCTTGCCCTCTTCGTAGGCTTGACACAAACATTGACGGCCAATTTTCTCTTTTGCTATATTGACTTAACACTGCTGAGCTACCCCATTTATTCATATACTCTTCGTCATTCTCTGGGGGCGATTCTTACCCCATGAAAAGAACCAACCTTAAATATGTATAAATTATTTGAAGGACCTTTCCATACCATATATATACATTCCAATAACTCATCATATTTGTCCTTCACAACTCCAACACATCGACCGGACGTCAAGGTCCGTTGAAACCCAACACGATTTATTAGGTGATCTCCTGATATAGTTGGATCTTCCGTTGGGACCATAACCGGTGTGGTAAATACATTATCTTCCCACTACTTCTGTGTGCCTTCCGTAGCACAGTAAAATGAACCCCTCGCATTCGACTATTCCCACGTTCTGTAATTCCTCATAAGAACTGTCAAGCACAATCTCGTGGGTTCAAAAGATGCACCGCTGAAGGTGGCAGCGAAGACTTTGGTGAAACCTATCTGTCCTCCGTAAAACTTTTGAAGGCATAGTTGATCTATCACCAGTCCGTGCCATTGTTCGGCTGGATAAGCGGTACGTGACTACGCCATTCGTGGGAAGACAAGAGTGGAAATTTAACTTAACACTTTGAAGAACAAATTCGCACGATAAGAAAGAACAAATGAGAGACTCTTTCCTAACTCAATAGACTCTGGAGGACAAGTACAGACGTCTCTGTACCTACCTCTCAAACTCTACTAAGCTTGTTCGTGAGTGGTGAGACCATGTATAGGTCTCCAAGTGTCACGACCCGGATTTTCCCCCAACATCGGGATCGTGATGGCGCCTACTCGTGGTAGCTAGGCAAGCCACTGTATTCATACTATCTCGTTTTTAACACAATTTCATAATTTATTTATCAACAAACCACAACTTTAATTAAATAAAATCACAAGGTGAAAATCATACTGAAATCCTCTACCCAAGACGTGGAGTCACCAACTCACAAACTACTATGGAATACTACACATAAAAGCCTGAAGAAATATAACACAATTCTGTTTGTCTCGGAACAAAGAGACTCCAGCTAATAATATAGATAAAGAGAGAGACGCCGGGCTTGCGGACGCCTGCAAGCTACCTCGGTCTCAAACATGATCAACTCCCACGCAATCTACTTACTGCTGCTGCTGCTCCTGATCGTAACCTGGACCTGTGCAAAAACGCACAGAAGTGTAGTATCAGCACAACCGACCCCATGTGCGTGCTGGTAAGTGCCTGGCCTATTCCGGCGAAGTAGTGACAAGCCTAGGACCAGACACCCACATAAACCTGTGCAGTTGCAATATATATATATATATAACACATTTATAAGGAAATACTCTGCTCTGAAATAATATTCAATAACTCACGATATCCAAAATAATCTAATCAACATAATAATTCTTACTTTCATGTCTCAATTCCTCTCTCATTTCATATCACGTGGTAGGCGTACCACCCGCTCCCAACTATCACGGTAATTATATCTTGTGGTAGGCGTACCACCCGCTCCCAAATATATCAATAATCATATCTTGTGGTAGGCGTACCACCCGCTCCCAAATATATCAATAATCATATCTTGTGGTAGGCGTACCACCCGCTCCCAAATATATCAATAATCATATCTTGTGGTAGGCATACCACCCGCTCCCAAATATATCAATAAGCTACCGGCAACTATGGCCAATGCCAAGATTTTAAGTCACTTTGTGGTCGGCGTACCACACGATCCCAAATATATCAGTAATTATATCTTGTGGTAGGCGTACCACCCGCTCCCAAATATTTAATATATATATTACCACAAATAACAAGAATTAACCAAGTAATATCACAATAAGGAATATCTCAAAGAACTCAACAATTAACAACAGTTAATAAGTTCACAAGGAAAACAAGGTATAATGGAAACACAAGTAATATCAAGTCAAGGAATATCAAGTAGTTGCACGGCATCACCCTTCGTGCTTTTACTCTCATCCTCACCAAATAAGCAAATAAAGTACATGGCATCACCCTTCGTGCTTTTACTCTCATCCTCACATCCATAGTACGGCATGATCCTTCGTACATGGTTCAATAACAGAGGGCACGGCATGATCCTTCGTGCATAATTAATAAATAAACATGGCACGGCATTAACCTTCGTGCATAAATATATAAACATGGCACGGCATCACCCTTCGTGCATTATCACTCTTCCTCACCCAAATAACAATCACAGTTAAGGGCAAAGAAAGAAACAGTAATTCATAAACTGTCCCATCAAGGGCAACCAATAATTATCTTCACAACAAGTCCCAACAAGGGAAAACAATAACATTTCATCTGTAATATATCTCAAAATAATCATTTTTCAACGACTCACGGTCATACTAGACGCCAGTGTATGGATGCTCGTCACCACGACCCATACACCGCACTCGATCACATAACACATAACACATAATCCTATTCCCTCAAGCTAGGATAGAACAAACACTTACCTCGAATGCTTATGAACAATTCAATCCGTGGAAATGTCTTTTCTTTCAATTTGGCTCCAATCCAACCGTATCTATACACAATTGATTTAATATCATCAATTCTACTCAACAAACTAATTCTTAATACCAAATACCACTTTTACAACATTCTGCCACGAATAGTAAATTTCAACCCCGGGCCCACATGGTCGGAATTCGGGGTTAGGACCAAAATTCGATTACCCATCCCCCACGAGTTCATGTATATGATTTGTTTCAAAATCGGACCTCAATTCGAGGTCCAATTCCCCAATTTATGAAAAACCCTATTTTTTAACAAAAACAAGAATTTTACCATGAAAACATTTGATTTCTAATGACAAACATGTTTAATGATGTTAGGAATTGAAAGAATTAAGTAAAAAGTGACTTACAATCGTTTTGATGAAGAAGAAATCCTTGAAGAATCGCAAATGGGTGTTTTGTTTTTGTAAAATGTGAGGAAATGACTGAAATTCGTGTTTTTCAGGTCTCTGTGTTCGCATTTGCGAACATGAGTTCGCAATTGCGAACCCCGACCAATTTCTGGAGTTTGAAAAATAAGCTAAGGCTGGGAAGTTCGCATTTGCGAACTTTTCTTCGCATTTGCGAAGCCAAGGCAAAACTGGTTTGCGAACTATTGTTCGCAATTGCGAACACAGGCTAAATATGGGGAGGTTCGCATTTGCGAACTATTGTTCGCATTTGCGAACCCAGGCAGAATAGTGTCGAGTTCGCATTTGCGAACTATAGTTCGCATTTGCGAACACAAGCACAGTAGGGTCAAGTTCGCATTTGCGAACTATTGTTCGCATTTGCGAACACAGGCACAATAGGGGGGAGTTCGCATTTGCGAACTATTGTTCGCATTTGCGGGGAGTTCGCATTTGCGAACTCTGCAGACCAGTTGCGGACAGCAACTTCTAACATGAAAAATTGATCTCGTGGCCTATCCAAAGTTCACCCGAGCCCTCGGGGCTCCAAACCAAATATGCACATAACCTCAAAAACACATTATGAACTTGTTCGTGCGATCACATCGCCAATATCACCTCGTTTTCATCAAATCAAGCCTCAAATGCATGATTTTCATACCTTTAGTTTTCAAAACTTTCAAACTTGGGACTCAAGGTCCAAAACATCTCAAACGACATCCAAATGTCACCAAACTTTACAGAAATCACATATATAATATTTAAGACTTGTACCGGGCGTCGGAACAAAAATACGAGCCCGATACCAAGGTCAATTAATTTATTTCCTTTAATAATTGCATCAAAAACAATTTCACATAAAAATTCATAACTTGGGCTCTAGGCCTCGGAATTCGACTCCGGACGCATGTCCAAGTCCCATATTTTTCTACGGACCTCTCGGGACCATCCAATCTCGGGTCCGGATCCGTTTACAAAAAATATTGACCGAAGTCAACCATATCAATATTAATATCATTTTTATCCAAATTTCTCATAGAATTCATATTTTCTATCACAAAATCTTTCCGGCTACATGCTCGGATCGTGCACGTAAATCGAGGCAACATAGAATGAGGTTTTCAAGGCCTCGGAAGCTCGAAATGATTAATTAAATAAGTGATGACCCTTTGGGTCGTCACAATCTCCACCTCTAAAACAACCGTTCGTCCTCGAACGGACAAAAGAAAGAAGTACCTGAGTCAGGAAACAAATGTGGGTAACGGCTCCGCATATCAGACTCGGACTCCCAGGTCGATGCCTCAGGAGGCTGACCTCTCCACTGAACACGCACAGAAGGATAACTCTTCGACCTCAGCTGTCGAACCTGCCTGTCTAGAATGGCTACCGACTCCTCTTCGTAAGATATATCATTGTCCAATTGGACAGTACTGAAGTCTAACACATGTGTGGGATCGCCGTGGTATCTCCGAAGCATAGATACGTGAAAAACTGGATGCACGGCTGATAAGCTAGGCGGCAAAGCTAATCCGTAAGCCACCCCTCCCACTCTGTCTAGAATCTCAAATGGGCCAATATACCTAGGGCTGAGCTTGCCCTTCTTCCCAAACCTCATCACGCCCTTCATAGGCGACACTCGGAGTAATACTCGTTCACCAACCATGAAATCTACATCTCGAACCTTACGATCTGCATAAGTCTTCTGCCTAGACTGAGCTGAACGCAATCTCTCCTGAATAGTCTTGACCTTATCTAAGGCCTCCTGAACTAAGTCTGTACCCAACAACCGAGCCTCTCCCGGTTCAAACCATCCAACTGGTGATCGACACCGCCTACCATAAAACGCTTCATAAGGAGTCATCTGGATGCTCGATTGATAACTATTATTATAAACAAACTTTGCCAAAGGCAGGAATTGATCCCATCAGCATCTAAGGTGACCTGATTAGCACCTCCTCGCTGAACCGTGTCTCTAAGGTCACATAAATAGGAATCATTATATTGTTGATCGTAGATACGCTCCAATAATGAAGAGCGAGCGATCGCACAAGCTAGTGCTCGACTAGGCTCAGAAATATCCAACCTCACAAATCGATTGGCCAAGGACTGAACATCCAAAGCAATTGGCCCCTGATTGACTGGAATATAAACAAGACTGCCCATACTGGCTGACTTCCTACTCAAAGCGTCAGCCACCACGTTTGCCTTTCTCCCTGATGATATAAAAAAGGCGCCTGCTCAATTGGTGAGAGGTGAGGGAGTAAAAATCCCTGAAAAGCCTTGGGTCTTAGGTTCGATTCCCAGTAGCTGCAGCTATGCGTGGAATGCTCCTATGCCCAAGGGTAACAATTCGTACCTCAATTTGAAATGATAGAGATAGGCACACCGTGAAGGCGAACAATCTCCCTGATATAAATCCTAACTAATCTCTCGGATAAATAGGTAGTGGCAACAGGAATAAAACTTGGTCAGCCTATCAACAATCACCCAAACAGCATCAAACTTCTTCCGAGTCATCGGAAGTCCAGAAACAAAGTCTATAGTGATCCACTCCCACTTCCATTGAGGAAGCTCAATTCTCTAAAATAAACCGCCAGGTCTCTGATGTTCATATTTAACCTGCTGACAATTTAGACACCGTGCTACATATGCCACAATATCCTTTTTCATTCTACGCTACCAATAATGTTGCCGCAAATCTTGATACATCTTTGCTGCGCCTGGATGAATAGAATATCGCGAACTATGAGCTTCTTCTAAAATCAATTCTCTAAGCCCATCAACATTTGACACACAAATGCGCCCTTGCATCCTCAGAATCCCACCAGCATCTAAGGTGACCTGCTTGGCACCTCCTCGCTAAACCGTGTCTTTATGGTCACATAAATAAGAATCCTTATATTGTTGATCGCGGATACGCTCCAATAATGAAGAACGAGCGACCGTGCAAGCTAGCACTAGACTAGGCTCAGAAATATCCAACCTCACAAATCGGTTGGCTAAGGACTGAACATCCAAAGCAAGCGGCCTCTGATTGACTGGAATATAAGCAAGACTGCCCATATTGGCTGACTTCCTACTCAAAGCGTCGGCCACCACGTTTGCTTTTCCCAGATGATATAAAATGGTGACATCATAATCTTTCAGAAATTCTAGCCATCTCATCTGCCTCAAATTCAACTCCTTCTGTTTGAACAAATATTGAAGACTCTTATGATCGGTGTATACTTCACATGCCACGCTATACAAATAATGCCTCTAGATCTTTTATGTGTGAACAATCGCCACCAATTCTAGATCATGAACTGGATAGTTCTTTTCATGAATCTTCAACTGCCTCGAAGCATAGGCAATAACCTTGCCATCCTGCATTAACACTGCACCAAGCCCAATACGGGAATCATCACAATAAACAATATAAGGTCTCGTACCTGTGGGTAAAACCAATACCGGTGTTGTGGTCAAGGTTCTCTTGAGCTTCTAAAAGATCATTTCACATTCATCTGACCATTCAAATTGAACACCTTTCTGTGTCAATCTGGTCAGTGGGGTTGCAATAGATGAAAACTCTCCACGAATCGCCAATAATAACCCGCTAATTCTAAGAAACTCCGAATTTCTATGGCTGATGTCGGTCTAGGATAGTTCTTGACTGCTTCAATCTTCTTTGGATCAACCTGAATACCCGCTGCCGTCACAATATGACCCAAGAATGCAACTGAACTTAGACAAAATTCACACTTTGAAAATTTTGCATATAGTTGGCTATTTTTCAAAGTCTGCAAAGCCACTCTGAGATGTTACGCATGCTCCTCCTGACTGCGGGAATATATTAATATGTCATCAATGAAGACTATTACAAACAAGTCTAAATACGGCCGGAACACCCGATTCATCAATTCCATAAAAGCTGCTGGGGTATTTGTCAACCCAAAAGACATGACCAGAAATTCATAATGTCCGTACCGAGTGCGGAATGGTGTCTTAGGGACATCAGATGCCCTAATCTTCAGCTGGTGATAGCCAGATCTCAAATCTATCTTCAAAAATACCTTGGCACCCTGAAGCTGATGAAATAAATCATCAATTCACGGGAGTGGATATTTATTTTTGATAGTCACCTTGTTCAACTGCCGATAGTCAATGAACATTCTCATCGAACCATCTTTATTCCTTACAAATAATACCGGCACACCCCACTGTGAAACACTGGGTCTAATGAAACCTTTTTCAAGTAAATCCTGCAACTGCTCCTTCAATTCCTTTAACTCTGGCGGAGCCATACGATATGGGGGAACTGAAATGGGCTGAGTGCCTGGAGCCAAATCAATGCAAAAATCAATGTCCCTATCGGGCGGCATACCTGGCAAGTCTGAAGGAAATACTTCAGGAAATTCGCGAACCACAGGCACCGAGTCAATAGAAGGAACCTCGGCACTAGAATCACGGACATAGGTTAAGTAAGCCAAACACCCCCTTTCAACCATATGTTGAGCCTTAACATAAGAAATAACATTGCGGCTAGAATGACCTGAAATTCCCTTCCACTCTATATGAGGCAAATTCGGTAAAGCTAAAGTCATAGGCTTGGAATGGCAATCTAAAATAGCATGATATGGAGATAGCCAGTCCATGCCTAATATAATATCGAAATCCACCATATTTAATAAAAATAAATCAGCAGGGTCTCAAGACCGTCAATCACTACAATACATGATCGATGAACTTGATCAACCACAATAGAACCGCCTACTGGAGTAGACACATGAACAGGAACACCTAGTGGGTCACTAGGATGAAACAAGTACGGTGCAAAATAGGAAGATACGTACGAATATGTAGACCCTGGGTCAAATAATGTTGATGCCTTTCTATCAAAACCAAAATAATACCTGTAATGACGGCATCTGAGGACCCAACCTCTGGTCTAGCAGGAAGTGCATAACATCGGGGTTGTGCCCCACCAACCTGAGCAGTATCTCAAGGACGATTAGCTGCTAGCTGGTCTCTACCTCTATCGGTCTGAGCTCCATCTCTATGACCTCTGCCTCCACCTCTATTCCCTCTACCCCCGCCTCTAGCTGGCTGGGCAGGCTGTGGGGAAACCGGGGCCTGAACCATAGCATGAGAACCATGCTGCTGAAAGCTATTAGAAGCTCGAGGGCAATACCTTGCAATGTGCCTAAGATCGCCGCACGTAAAACAGGCCCTCGACTGTTGAGAATAGCGATGCGGTGGTGCACTAATAGGTTGATGATCAGAATAGTGTGGCTGAGGATTACAACCACTAGAAGCAACGTGAGAAACCTGAAGAACTGACTGATAAGGCCTAAGAGGATGGCCTCTACCATGAGAATCTCTACCTCCTGACATGGTACCACTAAATCTGCCCGAATTACGGGGTCTCTTATGTGATCCATGACCTGATCCCTATGACAGAACCATCTCGATCCGGCGGGCTGCATTAGCCGCCTCCGGAAAAGTGATTTCAGTACCTGCACCAATAGCCATCTGCAGTCGAATTGGATGATTCAAGCCATCAATAAATCTTCTCAGCCTTTCCCGATCTGTGGGAAATATAACAATGGCATGACAAGCCAGGTCCACGAACCTATTCTTGTACTGTGTGACAGACATAGAACCCTGATGAAGATTCTCAAATTGCATGTGTAGAGCCTCCCTCTGAGTTGTTGGAGGGAACTTTTCAAAGAGCAACTCTGCAAATTGGCCCCAAGTGAAAGATGATGATCCTGCTAGCCTAGATAGACAATAATCTCTCCACCAAGTCTTGGCAGAACCAGATAATCGGAAATTAGCAAAATTCACACCATTAGTCTCCACAATGCCCATAGTACGGAGAACCTCGTGGCAGCTATATAGGAAATCCTGGGGATCCTCTGAAAGAGTGCCACTGAATATGGTAGTGAATAGCTTGGTAAACCTGTCCAACCTCCATGATGCGTCAGTAGACATAGCTGCACCATCACTAGCCTGAGTCCCTATGACCGGCTGAACTGCCTCAGCTGCCTGACTCACAGGAACCTGAGCCTGGGGAATTACTAGCTCCAGAGTGCGCGTAGCATGAGCCTGATTACCTCCTCCAGCCTGAGAAGTGGCTGGTGCTACTAATATTAAACCTGCTATGGTGATATTGTCCATAAAACCTGCTATCCGGACTAAAGCATCCCGAAGCTCCGGTTTAAACATAATCCCTCCTGGGACCTGAGCTGGGCCCACTAGAACTACTGGGGCTAGAACCTCCTCCTCGATATGAACTTGATTTTTTGCCACTTGTGCTGCTGCTCGGGGCTAAACTCTGCCCCTACCTCGGCCTTTAGGATGACCTCGACCTCAACCTATGCCCCTAGCGGGAGCTACTGCTGCTGGGAACTTGGGATACTGGTCAGTAGATGAGGATGCGCGTGTTCTTTCCATCTGCGGAAGAACAAATTAGAAATTAAATTAGCATTTGAAAGATCAAAGTCGCACGACTGGAAAGAATAAAGGGAAGATTTTCCTAACTCTGTAGCCTCTAGGGGATAAATACAGACGTCTCCGTACCGATCCCTCGGACTCTACTAAGGTTGTTCGTGAGTTGTGAGACCTGTGCAACCTAGTGCTCTGATATCAACTTGTCACGACCCAGATTTCCCACCATCGAGAGTCATAAGGGCGCTTACTAGTGAAAGCTAGGCAAGCCAAATCTTACTTACATTTCCATTAGTCACAACTCTCTTTTTAAAACATTAAATAAAATTATGTAATTATAGCTGAATAAATAAATTTAGCGGAGAACTTAGCAAAGTTTACTAGATACGTTATAGAAAACCCAAACATGATACACTACCGAAGACTGGTGTCACAATACTCACGAACTTCTAAGAATAATACACATAATCGTCCGAAAGAAATATAAGCTGTTTATCTCGAATACATGAGATAACAGAATGAAAAATATAGATAGAGGAAGCAACGGGTCCTACGGACGCCTGCAAGGCTAACTCGAAGTCTCAGTAGTCGGAATGTCCACAATCGTGCTACTGCCGCTGCTGCTGTCCGTAACCTGTATAAGCACAAAAAGAGCGCAGAGTGTAGTATCGGCAAAAACGACCCCATGTGCTGGTAAGTGCCCGGCCTATCCCGACGAAGTAGTGACAAGGCTAGGATCAGACACCCACATAAACCTGTACAGTTGGGATATATACAAATACAACAGTAAGAAAACATTATCAAACATTTATAAGGAAAGAATTTGCTCTGAAATAGCAATTAATAATTTATATATCCGAAGTAATCTGAACAATGGAACAAAACTTACTTTCATGTCTCAATTCACTTTTCATTGTATATCTTGTGGTAGGCGTACAACTCGCTCCCATATTTAATAATAGGCTACCAACAACTATGGCCAATGCCAAGATTCAAATAACTTTGTGGTCGGCGTGCCACACGATTTCATTTTCTTATTATTTAAGTTGTCGGCGTGCCACACGATCCCAATTCTTTAATATACAAGTGGTCGGCGTGCCACATGATCCCAATTCTTTAATAATGTATATTACCGGCATTGGACCAATAATCTCTAATCAACAGTAAGTATATAAAAGTATTATCGGTATTAAACCAATAATCTTCAATTTCAACAATATTTATATTACTGGTGTAAAACCAATAAATAATAATAAATCAACAATATATGTCTATTACCGGTGTGACACCAATAACCTTTAATCAACTATTTATATACATTACCGGTATAAAACCAATAATAATTTCCTTTCACATAATCACATAGGATTAATAGGAATTTAATCCATTAAAGACCCACGGTCATGCTCGACTCCCAACGTATAGATACTCGTCACCATGCCTATACGTCGGACTCCACATTTAACAATTAATACATCAACTCAATTCTTATTCCTTCTAGCTAGGATAGAACAAACACTTACCTCAAAAGTTTACGAACAATTCAATCCGTAGCAATGCCTTTTCCTTTCGAATTTGGCTCCAATCCAATCGCATCTATATACAATTGATTTAATATCATCAATACTACTTAATAAACTAGTTCATATGGCCAAATATAATTTTTACAACATTCTGCCCGGAATAGTGAAAATCGACCCCGGGCCCACATGATCGAAACTCGTGTTTCGAACCAAAATAAATTGACCCAATCATCTACGAGTTAAAATATACAATTTGTTCTTAAGTTCAACCCAAAAATGAGGTCTAGATCGCAAATTCTTTGAAAACCTAACTATACTCATTTCTCTAATTTTTCTACCCATTTACACATATTTAGGCCTAGGAATTCAAATAATATTGATGGAAAACAAGGAAAACGAGTCAAGAATCACTTACCCAAGAAGTTTGAAGAAGGATTGCTCAAGAATCACCCAAGAAGCTGCGGAGAAGGGAGAGTTTTGAGAAAATGGGATAAAATCCCGTAAGTGTTCTGTTTTGAGCTGAAAAATTCACTAGGTGAAATTACCTTACGCGATCGCGTGAATTGGGTTGCTATCGCATAGAGGAAACACATGCCTCTTATGTGATCGCGTAGAGGAAATTCACCAGGCGGCCTATTTGGCCTATGCGATCGCGTGAAAATGATTGCGATCGAGTAGGGGGAAAACTGGAAGCTACGCGATCATGTGAGGGATGTTGCGATTGCGCAGAAGGAATGGCCAATACAGTGCGATCGCGTGGAACAAAATCCCTGTGCAGTAATTGCAGAATTTCTGCTGCATATTTCAAGTCCAAAACCATCCTGATACCTATCTGAAACTCACCCGAGCCCTCGGGGATTCAAGCCCCATATGTACACTAACTCAAAAACATCATACGAACTTGCTCGCGCAATCAAATCGCCAGAATAACATCAAAATCAATGAATTGAGCATTAAAACTCAAGAATTTTTTAAAAATTTCATAACTTCCAAAATTTCCAATTTAAGGCCGAAGCACGTCAAGCGACGTCCGTTTTCAACCAAACTTTACAGAAAGCGCTTAACCAACATATATGACCTGTACCGGGCATCGGTACCAGAATACAAGCCCAACACCATTACTTTTTAATCAAATGTCAGTTTTATTTTCCTTAAATATTTTAAGAAAACAATTTAACAGAAAATTTTTTTTACCGGGGTTCTAGACCTCGAATTTCGATTCCGGGCATAAGCCCGAGTTCCATATTTTTCTACGGATTTTTTGAGACCGTCAACTCACGGGTCCGGGTACGTTTACCAAAAATATTGACCAAAGTCAACCATATCAATGTTAATATCAAAATTCTTCAAATTTTTCACATATCGCATATATTTCAACATAAAAAATTTCTGGCTTCACGCCTAGACTGCACACGCAAATTGAGGTAACTATAAATGATGTTTTCAAGGCCTCAGAAGCTCGAAATGATTAAGAAAACAAGTGATGACGTCATCACAGAAGACTACCTACCCCGCATGTATTTCCATCAGATTGATATAACCCTAGGCTTAGAATTTAAGAATATTCTATTTTGCCATGTAGGTTGTGGCTCATCATTTGGCACACGTTAGGGGTTTTGCCTAACATCTAAAATTGTTAGTAAAACTTTAATAATTTAGAAGAAAAAGAATTTAGCATGAGGTTACCTGATCATGTCCACTTCCTTAAAAGTAATATCTTTTTAGATGGATAGCCTTCCAATGTGAAGGTAGAATTTTACCATCCATAGTTTCTTGCTCATACACACCTTTTCCTGCAACGTTACGGATTCTATATGGTCCTTCCCACATTGGACTTAGCTTTCCTGAATTAGCCGCCTACGTAGATTGAAACACTTTTTTGAGCACAAAGTCCCCAGTTTTGAAGGACCTCGGATTGCAGTGTCGTTTAATTTCTTGCTTTCGAGTTTTTCTGGCTATTACAGTCCCCAGTATTTGATTAACAACAAGTTGAGAGTTGCTCTTGGTCACAATCTGGTTTATGCCAAGTTCCCGTACCAATTTTTAAACCTGCAATTACAGCCTCATACTCTACATCATTGTTAGTCATGACATTTTATAATGAGTCTAATAGTTCTAAAAGAGGTATGTGAAACATCTCTAGGCCTCCTACTTTTATATTATATGAATCATCACCAAATGAGATTCATGTTTATAGGTCTGGATCATTTATGACTTTTTCACCCTTCTTCTAAACGTGGTATTTTGACTGAAACCAGCTATGGAACCAATTAACTCTCAAGATTTTATGATAATTTTAGGTTGATATCTAGCTTCATATTTATGCAAAATGCTGCGTAGTGATAAAATAGTTATCACAACAAGGAAATGGGATTGGAAATGGAGTCTCAATTTTCTAGATGCCATAATTAAAACTAAAGCTAATTTTTCTAGTTGCGGGTATTATGTTCCAGCATTTAACAAAATACTTACTTATGCAACATATAAGTGATTGTTTACCTTAGTCATTCCCAATTTAGACAATGCTTATCGCAACTTCTGATGACATAAATGGATAGCTTTTCACCCACCTCTGGTTCTTCTGGTTGACCCAATTTTGAATAGCTTTTGGGATTTCTTCTTGCTTTACATAATTTTTGAAAGCTTTCTGCTTCCTTTTCGTTTTATGATCATGCAAGATGGATCTTTATTTGTGAACTTCCACATCCGATGGTATCCCTATTATATTAATATGGGGCCAAGCAAAACAATCTGCATTAATTTTTAAGAGTTCAATTAAATTACCTCTCGTGTCTGAGCTTAAGCCGGCTCCCACGCAAATTCTTCGTTCAGGCCATTGTCTAAATAGTATCACAGGCTCGAACTCCTCAGTTGATATTTTGATACTTTCATCTTCTTCAGGTCTTTGGAATATATCATATTTATAGTTCAAACATGGCTTTTCTTGATTACTTGGGTGTTGGTCCGAGTTTCGTTCGATGTTGTATACATCACTTGTACCTGTTACAGCATTAATACTCATAGATATATGTTGTTCCCCATGAATTTGATGGAATCCCCATAGTGACGGGAATTTTATGACCTGATGAAGGGTTGACGGGACAGCGCCCATATCATGAATCCACGGTCTCCCCGTGATTATATTATATTCCATTTCCATATCTACTACCTGAAATTTGGTATGTTTCACAACACCTTCTACAAAAGTTGTTAGGTTTACCTCTCCTTTAGTTACTATACTGGAATTATTGAATTCTGATAAAGTATGCACCTTTGGAATCATCTTATCCTCCATTTGTATCTCTCGCAACACACTTAAAAGGATAATATTTGCTGAACTTCCTGGATCAATCAAAACTCTTTTTATTTTAATATCATGTACGAGTAAAGATATTACCAGTGCATCGTTATGGGGGGTGATCACTCATTCCATGTTCGCGTCATCATAAGCGATAACTTCATCTTCTAACGTATGACGTGCACATTTCCCGTGCATGATTGTGAGTTTGGAAACTTCATTTGAAGCTGGATATGTCACCTCACAAATACCTTCTCCCCCGCTTATAACATTCACTGTCCTCTTAGGTGATAGGGGTTTTGGTGGCACTTGTCTATTTTTCATGTAAGTTTGGTTTCCTTTCTCACTAAATAACTCAGTGAGATAACCTTGTTTCAATAGATAGTCCACTTCACTCTGTAAGACTCTAAATTCTGAAGTTTTATGTCCGTGATCATTATGAAATTCACACCAATGATCTAGATTGCGCTTATTTGGATTTGACCGCATCTCCTTCGACCACCGTACCTTATCCCCCATACTTCGCAAAACAGCTACGATCTCGGAGGTAGTAACACTGAAATTATACCCACCGAATTTTGCCTTCAAACTACCATCATCATCATGTGGTTCTTGTCTATTTCTATCATTCCTAGACTTTGAAGAAGATCCATATTCCCTGTTTCTTGATTTTTGATCATATCGTTGATTTTCCTGTTTCATTCTTGAATCTCTTCCTGCAGGGCCCAAATATGGATCGTATCTATTTTTACATGATCTTTTTTCAGTTTCGGACCTTCTGGATCTGCTCCTTTCATCATGGGAGTGTTGGAGTATGATGTCTTCTTCGATTCTGAGTTTGGTGCTATACCTGTTATAAACATCGTTCCACGTGGTTGCAGGAAATTCACGAAGGCTTTCCTTAAGCTTTCTCGTGGCTTCTGAACTTTTATCGTTCAAATTGCTTGTAAAAGCTATTGCAACCTAATTATCTGGTACACGGGGCAGAGTCATTCGTTCACGTTGAAACCTATCAACAAAATCTCTGAGTAACTCCGTGTCTAATTGTTTAATTTTGAAAATGTGCTCCATTCTCTTTTCAACCTTTTGCACTCCCAAGTGTGCTTTTATAAAAGAATCTGCAAGCTCAGCAAAAGAATTAATAGAATTTTCAGGTAAGAGAGAATACCAGGTTAGTGCACCCTTTGTGAATGTTTCTCCAAATTTTTTGACCAATACGGACTCAATTTCCTGCTTGGTTAAGTAATTCAGTTTGACACCCGTAGTAAATGCCGTCACATGATCTCGAGTGTCGGTTGTACCGTCATATTTTGAAATATCAGGCATTTTAAACTTCTTGAGTATAGGAAGAGGAGCTCACTTGGTTTCCAAGGTTGTTGAGAATATTTATCCGCATCTATCCCTTTGATTATTGGAGGAACACCTGGTATTTGCTCAATCCGCTCGCTTTGCTCCTTGAGTTGTGCTTGCAAGGTTGGTACCAAATTATGTAAATAAGAGTTATTTGCATTACCTGTATCCATTTCTCGCGGTTCACTGGGGAAACCTTCGTTTGTGTTATCAAGACCAGAACGAGGATTCTCCGGTGTATTGTTTTTAGGGGAAGGATTGAGTGGCGCAGCATGCAACCGGCCAACTAAAGCCTGAAGATCTTGGTTAACTCGTGCATCAATTATTCTTTGAAGAACTTGTTCTGGCCCTTCGAAATGTTCTGAATTCTCTTGTTTGTCAGCATGAGATACATGTACAGGAGTACCCTAACGAGACTGGCATGGAGAGGCTTGAAGAGAAGGAACTATTTTAACATTGTGCAAGTCCCCTTGAGCATGAGGGACCTGGTTTTCAACAGTATTGTCACGACCCGGATTTCCCACCATCGGGATTCATGATGGCGCCTACTAGTGGAAGCTAGGCAAGCCAACTATTACTTATATTTTTCATTAGTTACCACTCTCTTCTTAAGACTTTGAATAAAATCATATAATTACAGCGGAATAATTAAACTTAGCGGAAGACTTAGTCAATTTTATCAAATATGATACAGAAAACTCAAACATGATACACTACCCAAGACTGGTGTCACAATACTCACGAACTTCTAAGAATAATACACATAATCGTCTGAAAGAAATTAAGTTGTTTATCTCGAATACATGAGATAACAGAATGAAATACATAGTTAGAGGAGACAACGGGTCCTGCGGACGCCTGCAAGGCTACCTCGAAGTCTCAGTAGTCGGAATATCCACAATCGTGCTATTGCCGCTGCTGCTGTCCGTAACCTGTATCTGCGCAAAAAGAGCGCAGAGTGTAGTATCAGCACAACCGACCCCATGTGCTGGTAAGTGCCTGGCCTATCCCGGCGAAGTAGTGACGAGACTAAGGCCAGTCACCCACATAAACCTGTACAGTTGAAATATATATACATATACAACAGCAAAAAACGTTAACGAACATTTATAAGGAAAGAACCTGCTCTGAAATAACAGTCAATAACTCATACTATCCAAAGTAATCTGGTCAACAGAACAAATCTTACTTTCATCTCTCAATTCATTTTTCATTTCATATCTTGTGGTAGGCATACCACCCGCTCCCAAATGTAATAATAGGCTATTCATATCTTGTGGTAGGCGTACCACCCGCTCCCAAATGTAATAATAGGCTTTTCATATCTTGTGGTAGGCGTACCACCCGCTCCCAAATGTAACAATAGGCTACCGGCAACTATGGCCAATGCCAAGATTCAAATCACTTTGTGGTCGGCGTGCCACACGATCCCATTTCTTATCATAAAAGTGGTCGGCGTGCCACGTAATCCCAATTCTTTAATATATAAGTGGTCGGCGTGCCACGCGATCCCAATTCTTTAATATATAAGTGGTCGGCACGCCACACGATCCCAATTCTTTAATATATATATTACCGGCAATAAGCCAATAATCTCTGATCAACAGTGAATATATAAAAGTATTACCGGTATTAAACCAATAATCTTTACTTCAACAATATTGATATTACCGGTGTAAAAACCAATAAATGACAATAAATCAATGATACATCCCCGTTACCGGTGTAATACCAATAACTCTTAATCAACAATTTATATGTACTTTACCGGTATAAAACCAATAAATGATAATGAATCAACAATTTACCTCTGTTACCGATGTAATACCAATAACTCTAAATCAGCAATTTATATGTATTTTACCGGTATAAAACCAATAATAATCTCCCTTCACATAATCACTTAGGATTAATAAGAATTTAATCCATTTTTAAGACTCACGGTCATGCTCGACCCCCAACGCATAGATACTCGTCACCATGCCTATACGTCGGACTCCACATATCACAATTTACACATAAAGTCAATTCCTATTCCCTCAAGCCAGGATAGAACAAACACTTACCTCAAATGTTTACGAACAATTCAATCTGTGGCAATGCCTTTTCCTTTCAAATTCGGCTCCAATCCAATCGTATCTATACATAATTGATTTAATATCATCAATACTACTCAACAACTAATTCATAAGGCCAATTTCAACTTTTACAACATTCTGTCTGGAATAGTAAATTTCGACCCCGGGCCCACATGGTCGGAACTCGGGGTTCGGACCAAAATCCGGTTACCCATCCCCCCACGAGTTCAAGTATATGATTTGTTTCAAAATCGGACCTCAATTCGAGGTCCAATTACCCAATTCATGAAAACCCTATATTCTACCAAAAACAAGAAATTGTACCATGAAAACCTTTGATTTCTATTGAAAAACATGTTTAATGTTGTTAGGAATTGAAAGAATTAAGTAAAAAGTGACTTACAATTGCTTTGAAGAAGAGGGAGTTCGTGAAAAATCGCCAATGGGTGTTTTTGGGTTGTGAAATGTGAAAATGAAGCTGGAAATCGTGATTTACAGGTCTCTGTGTTCGCATTTGCGAACATGGGTTCGCAATTGCGAACCCCGACCAATTTCTGGAGTTTGAAAAATAAGCTAAGGATGGAAAGTTCGCATTTGAGAACTTTTGTTCGCATTTGCGAAGCCAAGGCAAATCCTCGGGAGTTCGCATTTGCGAACATTTGTTCGCATTTGCGAACAAAGCTGGATTCAAGGGACCTTCGCATTTGCGAAATATGCTTCGCATTTGCGAAGCCTGGGTCAACACTGAAGGCCTCGCATTTGCAAGGTTGTGTTCGCATTTGCGAACCCAAGCAGTCCTAGACACCCTTCGCATTTGCGATCAAGGGTTCGCATTTGCGAACCCAGCCTTGACCTGCCACCTTCGCATTTGCGAGAAATTCTTCGCAAATGCGAAGCCAACAGCTGGGTTAAAAACCAGCAGTGCAAAAATTCAGAAATTGAACCAACGGCCTATCAAATCTTTACCCGAGCCCCCCGGGCTCCAAACCAAACATGTACACAACATCAAAAACACATTACGAACTTGTTCGTGCGATCACATCGCCAATATCACATCGTATTCATCAAATCGAGCCTCAAGTTCATTATTTTTATACTTTTGGTTTTCAAAACTTTCAAACTTGGAACTCAAGGTCCAAAACATATCAAACGACATCCGAATGTCACCAAACTTTGCAGAAAGCACATATATGATATTTAAGACTTGTACCGGGCGTCGGAACCAAAATACGAGCCCGATATCACCACTTTTCAATCAAATTTCAGTTTCATTTTCCTTAAACATTTTCAGAAAACAATTTAACAGAAAAAATTCTTTTACCGGGGTTCTAGACCTCGGATTTCAATTCCGGGCATACGCCCAAGTTCCATATTTTTCTACGGATTTTCTGAGACCGTCAAATCACGGGTCCGGGTCCGTTTACTAAAAATGTTGACCAAAGTCAACCATATCAATATTAATATCAAAATTCTTCAAATTTTTCACATATTTCACATATTTCAACATAAAAAAATTTCAGCTTCGCGCCCGAACTATGCACGCAAATCAAGGCAACTATAAATGAGGTTTTCAAGACCTTAGAAGCTCGAAATGATTAATGAAACAAGTGATGACCCTTTGGGTCGTCACAAGTATTGTTGTTGTTGTTGTTGTTGGTGGTGTTCAACATGATGTTAACAACAAGTAAGGCGTGTAAGAATAGATTATCAGATTCCCGATAACGGAACCAATTTGTTTAACCAAAATATGGAATTTTGATTAAAACTCGAAAATAAGAGAAAAATCGGGTTACTGATAATCAAGAGACCAAAAAGTATAGTAGGCTTTCGATAATAAGAACAAACAACAAAGAAAAGTGTATTTCAATATGATATTAGTAGTCAATCGTGTCCCTACAGATGATGTAACTTCTTCCTTTTATAGATGATCCTAGGCAGAAGAATGAAACCTAAGCTTTAATGATATAATTATGAGTAATAAATGGCATTGAATAAGCCGTTACACAACCATTCCTATTAAATTCCAATTCTTCAATGTATCAGGTATTTAATATTGAATCTAGTCTCTTTTTTGTCTTCTAATCCATGTGTTTGACGTCTTTCGTTCCGTTGGTTCTAAATATCTTGAATTGATACGAAACTCGTGTCTACTTACTTTTCCCTTTTCTCATCTCTTCTATCATTATCTTCTTATCTTTTTTGAATTCAAGAATCCCCAGTCTTAAATGTCTCATTTAGATACGTGATACATATCTAAATTACTCCTCGTGTCCATTCTGAGCTCTTCTTCTCAATCAAATATTATTTGTTGACCTTTTGACCAATACACGTGTCGTCACCTTTAATAAAAATTCAGTTTTTTCCCAATATAGTATTTTAGAGTAAATAACTTAACAATTTGAATACTGTCTATCACTTAATATAGAAATGTATTATGTATAGCTTTTATTGTATAGTTATAAAATAACATGGAGAGAACTATAATTATGTTATTTTGTTTATAACTCTTGTGAAGATATGCAATACAATAATATTTGTTATAACCAAAAATAAATTAATAATCAGTATTGTCTATGTTTAGACTACATAATAATGTTGCACTTTCATGTGAAAATCCTATGGGGATCTTAGGCAAAAGGAATTCTAATATGACGAGGAATATTTTAGTTAAAAAAAAAAAATAGAGATATCAGAGTGGTATTGTAGAATGACATGTACTAACTATTTAGTGCGTGCTTTATAACTTTTAATTTAGTTTTTGATTAGAGTGGTTAAAAATTTCTATATTCCTTATTATTTCAATCTTCTATTTTTGATGTTTTTATTTTTCATTTTTTCTTACTTCTAGTATAGTTATTGTTACATAATGCGAAAGAACTTTTGTAAATCTTAATTGATTTTAAAGTCTAAATATTTGGTATTCCTATATTATTCTAATAAGAAAAGATTTTAATAATCAAATTTTAGTTGATTTTGAAGTCCAAAAATATAGGAAAATAGTTAAATGACTATTTTGTCTAGTGTAAAATGTATTTTTTTAAAGGGTAAAAAAAGACGAACAATATTTCACTAAGGGTCTTCGTGCTTTTATTATAGCATAGATAGTTTAGGGGATAATAAAAATCTCTCAAAGGTAGAGTGTATAGTTAGAAATCCGGGTATAGGTCGGAAGTACTTATATATTTTTCCATAACATAAAGTTTGAATTTGTCATTAATGTTAGAGATCAATTACTCTAGAGGGAGGTCTATAAATATGGTCATTCCACAAGCAAGTGAGTCACCAAAATATTATCTACAAACGTAGTGCAATATGTCTAGCAGCATTTCTCCCATCAAGTTTGCTTTCTTCATTATGTTCTTCAGTGCAAGTATAAGTCAAAAAATCTCTCTCTATAAATTATAAAATACAAATAGACTTACAGAAATATGCATATGTTCCTTCTTGTAATTATATACTACTAATTGATTTGTTGTGGTCATAATTATGTGCAGTTAATATATCATGGATTCAAGAGATAACAGTGATGGCTCATCGAGATTTTCCTCAAGAAATAGCTATGGTGAATACAAAACTGCTTTCCCTCTCAGATGTTATTACTTGTGGGAAAGATTGCTCTTCTGCTGGATCAGCTGGTGATTGTTCTGACGGCTGGAGTTGTACATCTTGCAAATTTATAGAAGCAACAAGTGCTGGATTCCCATTTCCTTACACCGTACCTGCTGGCTATTATTGTTCTAGTTAAATCTTTTCTTAAAGATGTTCCCTATGTATAATTAAATATATGAATGTGACGTGTGTGACAGTGTGAGAATTATGATGTTTGTTAAGTAATAAGATGTTTGTGCTATTTAAGAATTTCTGTATATTTTTCCTTTGAAACTTTAAGTGTTTTGAGTGAGAAAAAAATAAATGGAGTTGGAATTAATCTTTGATGGTTTACAACATCAAAGATTTTTCTTTTTTTGGTAAAATTGTCATTTCCTCTTGGACAGTTCTTTAGCCCCATAGCGCTTTCTTCTCCTTGAATGCCTATGATACGAAAATCTCAGCTCCATCACCATTGAAGCTCAGCTTCGAGCTATATTAGAGCTTTGATGAGTGTTCTATTGGTTAATTTTGAGAAATTCATCTTCCTATTATAGTAATTCTTTTATGTAAATTTATTCCTGTGGTTACTGTAGCTGATTCTTGCCTAAGCCTGGGATCGACTTTAAAATTGTCATTTCCTCATGGACAGTTCTTTAGCCTCATAGCGCTGAAATTTTCCTCCAGAACCTATAATGAACCTATGAATTTCAGAGAATGAGTCCTTTCAGAGAATGTATAGTTTGCTCAGTACATTTGACTTTTTGTTTTCAAGTCTTGTGAGTTATACTTGACAGTAAGCCATTAGGATTGGATACTAAATTGTCATCTTCCAGGCAGTCATGATATTAGCAATAAAAGAGATTTTTGCATATGCAACTCTGGAACCACTTGATATATATGCTCCAAGCTACGTCTCGAAGATGAGGAAGAGAAATGACCAAATATTGCTCAAAATGTCATGGACTGACTTTGGAGACACCTATCCAACTTTCAAGTTTAGATTCGCTGAAATGTTTACATCCCAAATTCAGGGAATGAAGCAGATAGCTTCACCAAATATTGATGATTGCTACTCTATTACTTCTTTACATATTTAGCAGTCTGCCAAACACCAACGGATTTAGAATTAGACGTTGTCATCTCCTTATACGACTTTTGATTCCCACGGGGATCAAAGATCTGCAAATTGATGAATGTGAGAATCTTGAAACTATTTCAGCAATACGCAGGATTCAGATGACCTCGTTGTGTCATTTATCTATTTACAAATGCCAAAAGCTGAAGTCATTGCCAGAATGTATGCAGGAACTCCTTCCATTCCTTGAAGGAGGATGTTGAGAGTATAAGCCGATAGTGGCTATATGTGTAATAAGTAGCTAGTTGTTAATTGGCTATTTATACAAAACAAGTTAGTTAAAGATGTTAGTTAGAATACTGTATATATACGTGATTATGTACAGTACCAGAAAGAGTGAAGAAATGAGAAACAGTTATTTTCTCTCTAAGTTTTCTTGTGCTCGTACTTCTTTTTCAAGCTCTCTTCTCGTTAATAAACTTGACATGGTATCAGAGCCTCTTGCTCATATCTAGATCTCAAATTGTTGGAGTAGACGCAGAATTTAAGCTCAATTGTCTCAATTACGCAAGCTCAATCTCCACCTCTACAGTTGAACCTTAGCAATGGCGGAAGTTGACAATGAAGCTCCTGAGAAGTTAAGCCATAATCATCCTCTATTTTTTAAATCAAATGATAATTCTGGTGCAATTCTGATCTCGCTACAACTGCGAGGTCCAGAAAATTACTCGATCTGGAGCTGGGCATTGCGAATTGCTATTTTAGGGAGGAACAAATTAGGATTCATCGATGGCACCTGTAAGAGAGTAAATTTTGGCCCTAATCTAGTGGATCTATGGGATAGATGCAACGCCATAGTCCTGTCATGGAATATGAACTGTGTATCACCTAAGTTGCTCAGTGGAATAGTTTACTCATCAATTCAAGTGCTATGTGGAATGACTTAAGAGAGAGATTTAGTAAAGCTGATCTCTCCAGAATTTTTCAGATCCACAAGAACATTGCAACAATTAGTAAAGGTACTAGCTCGATATCCTCCTATTTCACAAAATTGAGACAGTTGTGGGCAGCGTTTTATATTTTAGCTTCAATTCCTCTGCGCGACTGTGAGAAATCACGTGAATTTGTTGTTTTTATGGAAATGCTAAAACAGTTTATGGGACTAAATGAGTCTCATGAGCATGCTAGAAGTCAATTGCTCATGATGACACCAGCTCCCTCTGTTAACAAGGCCTATTCTATGATGATGGAGAGGGAAAGCCAAAGGGTAATTGCATACATAAATCCTGCCAGAGAACTTATATTTTACCTCATTGATGTCTGCTAGAGGTGGTTTCCAACAAAGGCCTAAGAAGAGCTTTAACCTAGTTTGTGACTATTGCAAGTATAAGGAGCATACTAGAGAGAATTGGTTCAAACTAGTTGGTTGTCCGACTGTGTTTAAACATAAGAAGAAAGGAAATATATTCTCTGCAGCTAACTTTGCAGGAAATATTGGTGACACCGGCACATCAATGCCTACTAATGGAGATCGTAATTCTTTTTAGCAGCTAACTTTGCAGGTAATAACATTGGAGGAAACCATGGAGAGAGAATTCAGCCTCAACTTTATCTAGCAGCCACACCTCACTCTACATCATACTTCACTCCACAATAGTATCAACAAATCCTTCATATGCTTGGGAAAGCAAATAAAGAATCAACAAGCTCTGCTCAACCAACAACAAAAGACATATTTGACTTTCTATCCAGTATAGTTAATGATAGGTGGATAATTGATACAGGAGCCACCAATCACATGGTCGGGAATTCTAAGTTGTTGACTAAATTAGACAAAAAATCTGGTTTGAAAGGAGGTAAAGCGCATCTTCCAAACGGGAATGTGGTACCAATATCAAACATAGGAATATCTAGAATTTTCAGAAACCAGGACATAGAAAATGTGTTACACATTTCTAACTTCAAGTTTAATCTTTTGTCTATGTCTAAGCTGACAAAGGAACTGAAGTGTTGCGCTGCATTCTTTCCTGATTTTTGCCTATTCGAGGACATCTTCAATGGGCAGGTGAGGGAGATTGGTAGAGAAGAGTGTGGACTATACTATCTGAAGTCAGCTCCAACTCCTACAACATCACCTGTTAAATCACAATTACAAGAGGTTGATAGTAAAAAAAAAAGGTGATATTATGTGTCTACTAATGTTCCACTGTCTGTATGGCATAATAGATTAGGCCATGCTCCTTTAGATATGCTCAGAAAAATAGAGTTTTTTGAAAAACTGTAAACTTGATAAGCATCATCATTGTCCTGTATGTCCTCTAGGGAAACAGTCTAAACTTTCATTTCCTATAAGCACCACTATTTAAAATAAGCCTTTCCAGCTATTTCATGGGGATGTATGGGGCCCTTACAGAGTACCTACACATGATGTAAAGAGGTATTTTCTAATAATGGTGGATGATTTATCTAGGTACACTTGGATTTTTCTGTTGAATAATAAAGCTAAAACTTTTGTTGCGTTGAAGCAGTTTCTTGCCTTGATAAAGAATAGATTTAATTCTTCTGTTCAAACATTTAGAACAAACAATGGCTGTGAGTTTTTTAATTCTCAAATGAATGAGCTGATTCAAGGAAATGGGATTGTGCATCAAAATTCATGTGTTTATACACCTTAACAGAATGGTGTAGTGGAAAGGAAACATAGATCTATTCTCAATATAGCCAGATCTCTAAGGTTTCAAGGTGTTGTGCCTCTAAGGTTTTGGGGAGAATGTGTTGATACTGCAGTCTATCTACTGAACAGGCTACCTTCTTCCACTCTACACCATAAATCTCCATTTCAACTACTATATTCACACCTTCCAAACCTTGATCACCTAAAAACTTTTGGTTGTTTTGCCTATGCATCAAACCCAAACATCACTGATAAGCTGTCACCTAGAGCCATTTCTGCTGCCTTAATGGGATATTCCTCTACTCAAAAGGGATACAAACTCTATGATTTGCATGGTAGATCATTTTTTTTAAGTAGAAATGTAATTTTCAGAGAAGACCTTTTTCTTTTAAACACTTTAAACCTTCTAATCTACCCTTATTTCTAGTAGTTGAAGCTATTTCTGACACTAAAACTCTTAGGATCAGTCCTAATACCTCCTCTACTATCACATCACCTTCCCAAACCATACAGGATGAACTGCCTCTGGAAACTCATTTCACTGAACCTTCCTCTATTAGTATCACTAAACCATCTCCCATTAGTATAACACCTTCTCTTATCAATGACATTCTAACAGAACTTCCCACCAATTTACCTCCTTCTACTGCACCTTCCTCTCAGCTTGAACCCCTATAAAATCTACTAGAACTATAAAACAACCTCTATGGTTGCAGGACTTTATCACCACAAAGAAATCTAATTGTGCATATCCTCTATCATCCTATATTAGCTATGATCAACTAGCTTTACCATATAAGACAGCCTTAAACTCATAATTATCCGTTGTAGAGCCTACTAGCTAAAAGGAAGCAGCTTAAGATCCAAAGTTGATTGAAGCCATGAAACTAGAGATTGCAGCACTAGAAGACAACAACACTAGACTATTGTTGATCTTCCTAAAGGTAAAGCAGCAATTGGGTGCAAAAAGGTCTTCAAGGTCAAGTACAGGTCCTCAGGAGAGGTGGAGAGATACATGGCACGACTAGTAGCTAAGATATAGCGTAATTACATATATTATATATATATGAGCTATATTCGACACAGTATTACCTAATACACTTATATTTAAGGCATAATATAGCGTAAGTATATATATATATATATATATTATATATATAGACACGCATGCACGCCCGCTTAGTAGTACTATTCATCCCTTATATTACAAAAGTATTAATGACTTACATTTATATTATTTACATAGTAAATACAAAAGTGATTTTTAATTTTGACCATATAGAGACCAACTTTGGTCGCTAACTGTAAATGAATTTAATTTAGTGACCAAAGTTGGTCACTAACTATACATGAATTAATTTAGTGACCAAATTTGGTCACAAAATTTGAATCAAATTTATTTATATTTTATATAATATTTAAATTAATAATAAAAATTATTAAATGTTAGAACTGGGTCCATCGTGGCGACCAACGTTGGTCTCTATTTTTTTAAGCGACCAACTTTGGTCGCTAAATTTTGAATTATATTTATTTATATTTTATAATTTTTTTAATAAATATATATTTATTCAAATATTGTAACTTGGTCCCATGTTAGCGACCAATGTTGGTCGCTATCAACTTATCCTTCAGTTAACGACTGACTTTAGTCGCAAGTTTTAAATTATATATATATTTTTAATTTATAAGTTTTATATAATAATAATAAAATCATTAAAAAAATTTATGTGGGTCCCACTTTAGCGACCAACATTGGTCGATAATTTTAGTATATCTTTGAACAAGCAAGTCTAACCAGTCTAGTCAACAGTTTGACTAAATCTGCGGCCAAATAACGACCAACCCTGGTCGCTATTTTTTAGGGCAGTTTGGCGACCAACTTTGGTCGCTTTTCTTGACAAACCAAATTTGGTCGCTAATTTTTGGTCGCTTTTTACAAGAATTATAGTAGTGGTAAACCATTTTGCTGAGAGTCTCTGTAATGAATCAATAAGCATTTGTACTCTTTTCCAGTTAAACCGGCCCATGAACAATGTGATCTTCTCTTGATTAAGAAGTATGATTCATCCTACTGTGTGAAATTTTATTTCCAGTAGACCTATATCTCACTTGCAATTCATGTATTCTTGTCATGTCTTCTTGATGAGTTTTCATCTCAATAGAAAATCATGTATTCTTGTTCGATTCCTTTTTTTAGTGAGTTGAGCAAGGAGGAGACGGTTTAGAGTAATGTGCATCTCCACTATTGTATGCGAAGCTCTAACAGAATTCAAAGATATACACGACACAAAGTGCCTCCCAATATGATTATCGAATAGCTGCTTAGCAATTATTTTTATCAGGATTTGGGTAACAATATGCAAGGTATTACCGATCTTAGCTCCATTGGTGAATCGAAAGTTGTGCTGACATTCTCTATCAAATGGACAATAACCTTGAATGTGATATGTCACAAAAGTGCAAGTGAAGAAAAGTACTACTCTTTTGTGTGGAATCTGACAGTACTACTTCTCGTTGATCACTCTTAGAAAAAATTGTGCAAAATTTTGTACGACAGTTTCTTCCAATCGATCAGTTAAAAGAACTAGTCATTTCTGTTCTTGATCAAATCATCTAGTGCTATCAACTATCAAATAGGTCCATTTTGTTATAGCCGAGGAGACACTAGCTCTGTGTATGTAACACCCCGTAAATTTGGCCTAGGAGTGAATGTGTTAAATGAGTGGTAAAGTTATATTTTGAACATGTGAAGTCCCATCTTAATGATTATGGGTAAAATAGTTGTTTCAAAATCAAGATGGAAGGAGAGGTGCATAAAATTTGACAAAATCGACTAAGTTTGCAGAAGGTCTGTCTTCCATCAAGTTTTAGTGAAAATTTGTAATAAATTGGGGAAACTCAAAGCATGAAAGTTGTAGGCATTTGAAATAGCTTTCCAAGGATACATTACGGAGCCCGAACGGATCTCTGTGTAAGTTATATGCGTTTTGCGAAATAGTACCCGGTAGCGCGCCCATTAGCGTGACCGCGCTAATTTTGAGGCAGTGTTACTGCCATTTAGCGCGCTCAGTAGCGAGAGCACACCTTCCAGGTGCACGGGCGCACTAGTGGGGGGTCGTTTTAAGGCTATATTTCGTCCCACACAGCCCCAAAATACAAAAACTTACTATAGAAAAGGAACTCTCAAAAACCTAACTCCGCGCTAAAAGGACTTCTATTCTCTAGATAGCATAATCTCCAACATCTTATTAACATGGGTAAACCCTCCATATCATTAGATATTCGATTGAGACATCGTTGTTGAGAGAAGGAAGCCTAGAACTCGAAATTCAAGGGCTTGAACTTCAAAAAGGTAATGTCTTCACCCTCTAATTGATTCTAGGATTGGTTTAATGATTTTAAACCTTAGTTCATGAGATATGAGTTGATGGGTTTGATAGAAAAGCATGAACGATTATAAGTTTGGGGTGTTGAGTGTATGTTATTTGTTAAGGGTGTTGTTTACCTTATGAGTGATAAAGAATAATATGGAATATAACCATTTGAGACTTTAGAATCTATCTAGGATCAAGAGAATGAGTTGTTGGGTGTAGAGACACCATTAATAAGGACTATGAAGCTTTATATTGACCAAGTGTTTGATAAAATGCTTAAGTGACCAAAACTTAAGCATCATAGCTAATATGGAATCCCTTTGACTTGTATTGCTATAGATTAAAGTTGAAAGGGTTGACAAACGTTGTATTGCGCTCAAGAGCAGGAAATTAAGGTGTGTGAGGTTAACTCTTTACGTTTGGGAATATCTATGATTCTCCCTATGTCCCATTCATTAAGATCATTATCAGTCTCCTCAGAAAGGAACTATGCCTTAGTTCACTGAACAGTAGTAGGACTTCTATTCTCTAGATAGCAGTCTCATAATCATTCGATATTCTATGAGTTTCAGTTTTGACAAATCAACTTATTATGAGTATTCATCTCAGTCTAATCCTATTCACTATTCCAGTATCATGTAACCCAGTATGGCTCATTATTTTAGTATCATGTATCGTAATATGATTCTCAGTTCCTGATTTTTATATTCTTGAATGTTGAACACTTGTATTTGGGTTTGAGGCTACAATTTATGCTTTATGCATCTTTGGGCCCGTGGCCATAGTTATACGTATACTTGGGCCCGAGACCGTAGTTGTGCATATATATATATATATATATATATATATATATATACCGCAGTTTAATAATCAGTTAAACAGGTTGTTCATCATTCAGAAGAGGGAGTATTCACATCCTTACTTCCTTGTTCAGTTATCAGTTTATCAGCTAGCAGTTCAGTTTCAGTTTCAGTACTTATAGTTCTTTTGTTCACCTATTTTACATACCAATACAATTCAAATGTACTCACGCTCCTTTTTCTCGGGGCCTGCATCTCGCGATGCAGGTAATGATTTGCAGGTTGACGATTCAGCTTGCTAGGACATCTCGTATTAGCTATTGGTGAGCCCCAGTCTTTCGGGGCCTTATCTCTCTTTTGTTTTAGTCATTATAGTATTTTAGTTAATAAGGTATACCGGGGACCTTGTCCCAGTAAACAATTGGCGTTTTCAGTATTCTTTAGAGGCTTCGTAGACTATAACCCAGTCAGTCAAATATTAGCAGGCTTTCATGTGTTAGCCTTGTCGCCTACTTGTTTATACTTGCAGACCTTTCAGTATTTTTCCGCATCTATGATATTTCAGTCAGACTTTTAAGAAGATTATCATGATTTACATTTACCTCTAGCTCATAGTTATGCCACATGTTGATCTAGCTATACAGTTGGTTCGCTCGGTCACATGCAGTCAGGCACCGAGTGTCGTGTTACGCCCGGGCCATGGTTCGGGGCGTGAAAGTGTATTATACAGTCCAGCCTCGATTTGCTCTGACTAAAGTTTGCTGCATTAACATTCATTTTCTCTACCAAGTTCTTCAGCTTAAAAAATTTCACTTGATTGCACTACTTTCAGGTTTTTTTTCCAACCTATCATGATAAATCACAAAGCATTGTGCGACCGGACGGGAAATATGTTGCTAGAAGTCTGTCAAGTTGATCAGTAAGTTTTTGGTTCTCTTTAAATTGAAAGTTTCTCTATGTTAAGTGAGAAATCACCTACGACATTCAAAATGTCCGGGTTCCTACAAATAGTAGATTTACGGTGCCTTACCTGCTATCGATTTCAGACTGCAGTTGAAGTTTCACATTAAAGGCAAGTTTCTCCATTTGAGAAAGAAAAAAAGTTGTGTAAGTACTAATTCTTATGTTGATCATTTATTCTCTGCTCATTTTCAATCCTTCATCAGTCTGAGAAGCAAATACTATGCAATGTTTGAACAACAATTAAAATGACTAGTCATTTGCTAGTATCACTGTTTGAGAGTGATTTGATAACGATAAAATGTCATTTTCTCTTGGAAGGCTCTTTCAATTTTTAGCTGAAGTTTACAATTGATGGTCATATGCTGCTCAAACTGCATCTTGAAATTGAGTAAACGGAGGAGTGGCCAGTGATTGCTCAATCCCCCACTGTATGGGTTGATAATGAACTAATATACCGAGCAAGATCATTGTCACCGGTTTTATTTTAAAGGGAAAGAGGAAGCCCTGGACGTCAACTTCTTTGATGGTAGTATCAAGGTAAATACGTGATTCTCAAAAAAATAGTGCCTATTAATTTTCAAGGCTTCTCTTGGCTTGTTTATTAATTGCTTATCTTTTCAAATATTCTAGACTGGTATGCATCATTTGTTTCTGTTGCAAAAATTATTAGTCCCTTCATTCCCCTATTTATACTCTCCCGTCACTTCCTGTATAACATGAATGATTGTTTTGATCGGTGACAATTTTGAAACGATATAAGGCTTACAATTTCTGAGGTAATATTGGTTTTCCTTGAAAATGTAGTTCCCATTCTATGCTTTTGTGTACAATCATTCAAGCAGTGTATGGTCTCAAATCTCCATGCTGGTACAATATGCTAATACTAGAAGGGAACTTCTTTTGTTATGTAGAAGGAGGTTGATTGGAATGATGTGATACCTGAAGTTTCAGCTCAAACCACGTCTAGAATTTGACAAGGGGGATTACTGGCCAAAAATTGCTCATATTTCCACCATGAGAGTCCATGGGAAATACCTGTAATAATTAAAACGAAGGTGCTCTAACTGATCTAAGTTAATTCTGTTTTTTCTTTCCGATGTTTGTTGATTATGAAATCTTGTTGAGCAGCGTGTAGCGCCTATTGTCACTAAGAAGCCGAGGAAGCATTTTCATATCAAGATGAAAGATGAAAAATAAAAAAGGTAATATGTTGCAACTACAAAAATTTTATTCGTTCTAAGAAAAGAAAAGACATAGTATATGCTGAAATTGATAATTTTGTCCTAGAAGTTCATAGCAAAATGTAATTTTAACAAACTAGAAACCTTTTTACCATTAGCATATGTAGATATGTCAGCCGGATGTGCATTAGTCTTTTGAAATGCGAGTGACTCTTACTTGAAAAATTTTATACACGTCGTAGCTCAGTTTGTGAAAGGGATGTCGTGCTCGCATTCTCAGGAAATATTGTTCAGTAGCTACATTTTTGCCTTATCTCTGTAGAAAAACTGCTTGAAGTGATTTTGCAAAGTAATCTTGTTCTTTTTAAGTAGTAATAGATCTATTGATTTTTCACTGATCCAAAAGAAAAGTAAAAATGTATCATGATTTTCAAATTGCTTGTTACCTCTGCTTTTTGATAGTCAACACTAATGCAGTTTACCATAAATTGGAAGTGTAGTTGAAAGGATGAGCAGGAAGTCAGATTGTCTAAATTAACGTATGGCTCATCTAACAGCAAATTTGTTCGAAAATATTGTGTGTTTGTGCACATATAAACCCAAAATTCGAAATAGAAAAACCTGGCTAACCTTCTTTGCAATTTTTGTGGCTAATGCACACTTGCTGTAAATTCCACATAAAGACAATGTCGTTTTCTCAATAAGGTAACCAAGCCTTGAAAAGAGTTACATCAATCTTGAGATTTAAAGAAATTGTATAAGATTTTCAATGTCTGCTTCCGTTATCTAAGCACATGTTATATCAAATTGGTGCGACTTCATTTGATAGCAAATAATAATAAGATTTTATCAGTATAGCATAATAGTTAAAACATAAGTTTTTGTTTTGAATATTCAGAGGTTTGGACAGAATATGTAAACATTAAGATTATGGAGTTCCTTTCAAATTCTTTCTATTACTCAACCTCAAGTAGCACCTCAGAACTAGGGGAAAGGCAAGGAAGCTTATGCTATTTGGAATGACTTCAAGGTTAGATAACAAAAATCGACTCACTCATGTTTCAGTTGCCACGATCTTTATATTTGTACTGGTAGCATTTTTTTAATATTGACAACAAACCAAGAAAGATCCATCTCTTATTAGTTCTTCTGTTTTAGTTGATGCATATTATCTGTTCAAAATATGTTGTGCAGTCCTAATATGTTTATTGCATATTCCTGTCTACATAACTTGGCAGTTTGTATTGAGGATTTGTCCTTTGCTTTTTTATTCCTTTTAACAAGACTACATCAAGTTTGGAAGAAGATCTCCAAACTCAGCTCCTTTTCATCACGTATTGCTTTATTCATTTTATCTTTGAGTTTCTTACCACCCTGCATTTGATAGGTAATACCGATGAATGTTCTCATTTTCCGAATTTCTATAGCATAGTTGAATCATGGATGGATATTAAATTGTCACCTTCCAACTTAATTTTATTTGTTTTTGTTCTATTTTTCTTTCCCTTTTTGAGTCAGCCTCATGTGGCAGATTATAACTTGAAAATCAGAATCAATTTGCATCAGAGGTTAGGAAACAGAACAGACATATCATGATGTCGTTGAAACTGTGCTAGATCTTGAGTAATTGAGAAGCCTTCAGTTCTTGAATAATCGTTAAACCAGTAACATCAGAGATGAAATGGCAGCTTGGCTTCCTTGATTTTGCTTTGTTCTTCTAGCTTCTTCATCGTAAAAAATTGATTGTGAGCTATGACAAATTGAAACTTCTTCAGTTGGCAGTAAGTTTAGGAATCATTTTTGTAGTCAGAAAAAACCATGATTGTTGATTGTGGCATGCTGGAATAGTAGCACATTAATTGATTGGCTTAGTGTTCTAACATATCCTTTTCTAAACGGAAAGCTGTTGAGATATTTAACTTAATCTGAGAAGGGACTTTCTATTAGGCCTTTCTGCTTTGGTTACGTTTCGCCACCGGAAAGCAAATGACAACATAATTATTGGACTTTCTGTATTGAGTAATATTGAAATTCTGGATGTGAACGGTTAGAGCAAACTGTAAACACACTATAAAATGTACAAGAAAGTGAAGTTTCCATGGTCTCTTAAAACCTTATCCCACATCGGTTGGGAAGTGAATTTGGGGGGATTTTCCCCCTATAAAAGAAGGTCTAATGTTTAGGATTTAAACACACCTCTCATTTGCCTTCTTATCTTCTTAAGGCATTTGTATCTTCTCTCTTTAGTATTATTTCACTTGTATTTGGAGTGGAATAAAATATTGGTTGTGTCCGAGGAGTAGGCAAAATTAGCCGAACCTCGTAAATTCTGGTGTTCTTTATATTGTTGCTTTATTGTCTTATTTATTATTTGGTGGCTGCCATAATTTTTGGTATAGTAGTTGTGACTCATTCACACTATATACATTTGGCTTCCGCAACAATTGGTATCAGAGCCAAGGTATTATCTCGGTATGCTCTGTGGTTGCAGCGTAGTCTGATCTTCCACATCAGAAAAGATTTATCTTGGTAACTGAGTCAAGGTTCTGCCTCAGTATGCTCTGTGGTTGCAGCTTAGTCTGATCTTCCACATCAGAAAGGAAATAATCTTGATTTGTGTCGTCAGCTATTAAATAATATTTGTGTCAAAGATGGGAGACAATAAGCAAGAAGAATCTACATCAAATGTCAACAATACGTCATCATTGGCATTTTCGCTTATGACAAGAATTGTGTCAAATGCGAAATTTGCGGTAGAAATTTTTGACGGATCCGGACATTTTGGGATGTGGCAATGCGAGGTTCTAGATGTCCTTTTTCAACAAGGGCTAGATCTTGCTATTGAAGAAAAGAGACCGGATGGTATTGGAGAAGAAGATTGGAGAATTATCAACCGTGTTGCTTGTGGTACCATTCGATCCTACCTTGCTAGAGAGCAGAAATATCCATACACAAAGAAAACTTCTGGAAGTAAATTCTGGAAAGCACTGGAGGATAAATTTTTGAAGAAAAATAGTCAAAATAAATTGTACATGAAGAAGAGACTGTTTCACTTCACCTATGTTCCTGGTACCACGATTAATGCACATATCACCAGTTTCACTAAGTTGGTCACAGATTTGCAAAATATGGATAAACTTATGATGATGGTGACTTTGCCTTGATATTGTTGGCATCACTTCCTGACGAGTACGAGCACCTTGAAACTACTCTACTCCATGGAAATGACGAAGTTTCTCTCGGAGAAGTTTGTTCGGCTTTGTACAGCTATGAACAAAGAAAGCGAGAAAAATAGAAGGGCGGAGAAGGAGAAGCACTGTTCGTGAGGGGTCGTCCTCAAAATCAAACGAGGACAAGGAAAGGAAGATCTAAGTCAAGATCTAAACCCAGCAAAGATGAATGTGCCTTTTGTCGAGAAAAGGGGCACTGGAAGAAAGACTGTCCGAAGTTGAATAATAAGGCCAAACATAACAATGGAAATGCCATTATGGATTCAAATGTAGCTGATTGTGATGATTCAGATTTCTCATTAGTTACAACTGAGCCGTCAACGTCATCAGACATATGGTTGATGGATTCGGCTTGTAGCTATCATATGTGTCCCGACAGGGATTGGTTTGTGGACTTTCAAGAAGGAGAATATGGAGTCGTCCAAACAGCGGATAACAGCCCTCTTACCTCATATGGAATTGGTTCAATACGATTGAGGAACCATGATGGAATGATCAGAACATTAACAGATGTTCGATATGTATTGGGTTTGAAGAAAAATCTCATCTCTGTGGGAGACCTGGAATCAAAAGGGTTCAAAATTATTCGAGAAAATGGAGTGATGAGAGTATGCTCCGGAGCACTAGTGGTAATGAAGGCCAATCGGAAGAACAATAACATGTACCGTTATCTCGATAGTACAGTTATTGGGACAGCGACAGTGACGTCCAGTGACAACAAAGAGGCAGAAGCAACCAGGCTATGGCACATGCGCTTGGGACATGCTGGAGGAAAATCCTTGAAAACTCTATCAGATCAAGGGTTGTTGAAAGGGTTAAAGGCTTGCAATTTAGGAGTTTTGCGAGCATTGTGTCAAAGGGAAACATGCAAGGGTTAAATTTGGTACAACAATCCATAATACTAAAGGCATTTTGGATTATGTACACTATGATGTTTGGGGTCCTTCCAAAACACCTTCATTAGGTAGAAAGCACTATTTTGTAACCTTTGTTGATGATTTTTTCCGAAGAGTATGGGTGTATGCAATGAAGAGCAAAGATGAAGTGCTGGGAATTTTTCTCAAATGGAAGACGATGGTGGAGAATCAAACGGGCAGAAGGATCAAGTGTATTCGCACAGATAATGGAGGTGAATACAAAAATGATCATTTCAATAAGGTCTGTGAAAATGATGGCATCGTCCGACACTTCACTGTCAGACATACACCACAACAGAATGGAGTGGCAGAACGCATGAACCGGACCTTGCTGGAGAAGGTACGGTGTATGTTGTCTAATGCTGGCTTGGGCAAAGAATTTTGGGCTGAGGCAATTACATATGCATGCCACCTCATTAATCGCTTACCATCTGCTGCTATTGATGGCAAGACACCATTTGAAAGATGGTATGGAAAGCCTGCTATAGATTATGACTCTTTGCACGTATTTGTCTCAACTGCATATTATCATGTGACGGAGTCAAAATTGGATCCAAGGGCAAAGAAGGCTATTTTTATGGGGATTACTTATGGAGTCAAAGGACATCGCTTATGGTGTCCTATGACAAAGAAAGTAATATTCAGCAAGGATGTTACCTTCGATGAATCTTCTATGGTAAACAAGGTAACAAATGAAGATACCAAACAAGATGATGGTGCTTCTAAGCAGGTGGAGTTTGAGGGAAAATTTATTTTTCCTACACAAGAAGCAGAGGAGGAAACAAATGAAGATTATCCTCTGGGAGGAGAGCCAGTAGAGGAGATTCCAACTCAGGAACCTCAACAACAACTTGAATCAATAGCAACCAGCAGGCCAAAAAGGAAAGTAACGAAACCTGTTCGTCTCATAGAGACGGTTGCTTGTGCAACCGCAATTGCAGCTGATGATGTTCCCACCACTTATAAAGACGCAGTCCAAAGTTCTGAAGAAGATAAGTGGATGATTGCCATGAATGATGAAATACAGTCCCTTTATCGGAATCATACATGGAGATTGGCCAATCTCCCGAAGGGAAAGAAAGCAATTGGGTGCAAATGGGTATTTGCAAAGAAGGAAGGATTTCCTAACCAAGTAGATGTTCGCTACAAAGCAAGATTGGTGGCCAAAGGATATGCTCAAAAGGAGGGAATTGATTACAATGAAGTATTTTCTCCAGTTGTAAAACATTCCTCCATTCGAATTATGTTGGCTTTGGTAGCACAATTGGATTTGGAACTAGTTCAGATGGATGTAAAAACTGCGTTTTTACATGGAAACTTGGAGGAGGAAATCTACATGACTCAGCCAGAAGGATTCAAAGTTGTTGGAAAGGAAAATATGGTTTGCAAACTTGAAAAATCATTGTACGGGTTGAAACAATCTTCTAGACAATGGTACAAACGATTTGACAAGTTTATGTTGCAGCAAGGGTACAAGAGAAGCAAATACGATCATTGTGTGTATTTGCGCAAGCTTAAAAATGGTTCCTTTATATATCTTCTCCTATATGTTGATGATATGTTGATAGCTTCCAAGAATTCGGAAGAAATTGATAAGTTGAAGATTCAACTGAAGAAGGAGTTCGAGATGAAGGATCTGGGTGAGGCGAAGAAAATTCTTGGCATGGAGATAATAAGAGATAGACGTTCAAAGAAACTCTGTTTATCTCAGAAAGAATATTTGAAGAGAGTACTACAACGTTTTGGCATAGATGACAAGACTAAGCCGGTTAGTACTCCACTTGCTCCCCATTTTAAGCTAAGTACTACTATGTCGCCATTGGATGAAGCTGAACGAAAGTATATGTCAAAGGTACCATACGCAAATGTTGTTGGTAGCTTGATGTATGCAATGGTCTGTACGAGACCCGACATTTCACAAGCTGTTGGAGTGATAAGCAGAAATATGCACGATCCAGGAAAGGAACATTGGCAAGCTGTAAAGTGGATTCTACAGTATATTCATAATATTGTAGATGTCGGATTAGTTTTTGAGCAGGAAGGCAATCGGTCTGTAGTTGGATATTGTGACTCAGATTTTGCGGGTGATCTGGACAAACGAAGATCAACTACTGGTTATGTGTTTACTTTTGCAAAGGCACCAGTTAGTTGGAAGTCTACTTTGCAGTCAACAGTTGCTTTGTCTACAACAGAAGAGTACATGGCTATTACAGAGGCTGTGAAGGAGGCAATTTGGCTTCAAGGATTGCTAAAGGAGCTTGGTGTTGAACAAAAGGGTATCACAATTTTTTGTGATAGTCAAAGTGCTATTCAATTAGCGAAGAACCAAGTTTATCATGCAAGGACGAAGCACATTGATGTTCGGTATCACTTCGTATGAGAAATCATAGAAGAAGGTGGAGTTACGGTGAAGAAAATTCATACTGCGGAGAATCCTACTGATATGCTGACAAAGTTGGTGACAGCGATCAAGTTTCAACATTGTTTGGATTTGATCAACATTGTTGAACACTGACGATTGAAGATGAAGACACAACAAAAATTTGTTATAGAGAGAAAATTGAAGATGTGGAATTTTGCCAAGGTGGAGATTTGTTAAAGTTTGACAAAATGCCAAAGTCCCACATCGGTTGGGAATTTGATTTGGGGGGTTTTCCCCCTATAAAAGAAGGCCTAATGTTTAGGATTTAAACACACCTCTCATTTGCCTTCTTATCTTCTTAAGGCATTTGTATCTTCTCTCTTTAGTATTATTTCACTTGTATTTGGAGTGGAATAAAATATTGGTTATGTCCGAGGAGTAGGCAAAATTAGCCGAACCTCGTAAATTCTGGTGTTCTTTATATTGTTGCTTTGTCTTATTTATTATTTGGTGGCTGCCATAATTTTTGGTATAGAGCAAACTGTAAACGCACTATAAAATGTACAAGAAAGTGAAGTTTCCATGGTCTCTTATTTTCTTTCCTCAAGTTGGCTCTATAAGAGCAAGATGAACAAAAAGATGATTTTATTAAATGATGATGAGCTGATTATATAAACAAACAAATTACAAAGTCCTTGTGAGAAGGCTCCTTCTACAGTGATAACAAACCAGAAAACAAGGAGAATAAAATAACAAACTCCTCAACTGGGGGAAACAAAATAACCACCTATGCAGTAAGACAAAGTAGAATTTCCACACTGTAATTAGGATGCCAATCTGTATTATGTTTTAATACACACCTCCCAATCTAGATGATGTGCAACAACACCTAGCTTGGACAGAGGACGATGACGCTTATCATGAAGCTATTGGGGAACATATAATTACTAGAAATTATGTAATTTTCGTATAAAATTTCCGAACATCTATATGCTTCAACAGTAGGTGACTTCAACAGCTATATGCTTCATGCGGCTGTGAAGAATCTTGTTCTGACACTAGTAGGTGACTCCAAGGTTGTCACAGAAAATTATAGGTGTTGTGGGGATATGGACGTGAAGTTCCTTAAGAAGATTTTTTACCCAATTGATCTCATCAATGGCACTAGCAACAGCCCGGTACTCTGCTTCAGTAGATGAGCGGGCAATGGTGCGTTGTTTTTTTCGATGACCAACTAACTGGAGTAAAGCCAAGAAAAATAATATAACCTCTGGTGGAACTTCGATCAGTGAGGTTGCTTGCCCAGTCAGCATCAGAAAACACAGAGAGATTAAGATTGGTGCTTGGAGCAATTCGAAGGTCATATGATATTTTAAACGTCAATACCATACAAGAGGGGGTGATTTGTGTGGTACCTAATTTTCGCGTTAGAAGAATCTCTTACTACTACTGTTTTGGAATTAAGAGTACATAAAATAAAGAACATAGAGATTTTTACGTGGAAAATACCTGGCTCAAAAGGTAAAAAAACCACGACCTACTACTCAGTAGGATTTTTCCAAACTTCCACTAAAATCACTGAGCCAAAAATTGCATTTACAAAGACTCTTTGTAAACCTAAGGATTAACTCTAATCCCAGTGTGGCAGACAGCCTCTTTATTGCGATACTTCCAAGTTAACTCTAACTTGAATTCCCAAAGTACCTAATACAATTGCTTCTAAGAAAGCTGAAGGGTACAATATGAAAACCTACTACAATTGAACTAAACTTAGAATAAACACAATGATGAAACTGTTTCTTCTATCTCAGTTCATATAGCTTCAGACGTGCACACTTGTATCTCGCATATATTGCTTGCAAAATACACTTGATCCTTTTTGCTCTCAAATATGCTTAACTTCTGCTTATGTGCATTACCTGTAAAAGAGAACAACTTAGTTATTTAATAGATCAGCAGTTGGAGTTTGATCGAGACTCCAATGATTATCCTTAGTCGATTTGAGTCCTTACCTAATACGAACTCCCATCCTTATCCTAGCTTAGGATTGTGTTCTCTTATCGTAAGGAGAGTGTCCTCCTTAGAACTCAATGCAACCTTTTCGATTCCATTCAAAAGATATTTATTTCATATCTTCCTCACGTACCTTCTATGTGCAGTGGTTATGACTAATCGTGTCTCTCATGATGGACCGGGTCCTTCCCTGATGTTCATTTGTCAATCTTCAAAACTTCAAATGAACTTGGGCCAACATTCTTGTTGCTTGTTTATAATATGTTTGAGATTATTATTGTTGAGTTTTTGTGAACCTTAGCTGAAATATCAACACATAGAAAATTTTTAGAAAATTTTCAACTTTCATAAAGGACCAGATTTAAGTTAGGTCAACTTATTCAGATAATGAATTTTAAGCAAAACATCTTCCCCCTTTTGGCATCATAGAAAAGTTGCATAACTAATATGATCTCACTAATCTAATCAGTGCTCATGGCCACTGGGGCAACTGCAAGTGAACACATGCTTTAGTCAAATAAAAATCAACTCAACAAAAATACCTATAAAGATCAGATTTAACAAAAAGCAAAAAAAGCTGCATTCATTGATTAGCAAGGTATTTCTACAATGCAACCCACAATAAGAAAAACAGAATTACCAAACTAGGAGCTAAAAGAAAGAAACATCTAAAATCCTAGACTGGTCACTGAGGGGGTCTAGACTGGTGCACACTAGGATATGATACCTAAGGCTTAGAAGAGCTAGAGGGTTGGGTTTGTAGTAGGTTTAACATTTGTTGAAGCATTCCTTCACTTTTCTCCTTCTCCTTTGCAAATTCAGCTCTCAACCCATTTCTTTCTCCCTCAAATTCAGCAACTCTTGCCTGAAGCCTTGTTATCTCAGCATCATTTGCCCTAACCTCTTGAACTAAGACTCTGACCTTACTATTCACAGGAGTTTTTGCTGAAGAACCAGGTTCAACTTGAGATGTACTGAGCAGATAATCACAAGCTTGAAGGGTTTTCCTACCAAAATGCTCTTTGCTCGAAGCCATTTCCCACTTTTTCAGGAGAACATTTAATCTTTCAAACACAGTTGTCAAGATAAATCCACATGGAACGGCATGAGCTTTTGAGCCATTGAGTACCCTTTCAAGCAGCTTCATAATAAAGGCATGCTAGTTGATCTGCTTCCCTTCATTCAGGCATTGCATAAGCACCAAATCCAAATAATTTATTGTATGCCTTCTTTCCTGGGTAGAAGATATTTGTTGACAAACTCAAAGAGCACTTTGTGGTCTGGCCTCATTTCACTTTTTTGAACAGCTCTGGCCTCATGCACCTCTTCCTCCGATGTGGTGTCACAAAAATTTCTTGTGATCTGAAGATCAGTAGGCAATCCATCCAGGCAAGGCCACCTCTGCCCTGTATAGTTATCATATCCCTCACTAGGGATGCCTAGAATCTTACCCAACTTTGCAGCACTGAACTTCACTTTGACACCTTTCTCTTTGCCTGAACAAATGCTGTAAACTCCGGTGATCAGTGTAGATCTCACAAAGGACACCGTACAGATAGTGCCTCCAAATCTTCAAGGCGTGAACAATAGCTGCTAACTCAAGGTCGTGGACATGATATTTCTTTTCATGCACCTTCAGTTGTCTGGAAGCGTAGGCAATCCCCTATGATCCTGTATCAACCCCGCCCAGACCAATACGTGATGCATCACAATAAATAATATAAGAGCCCGAACCTGTAGGCAATACCAATACTGGGCTATAGTCATAGTTGTATTGAGCTTTTAAAAGCTATCCTCACACTCCTCTGTCCACCTGAAGGAGCATGCTTCTGGGTCAACCTAGCCATATCATAGCATAATGATACCAATATATGATAAATCCCTCTAAAACTGGTAAATGTAGTGCCATGAGCTCTAAAAGGGAAGAAAATAAAACTCCAAAAGCTAAATAGCAGTATTGTCTGAAATAAAGACACCAATACAATATGGGAAGATACGCCAAGACTGCAATCAAGAATGCGACTCTACCTCATCTCTTGATGATCAACTCAGCTAGCAAACTCCTTTACCGATGACTGGGTCCGACACTTGGATCTGTATAATTAAGTGTAGAGTGTAGTATAGTATAACCAACCCCATGTACTCAACAAGTATCATAGCTATGCTCGGTAAGGTATAAGCAACAAGAATTATAAATGATACTTGCTATAAGATGTACAATTCATAATTCAACAAGTACAAAATAACAACATGATCAACTCATAAAGCACGAAAAGAGTAATTCCCAGTGTTCACAGTTTATTAAGTACATTGCTCATTTGAAAATCCAGCATATAAAAATGGTATGCAAGAAAATCGGGTAAATAACTATGGAAATTGTAAGTAAAGATGAAATGCAAATACCAAATAACACATGATAGAGTTTCCTTAGAATTTCCCATATCGTATCAAACCAGTGATCAATTATACTCAATTCGCGTGTACACCATCAAGAGAGAAATATGAGAGAGTGAAGCTAGGGGGATGGATCCATAATTGCACGCGGCACGGATAACTCACGTGTTGCATGGACAACTCATATGCTAATAATATCAACAGCACGGACAACTTATGTGCTAATAATATCAATAACTGGATATGCACGGAAAATTCAAGTGTTGCCCAGACAACTCACGTGCCAATAATACTAACTGCATGGACAATTCATGTTCCAATAATCATAATTCGCCTGACGTGGTCACATGCTAACAACATAATCTTACCACCGTGGTCATATGCACCCATTCCAAATTATATTACACATAAGCAAATATACAAGAATGCATGTATATGATCAACAAATATTATATTTCATGCTCTTGCGCTGCTAAAATTGACTTTAAGGTGTATGCATGTGTAGAGTGTGCTATCATAGCTCAAGCCAACAATTTTAATATGTAAATAGTAATTATCAAGTTCATTCATGGGATTAGCCTTTATCTAACCTCACATGAATCAATTAGTTCAATATAGGGTTATAAATATAAGAAACATTGCAGCATAAAGATTATCAATCAATTCAAGAAATAATATAGCGTAAGCACTACCAGGGAATGTATAATTACCCCGTGCTCGCACTGTCACACATGAGCTCAACCCCACACATATGCGAACCCAGAGCATGTAGATATCACAAATAACTCAGGCAAATAGTTCCTCAACCAAGTTTAGGTAAGATTCTTACCTCAACCAAGCCAAATCACTCTTCTAGCAAGCCCTTCCTACATGAATCAACCTTTGGACGACCCGAATCTAGCCAAATAACTGTAATATAATCAATAAAAATCATAGGAACTGATTCCAAATGATAAAGCTAAGATCTTTAACCAAATTCACAAAGTCAATCTCGGGCCCGCACGTCGGAACATGATCAAACTCAATACTTTCAAACACTCATTCGATTACAAGTCCAACCATATCAATTTCATCCGGTTCCGACCTTCAAATCCTCAATTAACACTTTAGGATTTTTTTTACTGAATCCCCAATTCTTCACTTAAATTCATCAATTAAATGGTAAAAATTAGGATGGAATTATGAATAATGAACAAATTCGAGTTATACATACCCCAATCCAAATCGTGATATCTCCTCCAAAATCGTCCAAAAACCGCTCTCTAACTAAAAATGTGATATAATTACTCAAACCCTCAAAATAAAGTATTAAAACATTCTACACAGGCATACTGTTCACGATCGTGGGAACACCTTTGCGATCCCAAAGAACAAAAACCTCTAGCTGCCAAAACCTCCTTCGTGGAAGCGACATCATAGTCGCGAACGCGATGCCAACATCGCCATGCTTATGCAAATGCAAAGGCTTGAACTGACAAACCCCTATCTGTAACGACCCAACCGGTCGTTTTGCGTTGTGCGAATCACGATTCACTACCTAGCTAAAGCTCCACGAACATGATCCACCTTTCGCGAATGCATAGAACATATACGCATTGCACCAAAAGGCCATTCATGAATGCAATCCAAATGTCGCGATCGCGATGAAGAAGATACCACACATCTGATCAGCAATCCCACAAATAGAGAAATATCTAAAACCCATCTGAATCACACCTGAGGCCCAAGGGACCGTGAGACCCCGTCCAATCACACCAACCAATCTCAAAACATCACACAAACCTGCTCGACACCAAAAATCACCCAAGACAACATCAAAACTGTGAATCGCACCCTAATTCAAGCCTAATGAACTTTCAACTTCCAAAACTCATGTCGAACCATATCAAATCAACTCTGAATGACCACAAATTTTGTGCACAATTACCAAATGAAGCAATGGTTCTATTCCAAATTTTGGAACTAAAATATGAACCCGATATCAACAACTTCAACTCTCGGTCAAACTTCTCAACCTTTTGAACCTCTAATTTCCAACTTTTGCTCAAGCGCTTCAAATTATACTATGAACCTCCAAATTTAAATTCGTACATATGCCTAAGTCCAAAATAACTATACGAAGCTATTGGAACCATCAAAACTCCATTCTTGAGTCGTATATATAAAAGTTAGACTCCGGTAAACTCTTTGAAATTAAGCCTCCAAACTTGGGACTAAGTGTCCCAATTCACTCTGAAACTTCCCCGAAACAAAACCAAACACCCCCTAAAGTAGCGTTATGTAACGAAAGACATAAGTAAAGACAAAACGGTGCAAAAATACTCAAAATGACCGTTCGGATCATTGCACTATGCTAGCCTTTTAAAGAGAGAAACCCCTAGAATTTTACTTGATTGTTATGTATTTAAGGTATGGGGGTGGTGTATATGCATGGTGGCAAGAAAATAAATATGTACCAAGTTTATATCATGCTCGAGGTAGAATTGATATACTTTAAGCCTTGTTTTGATTATATGTACATCTTTATTCATGATTTATTTGGCTTATATGACTACACTTACTCTCTTATTCACGCTAGAGATCATGCCTAGGTTTTTTATTATTTATAAAGCCATATAAGCTTATTCTTGATATGTTGAGCTGCTTGAATCATCCGTAGTCATATAGAAATTTCGTGAGCACATATATGCATTATATATATTAAGTCTTTGTGTATCATTTATCTGTAAATTCTTGGGCATATGCATATGTATTATATATTTGGATTCTTGACTGTGATTGTGGCACGAAAGGAAAGGTCATCTATTAAAAAACAGTTATGGCGGCACAGGACATGATGAGTCAATTTTTTATTATAAGTGAGCTATCAAGCTCCTTTTTTAGTTTGGATAAGGATCCGTCTCTCTGGAGTTAGGTAATTACCAATGTTACTTTGGATCTTGTGAGTATGATCGATACATGAATTTCGTACCAGGTTTCAGTGATACATAAATTTTGTATCGAGATGGATTATGTACCAGTTACAGTAAAAGATAAAGTCTTAAGCATGAATAGACACCCTTGATTAATTAAGAATTATTCATTTAAATGCTCATTGTTAAATACTTAAATATCTCTATCTCTCACACACACACACACATATATACTAGTCTTAAGGAAGCGCTTTGCGCGTGTACCTATATCAATAAGCGTAAAATTTCTAAAATTACGTAAATATTATTGAATAATATGCTTGAGTTATCGAACAAATATCAAAGAAAAAAAATACAAATTCCTAAAAATGATGAATGTTAGCATAATCTATTCAGTAGAGTCATGTCTTTTAATAACCGAATACAAAATGTAGTTGTATTTAAATAAAAATATTTAGTTTATGCCCTGTTTGAGTCGCAGACCTTACCCCTACCTTGAGGTAGAGAGGCTGTTTCCAAATAGACCCCCAGCATCCTTCCCTCCAAGAACTACCCACCTTGCTCTTGGGAGACTCGAACTCACAACCTCTCGGTTGGAAGTGGGGGTTGCTTACCATCAGAGCAAAATCTATTCAGTAGAGTCATGTCTTTTAATAACCGAATACAAAATGTAGTTGTATTTAAATAAAAATATTTAGTTTATGCCCTGTTTGAGTCTTCTCAAATGAACTTGAAAAAAGCTTTTGGATAAAAATAAGAAAATTTCTAAATCTTCAAGGGCTATATGTTTTACTGAAACTAAAGCGAAAGTACAATAACTTGTGAAATTGAATTGATAAAATTATAAATTGGAATATAATTTAAGATGAATATATTAAATGATGATTGAGGACTTTCATAAACAAACTTTTTTCGTTTATTGAGTTAGCTATATAGGATTAATATTCTTTAAGAAGCTTACACTTTATTGTATAACTCAAACACAAAAAATACTCCTTGAGATGAGAAGTACGCCCAAGAAAGATAAGTTCCTAAAAAGATACAAATTATTTCAAACTTTTCTCCTACTCAAACAATATATTATTCTCTTATTAAAATTTCTCTTTCAGATGGAAAATATGCACAAAAAATACAAGTTCCTAAAAAGATACAGTATAAATTATTTTCAAACTTTTCTCTTACTCAAACAATATATTATTCTTTTATCAATTTGTCAAATGCTAAAAACTACATTTAATAAAATAAATATTTGGTGCAAAATCTCTTACTTTTAATAGTAACAATATATAGAAACATCTAGTTAGAATCAAGTTCCCTAATAAGAATGAAGAAAGTGAATATATTTCCATGGAAGTTGCCGTGACTATAGATAAGGAAAAGAAACGTATTGATTCTATTTCTCCCAATAATATCTATTTTAAAGTCCTTAATATTAGGACTTGTAACATAATTCAAATAAGAAAAGAGTTAATATTTAAAATTTAAATTACTTTAAAGTACTAAATATTATAGAAAAATAACTAAATTACGATTTTGTCTGTTGCAAGATTAGTTTTAAAGGGTTAAAAAGGCGAACGTTATTTTTCTAAGGGCCTTCGTACTTTTATATATATATATATATATATTGACTCCGTTGATTTAAGCATGTCATCCTTAAATACCATATCTGAGCAACATTATGTGATTATCTCCGTTGATTTAAGCATGTCATCCTTAAATACCATATCTGAGCAACATTATGTGATTATCTCTTGAACTCGAAAAATATGCTTTATATCTTTCGACTATGTTACATCTTTAATACATGTTGTTCATGAGGATTTTTATTGAGTTCCAGGATCTGTTATTTGTATCCTTGTTGTAAGTATCTTGATGCATATAGCCTCACCACTGCTTCTTTAAGGTTAGACTTATATTTATTGGGTATCGACTGTGGTATACTAGTACTATGCTTCTGTATTTTTTTTATGCAGATCCTCAGGTGGGACTAGCGGAACTTCTTGTTAAACCTAAGCGTTTGCTCAGAGACTTAGGATGAGCTGCACCTCATGGATTCGTGTTGTAGTGCCCGAGTCCTTGCCCTTATTTATCTCATGTCTGCTTTATTTCTCGCGAACAGTTTCAATTATGTATTCAGACTTGTACGTATTTAGTAGTTACTCTTATCACCTAGTTCTTGGGGGTTATACTATTTTGGTCGTGTTCGAACCTTGTTATGATTTTATTATATATAATATTGTTTCGAGATCACTGCTGTCTTTATTTTATGATATGGCTATTAATTAAAGGAATCTGAACTATATTCTGTTGATTATGAGTAGGGTTGCTTAGCAAGCAAAACTAGACGCCATCACGACTTATGGTGGAATTTTTGGATCATGACAGATGCTCATATTATACTTCTGTATTTTGTGTGCAAATAATGGAGTTGACCTATTGTCGGGTCGAGAGTGAGCATTGAAGATATATTAGCATTTTAGTTATGAGCTTCCCGTTTGTTAATGGTAGCTTAGGATCTTGTACTTCTATTTTGTATATTTCAAACAAATGACACATTTTTCATACCAATATTTTGTTCCCACCTTTAATAGCTCATGACTTGTGATATCATTTTTTGGGATAATTTATACTAAATTTTGTGTTTTAACTTTATTATTTATATATATGATGGTCTTTAGCTTGAGTTGTATTTGTGTTGGTTGGTCACTTGGTCTGTCTAATGGGTTGACTTAGATATCATCATGACTTGGTGGGATTTGGGTCATAACACAATATAATACTTCAACCTTTTTTGTAATAAAAGAGGAGCAACTAAAGAGAAATGGGATATTTATCTTTATTTGACACATACACATGAACTTTTTTACTGCATATATAAAATTTTCTTAAGGTGTTTCAACTAATAACTTCATGATTACTAGTAATAACTATTGGAATGTACTATATTTTTCTGATGATGAGACTTCTGAAGAACAAAGTCTCAACAGATGTGTACTTTATAAGGTGTGTCAATGTTTAGATAAATTCGAGCCTAAACATCCATATGATTGGAATAGAGCTGACTGGTCAAGTGGTTGTGTCAGAAAACGGTCACTGAATTGCACAGGAGATGGGTTTTTAATGTATTCTGGTGTTAAACTGCCTGATACACGAAATTCTTAGTTCAATGAGACAATGACACTAGATGAATGCAGGGCAGTTTGCTCGAGAAATTGTTCATGTATGGGTTATACTAATCTGGACATACGCAATGGATGAGAGATGGCAACTTTGTCGATGAACTGTTTGACATCACACAACTTTCACAATTCACATTAGGATGTCTGCTTCAGACATAGGTAATATGCAAGTTATATTCCTAACAACTTTTATAATGAAACCTTTTATTCCAAATGTTTATGATTAATTAAACGACAACTTAGTCATTTTAACCTTAGAAATGGCTTAGCTATCAGCACTTGTAACCTGACACATCAATATTTGAAGCAAAAGTTACTCTTTCGATGATTCTACAGCGTTATATGTTTACAATTTCACAAAGTTATGTTCATTCTCCTGTTCAGCTTTTTATGCTTCGTCCACACCATGGAGTTAAAATCATTCTCCACAAGATTTAAGGGTCACTTGTTGTATGTAAAGAAAAACTGAATATCCATGACTTTGAACTCGAACCAAACACATGAACAGCAACAAAGCAACATAGACATATGAACATACCTCTTAAGCAAACCAAGTAATAGGAACAATTTTCAGTAAAGAGCAGCAACGAACGAGCGACAACAACCACGAATTCGAGCTTCAACAGCCCCTTAGATCCATGGGAGAGGAATCTGAAATTTGAAAATTTAGCAAACAATTTCTTCTCCAAATGTGATTCGAAATTCCAGTTCTCTTTTTCTTTAAAGTGAAATTTCAAATCTCCATTTTGATTTTTTCTCAGCTTTTGTTTCAGATCTGGTGCTCTATTTTAGAAGTGTTTGTCGATGGTATTAGAGAGGAAGGAGAAAGGCGAGAGGAGTGAAATGAGAGGAAAAAGTAACTGGTTTATCGGTGTTTGTCGATGGGAATATACCGGTGTTTGTCGATGGTACTTTGCGCTGGCGGGTACAAGAAGAAGGAAATTAGGTTTATGTGAAAAAAAAATAAGAAGAAGAAGCACTGAAAGTAGCTAGGGTTGTTTTGGCGATGGTACTGGCAGGGGCGGAAATTAGGTCGATGGTACTGGCGGGGGCGGGTATCGCGCGCGCGCAGGGGAAAGTAGCTAGGGTTGTTTTGGCGGGACTAATAAATTTCAGGAGGGAATTTTAGAAGGGAAAAAGAACCGTTCCATTAGAAATATTTTTAATGAAAGTGTTCTCGTAGATAATTTTATTGGGACGGTTCACATAACCGTTGCTGCAGATACATCTATGGCAACGGTTATTTCCCTATTGCAACGGTTCTACTGTTAAAGTGTGCCGATATCATCTAAATGCTACTGTAACAGTTGTAACCGTTGCTATACAGGTACTATGGCAACGGTTGTTAAACCGTTGCTAAAATAACTGAACCTTGTCCACATTGAAGTATATGAATGTAGATAGTATGATAAAGATACTTCAAAGTCTAATATATCATGTTCTGTTTTATATCCTATGGTACTAGCTTCGAAAAATGGAGTTCTCATACACTAATCTGTTTGTCTTCTACATTATATATTAGATATTCAAGGTATAAAATGCTTTATGTGGATGTTGTTTATTTATTAGAATATTTAGAAACTATTATGTTTTACTGAAAGGAAACTTGTTCTAGTATTTTTTATGTTATAAATTTGCTTCGTTGACGTTCAATCATGTTTAAGTTTAATTGTACAATGCTTAACAGACTGGACTTCCCGCTGCAATTTTTGACATGATTGCTAATTTAAATAATTCGGATGAGACAAGTCCTACAAGTCTTATGGATGATACCATGGTAAGTAAACTTATTTTAGTTCATGAAAGGAAGTTTCTTGGTATCAGTCTTTATTGCTTCTTTTTATCAAAATCTAATTATATTTATTTTCTTTTTAGGATGAGCATGCGTAGTTGAAAAATCCTCACATCCGGTTCATGAAGTGCACAAGCTATTGGAAGAAGATTTATTTTTTGGGTTACTATTAGAATAGAACTTAAGGACCTTGGAAGATTTATTTTTTGGGTTACTATTAGAATAGAACTTAAGGACCTTGGAAGATTTATTTTTTGGGTTACTATTAGACTAGAACTTAAGGACCTTAGATATATGATGCTTTTACTCGTTTTGTAAGTAAAAATATACTTTTAGGATTATTTAATTTTTGGAAGTTAGTATATCCACTTCATAAATTTTGTGTAGAAATTTTATTTATATCTATTTAAAATACAATTTATAATTCCTACTTGTATTTGTGAAAATTTAAAGAATATATGAATTGTGTATTTAGTAACAATGTATAAATTATTGTTAAAGTAGTACTAGATAATCTGTTGGCAAAAAGGTATTATTGCCACAATAACAGTTGTTGCTAAAAGTATTGATAACTGATTATTAATTTTACCGCCAGTTTTTTAAGCAACAACTGATATTGTTGGCAAAAAATTAATGTTCTCGCAACAACAATTTTTATTGCTACATGTCTTCATAATCCACGACTTCATTGACCTTTTGCCAACAAAAAATAACATATGGCAACGATAGATATTGTTGTGATAAGATACTTTTGGCAACAATATTCTCGGCTGTTGCATATAGTTTTCGCATCGGTGTTTATTGCAACGGAGTGCAACGACTTCTTTATCGTTGCCAAAAACATTTTTGCCAACAACGTTGAATATATGGCAACAACAAATGTTGTTGCGAAAGGCCTTCATTCTTGTAGTGAAATATAGCAGTAAAGGTAGGTTGCTTCACAACAAGCGTCTGTTCGAACCTTGTTATGATTTTATTATATATAATATTGTTTCGAGATCACTGCTGTCTTTATTTTATGATATGGCTGTTAATTAAAGGAATCTGGACTATATTCTGTTGATTATGAGTAGGGTTGCTTAGCAAGCATAACTAGACGTCAGCATGACCTATGGTGGAATTTTGGATCATGACAGATGCTCATATTACACTTATGCATCTTGTGTGCAAATAATGGAGTTGACCTATTGTTCGGGTCGAGAGTGAGCATTGAAGATATATTAGCATTTTAGTTATGAGCTTCCCGTTTGTTAATGGTAGCTTAGGATCTTGTACTTCTATTTTGTATATTTCAAACAAATGACACATTTTTCATACCAATATTTTGTTCCCACCTTTAATAGCTCATGACTTGTGATACCATTTTTTGGGATAATTTATACTAAATTTTGTGTTTTAACTTTATTATTTATATATATGATGGTCTTTATCTTGAGTTGTATTTGTGTTGGTTGGTCTGTTGGTCTGTCTAATGGGTTGACTTAGATATCATCATGACTTGGTGGGATTTGGGTCATAACACAATATAACACTTCTACCTTTTTTGTAGTAAAATGACTTATATTTCAACTCAATTTAATTTTTCTGGATAGTTTAATAACATTGTAGTAAATGAATATTCTCTTAAAAACTTGTGTATGTAAAGAATCAAATTAGAACATATCTTTTTAACTTGTTTGTTATTTTAGATGAAATAATCGTTTGTTTTTAATTTGTTTCAAAAAGTATGATACCAATGTACATCATTTTTTTTCTTAATGACATACACTTTTCAAGATATTTTATGACATATTCAAGATCCTAGATTCTAAAGTATTTTTAGCATATATGAAAAATATACTTTTCTTTTCTGTTAAACTCCATATCAATCAAATTTCAATATAATATAAAATTAAACGGAGGATGTAATTAATCAATTTACTTGTGGGGATTTACGTCAATTCATTGAATTCTAAGGAGATTACCGTACAGCATTTAACTTAATATTGTAACAAATTTGGGCCAGCACTAAAAAATTTTGTGTATGATATCTTTTCATAAGCGACTAATATATTGACACGTATAAAATCTGGGAACAAACACCAACCCTAGTTTTGAGGTATCTTATTATGAGTACAGAAGCTAATCCTAAGGTTACTAAAGATTGCAGCTGAGAAAAGGAGATACCGGAAAAGGAAAGTAGGAAACCTAACACACAACTCATATTTCCTTTTTCAGTAGTCTCTATAAATGAGGATTTGATGAATTCGTACTCCGATGTTACAGCACGAAACACATTTTTTTTTTTGTTTTTTTTTTATTACTACTACTTCTACTTTTTATAAACGAGAGTATGCAATTTTGTTTTTTAGATGTCACTTAAAAGATGAGAATAAGTTAAATATATCATCTGTGTAATAATTTTTAAACCGTCAACTTATTTTTACTTGTTGTAGCAGCTAATCTATTTAAGTTTCAAGATTATAAATCACACATTTTAAAGGACTTATATGTATCATTTAGGTAACTCGTAGTCAGGGGCGGATTTACAATGTGGCAAACGGTATCACATGATACCGCTTCGTCGAATTTTTTTATTGTTTATATATATAAAAAAAAATAATAAGTTAAACAGACAAGATAAAACCATTAAAAGTGACACCACTTGCAACAAAACAACTCAGTTGTCTAGTGGTTGACCTCGTAATGTTTTTACAATGACAGTATATGTAACTTCTAACTCTTAAAAGATAACTCTAATATTGTCAATGTAGGAGTTACACTTAACTATAATGCAAGTTAAATCCATAAAGCTATAAAAAAAGAAAAATGCAAATAACTAGTGCTCAATAAAAATGAAAGAAGAACCATTAAGCATCAAATTTAAGGTTTAACGGAGACAAAAATTATCACTCCCTCTGTCCCTATTTATATGTCATACTTTACTTTTTGGTCTGAATAAAAAGAATGTCATACTTCCTTATTTAGAACTAATTTAACTTAAAACATCATAATACTCCATCCGTTTCAATTTATGTGAACTTATTCGACTGGACACGGAGCTTAAGAACAGAGAGAAAACTTTTGAACTTGTAGTGTAAAATGAGTCATATATATTTTGTGTGGCTATAAATATTGCATAAAGGTAAATTGTTTCCAAATAAGGAAAGTGATCATTCTTTTTGGCACGAACTAAAAAAAACATAGGTTCACATAAGCTGAAATAGAGGAAATATATCTTTAATGATATATAATAATCTCTATGGCTTATTTTAGACCATAAAGTTTAAAAGACTTTCACTAAGTCAAACCTTGCCACTTAAATTAGAAGGGAAGGACTATGTGATTGCTTCATATCTTCCTAAACCTTGACGACTGAATTACTTGGTACATGCACTAGTGGGAAGTAGCATATACTAGTGAAATAGTGGAGTTATGCGCAATCTGGTTAGAACACAACTATCATAATAAGAAAAACAGTTATGTCTCGATGCCAAAACAAGTTTAGGTCGGCTAGATAAATACTTAACCATATCACTTCATCTTATATCAATCATCTAATATTAAACATGGATGGATGTAGTTAAGGACTTATGTGCGGATTCAATACTTTTGGTTTGAATTAAATAAGTAAAAACAACAAAATTTGAACATAATACATTAAATGAGTGGTGATAGAATTTCGAACTCAGGCCTTAATGTCTAAATCCTAGATTTGGCTCTAGATGTAAACAAGAAAACAACAACAACAACAACAACAACAACAACAACAAGAAACCCATTGTAATCCACAAGCGGGATCTGAGTAAGGTAGCGTGTACTCAGATTTTATCATGCCTTGTAAAGGTAGAGAAGCTGTTTTCGATAGATCATCGGCTTAAAACTGAAACGCTCTACCTAAAATACTATGTTACCTTTTATCGGATACCTATGCTGGTGGGAGGTAGCATATACCCAATAAAATTAATCAAGATGAAAAAGGACTCCACCTTTACTCTAGATATAAATAAGAAAGACTCCACCTTTTTCTCTCTCACTAGCTAGGGTTTGCAGTTCCCTTCTACATTTCTTTCACAGTTTTGGTTGACCAATTAGAAGAGAAAAAGGATCAACTATTACCCATATAAGAAAAAGTGGCAGCCAAAAATCAAAATAAAACAAGATTAAAATGGGTAGGGGAAGAGTGGAGCTGAAGAAGATAGAAAACAAGATTAATAGACAAGTCACTTTTGCTAAGAGAAGAAATGGACTTCTCAAGAAAGCTTATGAACTCTCTGTCCTTTGTGAAGCTGAAGTTGCTCTCATCATTTTCTCTACCCGTGGCAAGCTTTATGAGTTCTCTAGCACATCCAAGTAATAAATCTTCATCCCTCTTTTTATATTTATATATAAATCTTTATTTATGTGTTTTTGTGGATCTGATATTATTTTTTTTCTTACAATTTTCTGATTTATTTTTTAATGGCTTAAATCAGCTCAAAGCAACCAACTTTATATTAAAGTTTTTTTTTTCTTCTATTTTTTATTACATGTGTGGAAAGTATTTTCTTGGATCTTTCTTAAAGCGAAATTAGGTTTTCAGCTGTTCATCTAACTGTTTTGACCAAAAAACAAAATTCAGTATACATGTTTAGTTGTGTGTTTTTGTGAGATCTGAATATTTTGAGCTATGTCACTTTTTTTATTGACCATAAACATTTGCTCTTTCAACTGTTAGATTTTTGTTTGTATAATTGCTTAAAATAAATCAGCTCAAAGTAATCAAATTTTTTAATATAAAGTTTGTTTGTTTTATTTATAATTTTATAAAAAAAATTTATATGTATGAGAAGATTTTTTGGATCTTAAATTTTCTATAGATATATTGGAAGATTTTTTTTTATTATCTTTTTCCAGTGCAAAATTAGGTTTTCAGCTGATCATCTAACTGTTTCTGCTCCAAATATATTATTTTTTTTTAAAAGAAAAAGAAAAGTGAGTAGGAGACACAAATATTTAACATGTATAACTGATAATGTAATGAACCTTAAAAAAGTGTAAAAGAATATTTACCTGAGCGGTGAATTTTAATCTATTTTAGCAATAAATATGTTTTAATTTTTATTATACTAATCCCACTTGTTATGTATGTATAGTATAATCTTTTTTAACACTGCATGTGTTCTTTAATCAGATATATATACACGGCCATAATCTTTGTGCCTTCTTATTTTCTCCGAAACAAAAGGGTACTTTCAGATCTAGAGAGATGAGCTTTATTTTTTGTACTTCTCCAAATACATTGGAAAATCTAGATAAAACATTGTTTCTCAGTTATTACAATCCCTTGATGTCCATCTGAAATGTTTTCAAGGATGACAGAACTTTAGATAAGAATATGCTCTTAAATGTATTTATTTTGTGTCAGTGTGAATTTTCTTTTTGTTCTTTCAACAGTCTGGCTTTTTGTTCAATGGCTTGAGGCCAGTTCAAAAGAATATCAATTTTCTAGTTTAAGTTTACTTTTTGTGACAAGGATTTTCTTGGATTTATCCCAAAGCATAATTAGGTTTTCACTAGTCATCTAGTAGTCTTTTTACCCTAAAAGTTTTCCAGAAAGAATCAAACCTAAACCTAGAAGATGGTTGTCTTTTAAACTGCAGTCCCATTGAAGATTTTACTCACTTCAGATATCTTTCGTGGATTAGTTTGAGAACTTTGGTGTAGTATCACCAGAGTTTTAGGTACCGATACACTGGTGAGTTAAATCGTTCTATCCTGGGAGAATATATTCCAAAATCTTAGATACTTGAGGGGATTAATTTCCTTAAAGACACATTGTGTATTCTGTGGGCTCGATTTGTTCCTAGTAATAAGAGCATGATGTGTGGTATAGCCTATAGAGTCACGTCGCAAGAAGGGATAAAGGTATAAAGGGCCGTACATGCACATCTGCAAGAAGAGTTATATTTTCATGATTACCTCCACAAATTCCTTGAAATAACTAGATAAAACATTGTTCCTCGGTTTTTTCACTATCTTGTTGTACATGAGGACCATGACAAAATCTTTTCAAGTGTTACACAATTTTAAATAAAATGTTTCTCTGTCAGACAAAATTAATCTTCAAAATGGATGTATTATTTTGCTTCTTTCTTGTGAGATCTCATAGAATAGTTACTTATAAGTTATTCTCGATGCTCACCTGCAACAACAATAATAACAACAACAACCCAGTAGAATCCTAGAAATGAGATATGAGAAAAGTAGAGCGTACGCATATCTTAACTCTAACCCTAGGGGTAGAGAAACTGTTTTCGGTAGACCCTCGGTTTAAGAAAACAAAGAGAGAAAATATATCAATATTATTAAAAGAAAACAATAGAAATAATGAAAACAACATAAAAAACAAAGAATAGATGCAAAACACTAACAAGAAGATAAGACCCAGCACAATCAAAAATGGGAAAATAGCGTGAACATAACATTAATTACTAGCAGTCTAAATAAGACAAAATCCTATCAGACTAGCCTAATACCTGTATAGAGTAGAAAAATGTTCAACTACTTCCTAATCTACAACCCTAATGCTCAACAAGCACACCTTTAAAAATGTTCAACTACCTCCTAATAACCTACAACCCTAATACTTGGCATCCACACCTTTCTATCAATGGCCATGTCCTCGAAAATCTAAAGACATACCATGTCTTGTCTGATCACCTCTTCTCAATACTTCTTAGGTCGCCCCTACCTCTTCTCGTACCCGCCAAAACCAATCGCTCACACCTCGTATCGGGGCATTTGCGCTTCTCATTCGTATGTGTCCAAACCATCTGAGCATCGCTTCCCGTATCTTATCATCCATAGGAGCCACACCCACTTTCTCACGGGGGATTTCTTCATTCTTAATCTTTCGATATGCTCAAAAAGTGTGTTGCTGTTTGTTTATGAAGCTAGCGCCCATATCATTTTTTGGTATCAATCTTCAATTAAAAGATTAAAAATAAGAAGTTTTACAAGTCTATGACTTTGGTTGCGAGAAGCTTAATATTTTAGTAATACTATCTTGCAATCAATGATTTATATAGGTATCTGAACCCATTTATAGTCTTAGTGAACTGTTATATGACTTACACATTAGAAAACGATGAAGAAAGCAATATTAATTACCTACTAAATAATTGACTTCTCCATTTAAGAACTGTCCTTTCTCTACCAACTGCATGGATATAATTGTGAGCATTGTGTCAAATTTAATTTAGTTATTAGCTGTGAAGCGAGACCATTTTGAAAGAGAGATATGTGTCGTTTGGTTCAAAGATAAGTTATAGAAGAATTATAATATAGGGATTAGTAATACAAGAACTATTAATACAAGGATTATTTCTTATTGGATATTTGGTTCTTTGCACTCTAATAATTGGATATACAAGTTATTATTTTGTAAGCTAAAAAGCAATGAGTTTATAACTATACCCTTGCATACTTGACTTTCATTGACTTTTAACAAAAATATTAGGCTAATTTTGTCCTTTGGTGCTTTATCAATGTATAAGTTATACATGGGTAAATTATTCGACCTTATTGGTGGTATAACTTAAAACACTAATTGGTGTATTAAGTTATGCATGATTCAAATTACAAACCAAATTTAGAACTTATACCAAATTAAATACCATGATTATTTTCCTTATACATCACACCAAACAATCATAAAAGTATAATTTTTATCTTACCCACCTACCCTGGGTAGATAGGCTGTTTTCAAATAGAAACCCGGCATCCTTTCCTCCAAGAACTTTCTACGACCTCTTGGTTGGAAGTAGGAGTTGCTTACCATCAGAGCAACCCCTTTTGTCTAATCATAGAAGTCTAATATTTAATTTAAACTACATTTTGGTTAAATAGCAGTCAAAACAAGATAAGAACATGTGAATATTCTTTGTATTTAATTTTCCTTTACTTTTTTGTATAAGGATAGTATGCATGTGTTACTTGGATAATCGTCGGAAAGTGAACATGTGAATATTGTTGGTGTCAACCCTACATTCATACAATTTTTAAGTTTTCTTTCTTCTTTCAAATGTATCAGCACGCTCAAAACCCTTGAAAGGTACCAAAAATGCAGCTACGGGACGTTAGAAGTCAAACAATCTGGCAGAGATTCTAATGAGGTAAATTAAACCCAGAAATCTTGCTACTAGACTTACTCAGATATTATTGCTTTCTTGTTGCTCGTTTGAATTGACATATACATAGTTTTAAATCATAATTATAAATTAGCTATCAATTTCATCTTCCGTTTACAGGAAAAGTTCTATAGGGAGTACTTAAAGCTTAAAGCCAAATATGAGTCCCTGCAGCGATATCAAAGGTAATTAACCTTCATTAATGCTACTTCAAAATCAGGCTTATTTGCACGGATGTTTTCGTGGAGATTTTCTGGAAACTAAAGTCTTATTAAACGTCATTCTTTCAAGGACGGTTTAATAGTTTTGTGGCGGTAGCAGTCGCTACTAAAACGTCATTCTCCAAAAGCGACGCCATGGACTAGTGATGGTTTGACGGTGGCGACTAGTCGCCACAAAAGTCTATATTCAGCAGCGACTTGCCCAAATTCTATTTTGTGGAACTTTTTGTGGCGTATTTGTTTAATATTTGCATTTTCGTCGCCATAGAATGTGTCTTTTCAGGGGTCACCAGGTGCCGTTACAAATAAGATAAAGGTACTTTATAGTCCTGATAGCTAACTTAGTTGACATTTTGTTTGGCAGACACCTTCTTGGGGATGAACTGGGCCCTCTAAACATAGATGAGCTTGAGCACCTTGAACTTCAGCTAGATACTTCCCTCAAACATATCAAATCCACCAGGGTAAGCAAATTGTAGATGTATATACTCCATCATTAAAAAAAAAAGTTTCTTTTTCTGATACAATGATATGCCCGAATCTACTTGCATGCATCTCAATTATACTAACGAATATATGTTATACCCATCAGTATAAGTTTTGAGTAATTTTTCATAGATAGGAAAAACCATCTAACCTTTTTCTTCTAACATAAATTTTGACATTTAAACCATGGTCTGTTGTGTTTTTAGTTCATTGATTACTAAGTAACATCTTTAATTGGGTGCAAGAAAAAATAATGTTTGTTATTGTTATGCCATGTAATACACATAAATGACAATTTTATCATTATATTCGATCAGTTTTGTCCAGAATCCACTAGCCCAGTGACTAATATGGATTTGCGCCATAGAATAAAACAAAAGAATAACTTGAAATGTTTGAAGTGTTATATTACTCTAGGGAGATATATTCTTTAATTTAAGTATCCATCTCTTTTGGTTGCTTTGCAGACACAGTTGATGCTTGACCAGCTTACTGATCTTCAAACTAAGGTAACCTACATACAGGGGCAGAAGGGGTTCACTCAAACTCACTTCACCGAAAAATTACACTATATATATATAATGCAAAATTTGTTTTTTATCTCTGTATATAATGGTTTGAATCCCCTTTAATTTGACACAACCTAAAAACATAACTTAGTGGTCAAGGGGTTCAAAACCTTAATTTGTGAAGTCATTGTTTCAGATCCCACTAGATATAATTTCTTTCAACTTTTAACTTTTCTTTTTGAACCTCCTTAACGAAATTCCTACCTCCGCTACTGCTTACATATGGTTCGTAATATTCTTGGATAAATTTCACATACTGTTCCTCTATTTATACTTCAATTACAGGAGAAGCTGTGGATTGAAGCAAACAAAGGTCTTGAAAGAAAGGTAGGGTAGACTGAGCTAATTCTTGGAGTACTTTATATATTGTAACACTTTGCCCTGATTGTGTTTGAATTTCCTTGTTTCATTCCATATATGAAATTAACTTTCGCGCTGATAGTATGAAACAATATTTTATTATTACAGTAAAAACTACACTACTACAGGGTCACTGCCCATAGTAAAAAAAATTTGTAACCTCAAAATATACAATCTCTAGTATAATAGGTTAAATTGCACTAGTAATGTAAAAGAATACAAATGTTGTTTGTGCATTTTTACCCCTTTCCCTTCTTCTTCTCCCCTATTCTTTCTTTCCATATTTTCTTGAGTGGAGGGTCTATCAGAAACACTCAAAACAATGTAAGGAGTGGAGGGTCTATCAGAAATAGCCTATCTACTTCTATAGGTAGGTAAGATTTGCGTACACACTAACCTCCCTAAATTTCAGCTGTCGGATTATATTGGGTATGTTGTTGTTTGTGTTTTTTTTTATACGCTGTCCGTGTATACAAATTATATCCATGTTCTAAATACTTCATTAATTATATCTTGTGGATGGATCCTACAAATCATGCTGCAAGTGCAATGATTAAACATTTATATGTATATATTTAGCTGGAAGAAATTTATGCTGAGAACAACATTCAACAATCCTGGGGAGGAGGAGGTGAGCAAAGTGGTGCTTACAGCCAGCAACATCCTCAAACTCAGGGGTTTTTTCAACCTCTAGAATGCAACTCTACCTTGCAAATAGGGTAAGCTTTTAATTTGATTAGTTCCTCCTAATTGTTTTCCCTCTCTTTCATTTCTCGGAAAGGTGTTTAACCCGATAAGAATTTCAATAAAGAAACATTTTTAGAATTTGTTGTCTTAAACATGATATTTCTGTAACTATAAAATCATATCATTAAAAACCTAAAATTGAGCAATCTAAAGTAAATTATATTTAAATATAAAAATATATAATTATTTTCTGAACTGGCTGAAAAAGATAGAGTCACATAAAATGGAATAGAGGAAATTTTCAACTATATGCTGGGACAGTTATATATGGGAAATAGATATGCAAAGCACATTCAATATCTTCCACTCGAATTATTTTGTTGAGAAAAGATCAACAAAATAATGCGTGGAATGGTACTTTATTTCCATCAACTTAAAATTCTGGATTCACCTATATCATATATCCCGACTCCAAATAAGGTTTATTTTCCTTTGATGATAGGTATGATCCAGCAAGTTCAAGCCAAATAACAGGTGTAACCAGTGGCCAAAACATCAGTGGGATAGTCCCAGGTTGGATGCTGTGAATGTACCTTAAAAGCAATGTTCATGTCATATCATAAGCAAATAAATGCAGTTATTCAGCTATCTGAGAACTGTAACCTCCTTTCTCTTTGTTTCTAATTTTGTGCAAATTAAAGCGCTGTGGATACAATTGCTTAGAGATGTTTTATCAACCATAGCTGATGTAGAACAATTCTATGACACATTTAAAACACTTTTCCACAATCTTTATACTGTGAGAAAGCTTCAACTTTTAAGATATTATATTTAATATTTGCAAAATAAGTCAGATAGGTTTTTGGATGGATTATCATTCTTTTTAGCTTAACTTTTTGTTAATTCATAAAAGATATATAAAAATATGGTTGATAAAATATGGTTGTACAGAAAGTTTGAGGAAGAAAGAAATGTATGGAGCATTTGTATATGCTGGGCACAAAATGTGCTCTAACGACAAAATGTTGGATGTTGCAGGTAAATAATTGAAGTAGAATAAAAATAAGATAACAAATTCGTGCAATTAATTACCATTCAAATATTCCTCTATTTATGAGGTTATCATCTCTTACAGCTCAACCAAATATACCCAAATACTAATTGGGACGGATACAACAACAACAACCCAGTATAATTCCACTTAGTGGGATCTGGGGAGGGTAATGTGTACGCCGACCTTACCCATACCTTGGGGTAGAGAGGCTGTTTCCAAATAGACGCCGACAGCCTTCCCTCCAACAACTTCCCACCTTGCTTTTGGTGAGATTCGAACTCACAACCTCTCGGTTGGAAGTGGCAGTTGCTTGCAGCAAATATATAATATAAAGTTTTAATCTTGATGAGGAACAATTCACGAGAACAAGAAGAAGCGGAATTAATCAATAGATTTCTCGAAACAAAACAAAAGGAAACAAAAGATGAATCATATGAGTTAACCAGTTCCTCTCGGGGAGTTTTTGCAAGTTCTTTAATGGGTATTTTCCAGAATAACAAGCTTCAAAAAAACATATAGGAGAATTGTTCTCATCCCCTTAGGAGTCGTATGGTACGCGGGATAAGGTGAGATGGTATAAATTTAACGCAGGACTTAGTATTGGATATCCTATATTATCATACCTTATCCCATCAAACTTGAAATTGATTTATCTCACCTCCTGACGGGAAAAATTAGTTCAGGTATTAAATCCTAAGATTATAATCCTGAAATAATTTAGTCCGTGTACCAAATGACCCTTAGTAGTTAGTACTAATATAATGTGTATCTAATAACATACTATTTATTTCATCTTCTCCCAAAAGAAAAAAAAAATGCAGTTTCTATTGCTACTAAGAAAAACACTTGTACTTCTTCTAATACCTTGATCATGCACCTTAATCTTCAAAAGCACATTTAATAAAATACCTGGTCAATAGGACTTTAGGACTAGTACTATATTATTGTGCCTCACTCAAGTAGCTATATCAATATAATGGTAAAAATTGTACGGGGCGTCCTATTTAGTTGCCCATATTTAAAATTTGTACCCACTATTAAACAATTTCAGCCTCTTTCTCCTCCGCATTCGTTTTCTTCTTCTTCTTATACACTAGGCTGCCCTTTTCTTTGTACACTTTATATAAAGCCAATTACAATTAACAAACTATGAATTGACGAGTGAAAGAGAAGACAAATAGCTAACATGCTATTACACTGAAAATATAAAAAATTTATATGATAACTGCAATATAATGTAATTCCTTAAATAGTTACATGACTCATCATCAAATTTTGACAAGGTACTCTTTCCATCTAATTAAACAGCTAAAGTACTACAATACAGTAGCTTACTGAAAATGTAAACAAAAATGAAAATGTATCAGTAGTAGAATACAAGATGAAAAGAATTTCTAAGAAGACCATCTCTTCTTCTGTGAATATGTTTAATATTAAAGAAGTGTGTCTTGAGTCGTCAGACTACACTAAATAAATACTCCAAACTCATACATTATCTTGCTGAAGTTCTACAAATACAAAACAAACTTCAGTTAAAACATGTTAAAGTTCAGCAAATAGAGAACAAAACTTCAGCTACTAGAATGCTTAAGTTCAGCAATTACAAACAAAAACTTTAGCAAATAAAGAACAAACTTCAGGTATTAGAATGCTTAAGTTCAACAATTACAAACTAAAACTTCATCAAATAGAGAACAAAACTTCAACTATTATGCTTAAGTTCAGCAATTACGAACAAAAACTTCAGCAAATAGAGCAAAACTCCAGCTACTATACTTAAGTTCAGCAATTACAAATAAAAAACTTCAGCAAATAGAGAACAAAACTTCAGCTACTATGCTTAAGTTCAGCAATTACAAATAAAAACTTCATCACACTTGGTTCAACATTTTTTGCTACTTCAGCCTCGTATGCTGAAGTTACGCGGAAAAGTGGGTACATTTGCAATTTCTTTTGCAAAGCGAACATAAGTTAAAATGTGACTCAAAAAGCGAGTATAAATGTAAATGCTCCTATAGAGAGGACTATATGGTCAATGATGTAAGATTCTTGGACCTTGGTCTAATAAATTCTTAGGAAATTACTAGTTAGGCAGCTCATAAGTAAGTTAGTATAAAATTAGCTAATTCATAAAATATTATCAATATTAGCCAATTACATTATTTTAACCAAACAAATGTTATATTTTTTGTTAGTATGTATTGTTGGAATAGACTGGATACATCTTAAGGAGTTTATTTAAGATGATTTGATAGAGTTTTGAGGTCCTTTGAATTGATTGAAGTAGAAATGAATATGGAAAAGATGATATTTGTATTAGAATGTGTATCATTTGTGTATCACATATGTATCATATTTGTATTAAATGTGTATCACGTGTATATCCATGTCTACTTGTGTGTGAGATACAAGCGTGATACATGTGTGGCAAAAGAATTTTTACTCGATTTTAATCACGAATTTGGATAGCAAATCAGTCCAAATTACCTCCAATATTTCTCAAATTTTTGTGTATCGATTCATCTGTATGTTTTTAATTCACTGAATTTCAGCCATAACCATTGAAAAAGATCTTTTTTTGCTTGGATTTTCGGAATCAAATTTTTTTTTTGTATTCTATCACATTGTTTGCTACCTCATCCATAAAATTTCCTTTATGTCTTACACCTAATACTGTTGATCACGCTTAAAAATATGGAAGCAGATCTTTGGGTATGATTCTTGGAGAGAAAGAATCATTTTGTTATTTGATTTTTTAATTTTTGTATATGCTTGACTAATTTTGATATGTCTATAATTAATGACTAGAGGTTGATAAATTATAATTTATTTGACACATTTCCGTACGATTTCCAAAATTCTTCTATGGATAATGCCACGGGCAAAAAGCACAAATGGCCAGCCCATTACAATCTACAACTATCACTGACCCTAAAAGTTGGTTTATAATAGTAAATAACCCTAAATTATTCTAGCCATATCAATTCAGTAACAATAACAATAATAACAATCTCGTAAAATTTTGCTAGTGAAATCTGGGGAGGGTAGTATTTAAACAGATCTTACCCCTACCCCGAAAGAGTAAAGAGGCTGCTTCCGAAAGAACCTTAGCTCAAGAAGATAAAAAGACAAAAGGAGACAATATTAGTACTATCATAAAAATCATAGAAAAAATAGAAACAACATGAAATCCAGAAGAGATGCAAAGAAAAAATAATAGCTAGTACATAGGCCTGGCACTATATATGAAAAATAAAATAGTAAGACACAACATCGCCATTAGCGATCTTATACAAAAACCTTGCCAGACTAGTCTTACAAAGGTACGAAGTAGGCAAGACTCAACTACCTCCTAACTTACAACCTAATACTCGACCTCCACATCTTTCTATCAAGTGTCATGTCCTCGAAAATCTGAAGTCTCGTCTTATCCTGCCTAATCACCTCTCTCCAGTACTTATTAAGCCACCTTCTACGTCTTTTCGTATCCTCCACAACCATTCGCTCACACCTCCTTACCGGAGCATCTGGGCTTTTCATTTGTACATGCCCGAATCATTTGAGTCTCCTTCCCACATCTTGTCATCAATGGGAGCCACGCGCACCTTCTCCTGGATATCATCATTCCTAATCTTATCCATCCTAGTGTGCCCGTACATACACTTCAATATTTTCATCTTTGCTACTTTCATCTTTTAGATATGCGAGTTCTTAACAGGCAGATGAGAAAGTACGTATGAGTAGTATTCTAACCAAAGCTCTGATACCACTTGTTAGGAACCGATGGCACTAAACACTTCTTCACAGCGGGGAAAATAAATGATCAACGAAAAATAAATGACACAAAGAATTTAACGTGGTTCACCTAAAACGTTTAGGCTACGTCCACAAACCCGGCACCAACTTCCACTAAAACTTTTAGTAGGCTTACAAAGAGAGACTTCTCCAATAGTTTGGAGGTACAACAATTTCCCGAGCTCTACCCAAAATAGTGGCGCACACAAAAGTGTTTCCCGAAAATACCCGACTAGTATTTTACTCACTATTTTGTCACTCCCCTTTAGAAAAACTTCCTAAAGAAAAACAAACTCTCTCTTTCTCTATAACTCTTATACTTGAGTTATTGAATGTTTTTGGTGTGTTTAAAACAATGAGATGAAGGGGGTATTTATAGTTTTGAGATAGGGACCAAAAGTGCAAATCTCACCTATCAAGAAGGATCAATTTGCAATATTCCCATCTCACCTACCATTTATTGATGTCATTGCTTACATCAATAAGCAAATTGGAGGAAGCTTCTAACAATTCTCCCCCTTCCGACTATTTGGAGAGTTTCCTATCCCTGCAGCTTCTCTGCAGAACTCAAATTTACCCTTTGGTACAGTTTTGGTCAACATGTCTGATCCGTTTTCATCTGTATGGATCTTTTCTAGCCGCAACATCTTCTTCTCTAACACATCCCCGATCCAATTATATCTAACATCAATATGCTTGGATCTGGAATGGAATGAGGCATTCTTCGCAAGGTGGATAGCACTTTGACTATCACAAAATAGCTGAATAACCGTCTTGCGAAAATCCAAGTTCGGTTAAGAACTTCTTCATCCACAGCATTTCTTTGCAAGCCTCCGTTGTTGCAATAAATTCAGCTTCAGTAGTTGATAATGCAACACATTTTTGCAACTTTGATTGCCATGACACAGCTCCCCCGAAAAGTTAATCAAGTATCCTGAAGTTGATTTTCTAGAATCAACATCTCCAGCCATATCTGCATCAGTATAGCCAACCAACACAGGGTTGTCTTCTCCAAAACACAAGCATAGTTTGGAGGTTCCTCGAAGATACCTGAGAATCCACTTAACAGCATCCCAATGTTCCTTTCCTGGATTAGAAAGAAATCTACTTACCACTCCTACAACGTGAGCGATATCTGGCCGTGTACAAACCATGGCATACATCAAACTTCCTACTGCTGAAGCATATGGAATCCGCTCCATCTTTTTTCTCTCATCATCTGTTGACGGGCTTTGCTTGGTGCTCAATCTAAAGTGGTTAGCAAGAGGACAGCTAACTGCTTTAGTTTTCTCCATGTTGAACCGTTGAAGTACCTTCTCGATGTACTTCTCCCGAGACAACCATAACTTCTTGGCTTCTCGGTCTCGCATAATCCTCATCCCAAGGATCTGTTTTGCTGGCCCCAAGTCTTTCATGGCGAAGAACTTGCTTAGCTGCTCTTTCAAGCTATTAATTCCGGAAACATTCCGGCCAACAATCAACATATCATCCACATAGAGCAATAGGATGATAAAATCATCGTCAGAAAACTTCTGAACGAACACACAATGGTCCGAAGTTGTCTTCTTGTAGCCGTGTTGCCCCATCACCGACTCGAACTTCTTGTACCACTGCCTTGGTGCCTGTTTTAAGCCATAGAGGCTTTTCCTCAATCTACAAACGCAGTCCTCTTTCCCCTTTTGCTGGAAACCGTCCGGTTGCTCCATGTATATCTCCTCTTCCAAATCACCGTATAGGAAGGCGGTTTTCACATCCATCTGCTCAACCTCCAGGTTGAGGCTTGCTACTAATCCCAGCACCGTGCGTATTGAGGTCATTTTCACAACCGGTGAGAATATTTCATCAAAGTCTATACCTTTCCTTTGATTGAAATCTTTGACGACCAATCTTGCTTTGAATCTCGGACAAGAACTGTTTTCATCATGCTTGATCTTGAACACCCATTTATTCTTCAAAGCTCTCTTGCCTTTCGGCAACTTCACCAGCTCAAACGTCTTGTTCTCATGCAAGGATTTCATCTCGTCTTGCATGGCTTCTATCCACTTCTCCTTATGTTCATCATCAACAGCTTCTTCAAAACTGTCGGGTTCTCCCCCGTCAGTGAGTAACACATACTCATGTGGAGAATATCCGGTAGACTGTTGCACAACTCTTCCAGATCTTGTGTGATAAGGAGGGTTGTTGAGGATTGCTGGTTGAGGTTGATCATCCTCGTTTGCATCATCATCACCATTATCCTCGTTACCTTCAACATCTGCTGGTTCATCTTCATTTGGAAGATCAGGGGCTTCAGGTTGATTATCCTGAACATCGTCTCCAACTTGTCTCGGCACCATTGTTGGAGGCAACTCAAACTCAGCAGAATCATCGGTGGACTTCTCTACTTTGTCAATGTCTTCAATTGTTTGGTCCTCAACGAACACAACATCTCGACTCCTAACGAGCTTCTTCTGCACCGGATCATAGAACTTATAGCCAAGCATGTCTTGACCATAGCCGATGAATACACACTCCCTTGTCTTGACATCAAGTTTGCTCCTTTCATCCTTCGGAACATGGACATAGGCTTTGCAGCCAAATACCCGCAATTGATCATAAGAGATATCTCTTCTTGACCAAATCTTTTCTGGAGCCTCGTACTGAAGAGGGACACAGGGGTGAATGGTTTAGCACATAGGCTGCTGTAACTAGTGCTTCACCCCAGAAAGCCTTTGGTAACTTTGAATGTGAGAGTAAACATCTGGTTCTCTCGATCAAGGTTCTGTTCATCCTCTCAGCCAAGCCATTCAACTGTGGAGTTTTAGGAGGTGTGAACCGATGTCGAATACCATGCTCTTTACAATAAGCATCAAATTGACCCTGGTATTCACCGCCATTGTCTGTCCGGATGCACTTCAACTTCTTACCAGTCTCTCTTTCCACCAAGGTCCGAAATTGTTTGAAAACTTGAAACACTTGATCCTTGGTCTTCAGCGTGTATACCCATGTCTTTCGTGAATGATCATCAATAAAGGTCACGAAATATTGGGCACCACCGAGGGACTTCTTGAAAGGCCCGCATACATCTGAGTGTACCAGATCCAACACGTCTTGCTTTCTCGAAGGAGGGAATCTTTTGAATGAAACTCTATTTTGTTTCCCAGCTAAACAGTCAGCACACTTCTTCAACTGGATCTGGTTTAGACCTGGTAAGGCGTTCTTCTTCACCAAACGCGCCATTGACTTTTCACTCATGTGGCCAAGACGTCTATGCCACAACTTGGTATTGCTATCATTCTCCGCAACATTTATAACTTGTTGGGAGATGCTTGCCTGGGTCACGTACAACTTTGACTGCTTCGTGCCCCGCGCCACCACCAATGAGCCTTTCGTGAGCTTCCATTGGCCATTATGAAAGGTATTGCAATAACCTTCCTCATCAAGCTTGCCTACGGAGATCAGATTCAGGCGCATATCTGGAACATGCCTGACATCTCTTAAAAGTAGCTTCATCCCATTCATGGTCTCTAGGCAAACATCTCCTTTGCCTACAACCGTTGAGAAATTGGCATTTCCCATCTTTACACGACCGAAGTCTCCAGGTGTGTAAGATGAGAAGAGTTCTCTCCGTGGCATTGCATGAATGGTAGCTCCACTATCAATCACCCATGTCGTCTCTTGGGTTGTCAAATTGATAATGTCGTCATCGTAGACAATGTTAAACTCACCAAAGGAGTTCGCTTCATCATCACTGCTTTCTTCGGGTTTCTCCTTTTTGCCTTTGTTCTTCTTCTGGTCATTTTGGAACTGTCGGCAAAATCTTTTGATATGGCCCTTCTTTTTGCAGTAATGGCACTCAACATGTGCAAATTTGTTGGATCTACCTTTGCTCTTATCTCTGTTACTCTGGCCTTTGTTTTGACTTCTCCCCCCGGTCGTAACAGCCAACACCTCTGATGAAGAAGATGATCCTTGTGATCGGCGTCTCATTTCTTCATTTAGAATGCCACTCTTGACTGTCTCCATGTTTACCACACCGTTGGGTGCAGAATTGGTAATTGAAACCTTCAAGGTTTCCCATGACTCTGGGAGTGTTGCCAGCACCATAAGAGCAAGTACCTCGTCATCGAACTTTATGCCCATTCCCGACAACCGGTCGACAATCCCTTGTATTTCATTAAGGTGATCTGCCACAGTTGTCCCTTCTACATATTTTACTTGCATTAATTTTGTCAAGTAAAATAATTTGTTGTTACCCGTTTTAGAGGCATACAACTCCTCGAGCTTGTTCCATAACGACCTTGCATGTGTCACACCAGAAATGTGGTTGTACACATTATCTTCAAGAAATTGTCGTATGTAGCCGCACACTTGGTTGTGCTCAAATTCCCGGTCCTCGTCTGACTTGTCTTCAGGTTTCTGAGCACTGAACACCGGCAGGTGCATTTTCGTCACGAACAGGAGATCCTTCATCTTGTTTCTCCATAAGTGGTAATTTGTGCCGTTTAGGTTGACCATCTTGCTTGTCCTTGCCTCCATATTTCCGGCGGTGAATAGTAACCGTAGATATGAATAGTGCCCGTATGGATGAATAGTACCCGTACGTATGAATAGTACCGTACGTATGAGTAGTATTCTAACCAAAGCTCGATACCACTTGTTAGGACCCGGTGGCACTAAACACTTCTTCACAGCGGGGAAAATAAATGATCAACGAAAAATAAATGACACAAAGAATTTAACGTGGTTCACCTAAAACGTTTAGGCTACGTCCACAAACCCGGCACCAACTTCCACTAAAACTTTTAGTAGGCTTACAAAGAGAGACTTCTCCAATAGTTTGGAGGTACAACAATTTCCCGAGCTCTACCCAAAATAGTGGCGCACACAAAAGTGTTTCCGAAAATACCCGACTAGTATTTTACTCACTATTTTGTCACTCCCCCTTTAGAAAAACTTCCTAAAGAAAAACAAACTCTCTCTTTCTCTATAACTCTTATACTTGAGTTATTGAATGTTTTTGGTGTGTTTAAAACAATGAGATGAAGGGGGTATTTATAGTTTTGAGATAGGGACCAAAAGTGCAAATCTCACCTATCAAGAAGGATCAATTTGCAATATTCCCATCTCACCTACCATTTATTGATGTCATTGCTTACATCAATAAGCAAATTGGAGGAAACTCTTTCCTGCACGAAAAGGGGCTCTCTTTCCTTTCTTTTCTTCCTCTTCTTTCACAATTTAGAGAAATCCTAACAATGGAGGTATTTTTTAAAACAATTTTCCTCACAAAAAACACTAATCTCAGTCTAAACTCATTTTCCATCATTCACTTTTTTCGATGTATATACATACTGTATAAACATTGTATAATATTTTTCAATGTTTACTACATGTTATATATTGAGTATGCAGTATAGAATATACATTGAACATCAACTAGTGAACCCTCGATCTTATTCCCTACAACAGGAACACCATTCTCATCCCCTGAACCATAATTCCACTATAAAGTATCCCCTCTAGTACCATATGTGAAAGTTAAAAAAGATTTATCATTATTGGAGTCACCAATGGGATTTGTCCTGTTAGGTGAGATAAATGAATTTAAAAGATTAAAAAAAGTGGAGAAGATAATGGGACGATTGATTTTGGAGGGGGGAGAGAGATGAATGGTTACATATTTGTATGGGCGAAAAATTTCATGTTACGTGTTTGATCCGGTCAACGAATATAAAAGCCTTTGATTGCTGTAATATACACTACAAGAAAATAGATTTACGACCACATTTAATCAGTGACATGTGAAAAAAAAATTGGAAAAAAGAATCTTATGACACTTCTTAGAAAATATGTCAAATTAAATGACATTTGATTAAAAATGACACAATAATTGCGATTTTTAAATTGAAATATAGCTATATGAGTCTGTATTAATTTAATGACATTTATATCTAACGAAGGAAACTTGTTTACATTAAAAAGTATTAAGCTAAAAATATATAGGCCTCGTCTACTATTTGCATTAAGTAAAAACCTTACCCCGAATCTTTCCTCTTAAAATCGTGCCTTCAATCTTCCCCTTTCCTCATCCAATGTTAGGATCGGAAATTGGGATAGTGCAAAATTTAGTCAAACAATGTTATAATGACTATAACAATGACAATACAAATTGATAATAACGGTAATTAAAGCAGATAAAGAAGTCACCAATTTAACGTGGTTCGGTCAGTATGACCTGCGTCCACAAGTGGAGAAGAGCAATTTTACTATAACAATAAGAGCACAAAAGAGAGTGCAAAATTTGCGTAAAAACTCTAATTAATCTCAAATACCCCAAAAGAATAACCTTACAAGATCACTCCAAGGAAAGGGTTCACATAAGCGTTTCCCAACACTCAACTCTCTTATAAAATACTCTTGATAAATAAAGAAGGAGAAAGAAATAACAAGAGTCAAAAGCTCTTGAATTTTGGTGTGTCTTCAACTGAGCAGAAACTCCGCTATTTATAGGTAAGAAAGCTTTGGGCTCAAACAATACTATAGTAGCATTTTAATCTTCCGCCGCACAATGACAAAACTTGATCCCCAAGTTGAATTTGTCAGCAAGTGAATTTGGCATGTGCCAGTATCTATTACATGTGGACCCCTCAAGAAGCCAAAAGGTTGGCCATATTACAAATCTCCACCTTGGCCTAATTTTGGCCCATATAATAAATTTGCTCCACCCTCTCCGCGAAGTCCATACGAGCAAGATCATTATTCATAAATGGCAATCAAGTCCAAGCAGAGCTTGAACATGCTAAGGGGGAGAGGCTTAGAAAACATGTCACCATGATTTTTTTTAGTGTTGATCTTCTGAACAGAGACTTTTCCTTCAGCAATAGTTTCTCGGATAAAGTGATATTTGATATCAATGCGCTTCATCCTCTCATGATACATATGATCTTTAGTCAAATGAATGACACTTTGACTATCATAGAAATGGTAGTATCACCTTGGTGTGAACTGAGTTCAGCAAATAGACCCTTTAACCATAAGGCTTCTTTAATTGCCTCGGTCCCATATATTCTGCTTCAGTAGTAGCTAAAGCTACTACATGTTATAATGTAGCTTTTCAACTAATTACACAACCACCAATGCAAAATACATAACCTGTTAGTGATTTTTTTTGTCAAGATCACATGCATAATATGAGTCTACAAAACCAACCAAAGAGTTAGTATTTCTCTCAAACTCCAAAAATGTATCCTTGAATTGGATTTCAACAATTTGTCCTAATTCTTTGTCACCCGTCACCACCATGGTAGGTGTCACATGGGCATTTTCTATCCGTCGAAACACTGCCTGTTGTGCGGCAGTCAAGTGCCCACTTGACTTCAGCCTTCACCCAATTTTAATACTGGATTCGAGGTTTTACACTTAGAATCAAAACAAGATAGCATCAATAACAAAGACACAAGCAGATTTACAGGAAATCCATTTCCCAACCTGTTATAAAATCAATTACAAAGAAAATTCTCGAGTTTGGCAAGGTGCTTCCACCCTTGGCAGGCACCAACTCACAAAAATGCCGACAAATGAACGAATCTACCCTTGGATGCCTAAGGCCGCTCGTGCTGCCACTCGTTTGGCAGGGAATGGAACATATTTTGCCATGCTCAAGCCTTAGCATAGACAACCCTATGCCTATATTTTAGACTATTTCCCTCCCTAAGTACTTAGCCCATTTTTGGGGCTGCTAACACACACACACACACATATAGTGTAGTCAGCCAAAAATAATTTTCCTATTTTTAGTTGACACCCCCAACTGATAGGGCATGATTCCCATGATAAAAACGTGTAGGACATGTCTAGCACTTGCCCCAAAATCGTACAAACTCCTGACATCTTTTAGGACAAAGCTCAACTACTGCCCATGTGCACAACATGTGCCCGTAACCATCATTCACTTTGTCAATCTAAGACTTGCTGCCCCAATTTCATGCCTTGTTTTGGACCAGCACCAATGTCGTTGTATCCAGCTGCATTGTACCACAAATTTCCTTGCCATCGCCTACGAACTTGGCTCGTTTGCCGTAACTCAATGCCATTATAAGTTTACCGTCACACTGCCTTCCCGTTGCACATTTGCTTGTCCTTGTCAAATCGCCCCTACTTGATCAAGTCTGCCATTGGCCAATGCCAAGTTGATTTTAGCATCAAGTACCAAGTCTTGATGCCATTCCCGTTGCTAAGTCATTTTCCCACAATTTACTTAGGTGGCAGCCCACTCACCTAAGTCTTGCCAGTGCCACTGCCTTGGCACTAAGCTGTCCCATTTTAGTGCCAAGGTCTTTCCCGTTTTGCCTTGTCAAGCATCTGTCCAACCCGCCTAGTTCCATCAAGGTCTTGGCTTTTGCTTGTACACAGCCCACTCATATTTTGGTGTAGTCCGTTATACCTTATCCCTCAAATAGAAGCGGAGTCTGTCACACTTGCCCTTGCAATAATTGTTGCCATTAATAATACCCGCATTGTCTTGCATGTTGATTTTCCCTCGCACGTTGGCCAATGGCAAGGCCATTATGCCAAAATCCTTGCCACTGTCGTGCTGATTGGTGATCAGCTTTTTCAAGGGTCTAACAAACCACCCCAAATAGTTAAATTCGCGCCCTCATCGAATAGATCCCAGCACATGCTGCCATTTGCAAAGACATCACAAGTTCATCACCCTTTGAGAATTACGTTGTCCTTGCCCTCAAGCACAACATTTTTCATTTTCTCATTACATTTCATGCATGTCATTCCCACAGCAAATCTAGCATGCTAACTAATTGATCTGTAAAAACCTACGCTGATTTTTGGCACCCATAAACTCGAAATTTCTGCATTACTCCCTTCCTTGATTTTTTATGCATTTCTAAGCCAAGACAGTCCCATCCATGAACAAGCACATTGACCCCCTATCTTGTAGTCTCTTTCATGTCCGTCTTGACCTCGTCACGAACCTGGCTGCCAGTTTCACGTCGTGTCTCCGCCCACGAACCTTGTGCGGTAGCCAAGTCCCCACTTGACTTCAATCTTCGCCCAATTTCCTTTTGTTATTGAGGTTTAACACTTAGAATCAAAACAAGGCAGCATAAATAAATGAAGACACAAGCAGATTTATGGGAAACCCTTTTCCCAACCTTTTATAAAATCAATTACAAGGAAAATTCTCAAGTTTGGTAAGGTGTTGCCACCCTTGGCAGGTACCAACTCACTAAAATGCCGACAAGTGCACGAATCTGCCCTATAAAAGCCCCCGCCTAAGGCCGCTTGTGCTCCCACTCGTTTGGCAAGGCAATGTCACATATTTTGCCATGCTCAAGCCTTAGTATAGACAACCCTATGCCTATATTCTAGACTACTTCCCTCCCTAGGTACTTAACCCGATTTTGGGGCTTCTACCACACATATATGAAAATGTTGGTTTATGTTTAGTCAGCAATGGCATGCCAATTGTAAGAGTTGGTGGAAAGAGTTGGCATAAAAGCTAGGAGGAAGCTTCCTCCTTTGATGTCATGGAGATGAGGTAGTTGGATGTCACCAATGAGATCAAGAGGAGGTCCTTACCCCTATAAATAGATGCACTCTTTCATTTGTAGAAACAATATAATATATTATAGTGAGTAGAGAGTTTAGAGGGAAATTCTCTTAAGTGTAATTGGGAAATCTCCACTCCTTTGTAAATAATAGAAAGGTAATTTTTCTCTGGTGGACGTAGGATTATTTTGATTCGAACCATGTTAAATCTTGTATTCTTTCTTTTATGTTTTCGCCAACAATTGGTATCAGAGCGACGAGATTCATAACGATCCAATGAGGAAGAACAAGCAAAGATAAGTTTCATGAAGTTTGAAATTGATAGTCAGTGGACGCAATAACTTTAATATCTGAAAGATCCAGATGGTGGCGTTACTGCTGAGGGAAGGTTCAATCCATGCTATTGACAGAAAGTATCCTAAGGATATATAAGCTCCCAACAAGGAGAAGGTTGAATGGGATGCATTGAGTGCAATCCAATTATCCCTTGCACCTAACGTGCTTTGTGAAGTGAGTACATGTACCGAAGAGACGGCCAAATAGTTATGGGAAAAGCTAGAAGGTCTATACCAAGACCGATAACTGACAACAAGGATGTTGTTATAATGGCATCTTCACACATTTAAGATGGGGTCAGGTACTTCGTTACATGATCATTTAGATGCATTCAATAAACTTGTCATGGACTAGCAGATTGTAGGAATTAAAAGGGTGGAGGAGACGCTTACATGTGCTTTGCTATTTTCATTGACTTCAGGATATCGTGATATTGAGAATTCAATGATGTATATCAAGGAGCCTATCAAGCTTGAGCAAGTGCGGCAGACACTTAACTCTAGTGATGTGCGGAGGCACATCGAAGGAGACAGAGATGACCAGGCAAGTGGGCTCTTTGTGAGAGGCCGGACTAGCCAACAAGGAAAGAGCAAATCAAAGTACAGATCAAAGTCTCATGTGAACAAGAAGAATACAGAGTGTTGGGGTTGTGGCAAGAAGGGGCACTTCGAACGAGATTACCCAATGTGAAATTCCAAGGAAAAAGTGAGTGCATCTAGAGTTGAACAGGTACATGATTTTGATAATGATTATGTACTAACAACATCGTGTAATAATAGTAATTATGGAAACAAATGGGTGTTAGACTCTTCTTGTACTCTACATATGACGTTCTGAAAAGATTGGTTTAGCAACTATGAGAAAAGTGGAGGAACAGTAGTAATGGACAATAATGCAACTTATGCAATAGTTGGCATTGGCTCAGTTCGAGTTTGCTGCCATGATGGAGTTGTGAGGACTATTACACAAGTACGTCATGTTCCTGATCTGAAGAAGTATTTGATCTCCTTGGGTACTCTGGATGAACAAGGCTACAGGTACATGAGCGACGCAGGAACTATGAAGGTGACTAAAGGTTCTTTAGTCATGCTGAAAGGCAAGCTGGAGAACGACCTTTACAAATTGGCCGGAAGCACCATTGTTGGCTCTACAAATGCATCTATAGTGCAGTTATCTAATGATGACAAGCCAAGACTATGGCACATGAGACTGGGCCAGAAGAGCGCACGTGGACCGGAGATGTTAAGCAATCGTAACCTTTTGGAAGGTGAGAAGATCAGCACACTTGACTTCTGTGAGCACTGCGTTCTAGGGAAGCAGAAGAAGGTCAGCTTCAGCACTAGCAAACACAAGACAAGAGGAGTGCTAGACTACATCCATTCAGATTTATGGGGTACCTAAACTTCCATCGAAGGGCGGAAAGAGGTATCTTCTCACTTTTATTGATGATTTCTCACGAAAGGTTTGGGTGCACTTTTTGAAGGCAAAAACTGATGCTTTTGAAACATTTAAAGAATGGAAGATTTTGGTTGAAAATCAAATGGAGTGGAAAATCAAGTATCTTCGCACATACAATGGCTTGGAGTTTTGCAATGAAGAGTTTAATGAATTATGCAAGGTTCGTGGGATCTCAAGACATAGGACTGTCAGGCATACCCCACAGCAGAATGAAGTTGCCGAGAGAATGAAAAGAACTCGTCTTGAAAAGGCTCGTTGTATGCTCACACAAGCCAAAATGTCCAAAGTATTTTGGGTTGAAGCAGTTCACACTACTGCTCATATTGTCGATTGATCCCTGCATCGGCAATTGACTTTAAGACTCCGAATGAGGTATGTCAGGTGAACCCTTTAACTATTCATACTTACGAGTATTTAGGTGTCCAGCTTATTATCACGTTAATGAAGGAAAGCTTGAACCAAGGGCTAAGAAGGCCATATTCGTAGGGTATGTGGATGGAGTAAAAGGGTACAAACTTTGGTGTTTTTCTTTTCTCAAATTTATAGTTAGTAGAGATGTCACCTTCGATGAATCCTCTATACTTGATCCCCGTAAAGTTTCCGTGAAGTTTTCAGGAAACAAGAACAACGAGCAGGTGGAGCTTACAGTAGAGCTTGCCAAGGAAAACGATCAAAAGACTCAGGTTAAAGATGAGTCAGAAGATGCATACCTTGAAGAACTTGCTGTCAATGAACCATACACAATTGCGAAGGGGAGGGAGAAGAGGCAGACACGAGAACCGGAACGCCTTATAAATCAAGAAAACTTGATTGTATATGTGTTCGTAGCTGCACAAGAAGAGATTAAGGATCTGAAGCCCTCTTCGTATATTGAAGCAACTTCTTGCAAGGATGATGCACAATGGCGGTTAGCCATGACAGAAGAGGTGGAGTCTCTTCACAAGAATCAGACATGGGTCTTAGTGATAAGAAAAAAAGGGAAGAGGACAGTTGGATGCAAGTGGATCTACAGAAAGAAAGAGGGAATTCCTGAAGTGGAAAATGCTAGGTTTAAGGCGATATTGGTTGCAAAAGCTTTCAGTCAGAATGAGGGAATTGACTATAATGATTTTCTCTCCAGTCATGAAGCGTAGCTCAATTCGCGTGCTACTAGCATTGGTTGCACAATTTGACTTGTAGCTTCAACAACTTGATGTCAAAACTGCTTTCTTACACGGTGATCTAGAATAGACAATCTATATGGATCAGCTTGAAGGTTTCCTAGCCGAGGGTAAAGAAGATCACATATGCCAACTAAAGAAGTCTTTGTATGGTTTGAAGTAATCCCCTAGACAGTGGTACAAGAGGTTTGATCCATTCATGACTACACACGAATTCTCAAGGAGTGCATTAGATAGATGTGTGTATCACAAGAAGATGTATGGTAACTCAATGATTTATTTACTGTTGTATGTTGATGATATGCTTATTGCTGCTAACAACATTACAGAGATAAATGCTCTAAAGAAACTATTGAGTAAGGAATTTGACATGAAGGATTTAGGAGCTGCAAAGAAAATCCTTAGTATGGAGATTTCAAGAGAAGACAGTGTTATACATCTTTCTCAGAAGAGGTACATTGAAAGGATTCTCGAGAGATTTAATATGCATACATGCAAGCCTGTAAGTACACCATTAGCTCCTCATTTTAAACTTTCAGAGTTACAAATGCCTCAGTCCGAGGATGAGGTTGAGCATATGTCAAAGATTCCTTATCACAGTGCAGCTGGTAGCATTATGTATGCTATGGTATGCACACATCCAGATATTGCTCAATCTGTAAGTGTGGTAAGTAGATACATGTCCAGCCTAGGAAAGAGGCATTGGGAAGTTGTCAAGTGGATATTGAGATATCTCAAATGAGCTTCTAGTATTGGTCTGACTTTTCAAAAATAGGGTGGAGGTATTTCAATTCTCGATTATGTGGATTCTAACTATGCAAGAGATCTTGACAGAAGAAGTTCCGCAACTAGATACATCTTTACCCTTGTTGGCATTGTCGTTAGTTAGAAGTCAACTCTGCAATCGATTGTCGCTTTCTCTACGACAGAAGCAGAATACAAGGCAACAGCGGAGGCGGTGAAGGAAGCTATCTGGTTAAAAGGTTTAGTAGTGGAATTGAGTTTGGTTCAGCTTAAATCAAATCTTGGATGTGATAGTCAGAGTGCGATTCATCTAATGATAAATCAAAGATTTCATGAACGCACTAAACACATTGATGTCAGATTTCATTTCCTTCGAGATGTTGTTGAAGAGGGAACTATCAAGGTCATGAAGGTTATCACAGACAATAATGCTGCAGATATGTGACCAAGAGAGTCCCACTCTCTAAGTTTGCACACTGCAAAGACTTGGCGGGGGTGTGCATCAACTGATGCAACTCCAAAGAGGACAGTTGTTATGTGGAGGTGGTACGTTCAACCATGGTTTGATTCTTCTTGTTTCTTACAACGGAATTGCCCAGTAAGCTTAGAAGTTTTGGTCAGAGTTGTTCACACGCACGCTCGAAACGCAAACCAAGGTAGAGATTAAAAATTTTGGTTTATGTTTAGTCAACAATGTCATGCTGAAAATATTGGTTTATGTTTAGACAACAATGGCATGCCAATTGGAAGAGTTGGTGGAAAGAGTTAGCATGAATGCTAGGAGGAAGTTTCCTCCTTTGATGTCACCCATGACATCAAGAGGAGGTAGTTTGATGTCACCAATGACATCAAGAGGGGGTCCTTACCCCTATAAATAGATGCGCTCTTTCATTTGTAGAAACCATCCCAAAAATAATATAGTATATTGTAGTGAGTAGAGAGTTAAGAGAGAAATTCTTTTAAGTGTAATTGGGAAATATCCCCTTCCTTTGTAAATAATAGAAATGTAATTGTTATCTGGTGGATATAGGATTATTTTGATCTAAACCACGTTAAATATTATGTTTTTTCTTTTACGTTTCCGCCAACAATATATATAGTGTAGTTATCCCGAAAATAGTTTTCCTATTTTTAGTTGACACTCCCAACTGATAGGACATGATCCCCATGATCAAAAAGTGCAGGACATGTCTAGAACATGCCCCAAAATCATGCAAACTCCTGCCAACTTTTAGGACAAAGCTCAATTGCTGCCCATGTGCACAGCATGTGCCCAATCACCATTGACTTTGTCAATCCAAGACTTCTTGCCCCAATTTTGTGCCTTAGCTTGGACCATCAAAAAGGAGGTGTGACACATTGTTCCACAAATTACCTTGCCATCGCCCATGAACTTGGCCCATTTGCCGCAACTCAATGCCATGACAAGTCTGCCCGCGCACTGCCTTACTGTTAAACATTTGCTTGTCCTTGTCAAGTCGCCCTTACTTGATGAAGTGTTCCCTTTGCCAATGCCAAGCAGATTTTAGCATCAAGTCACCAAAACTTGATGTCATTAACGTTGCTAAGTCGTTTTCCCACAATTTACTTAGGTGGCAGCCCGCTCACTTATGTCATGGCAACACCACATTGCCAATGCCACTACCTAGGCACTAAGCTGCCCCATTTTAGTGCCGAGATCTTTCCCGTTTTGCCTTGTCAAGCATCCATCCAGCCCGCCTAATTCTGTCAAGGTCTTGGTCTTTGCTTGCACACAGCCCACTCATATTTTTGGTGTAGTCCGTCACATCTTAGCCCTTAAATAGAAGCGTAGTCCGTCACACTTGCCATTGCAATAACTTGTTGCCATTAAAAATACCTGTATTGTCTTGCATGTTGAGTTTCCCTCGCACATAAGCCAATGGCAAGGCCTTCATGCCAAAATCCTTGCCACTGCCGCGCCGATTACCGATCAGCTTTGTCAAGGGTCTAACAGCAAGCCATATACCGACTTACTACGCTCACTACTTTTGAAATGTCTGAACGTGTACAAACCATTACATACATAATATCTCCAACAGCACTAAAATAAGGAACCTGTTCCATATACCTCTCTTCTTCCTTTGATTGCAGCAACTGAGCAGCTGATAACTTGAAATGAGCAGCAAGAAGGGTACTTACTGGTTTAGCATATTTCATGCCAAACTTCTCCAAGACTTTCTCCAAGTATTTATTCTGGGTTAGGAATAGCCTGTTGGCTTCTCGATCTCTCTTGATCTCCATGCAAAGAATTTTCTTAGCTGCTCCCAAATCTTTCATCTCTAATTCACTTTTTAGCTGACTTTTCAAATTGTGAATTTGAGTCAAATCCTTAGCATCAATGAGCATGTTGTCAACATATAATAATAGGTAATAATTTAACTTCCGGAAGTAAACACAACTATCATACATGCTCCTCAAATAACCATGACCCAACATAAAGGAATCAAACCTTTTATATCATTATCTTGGAGACTGTTTTAATCTGTACAAGGATTTCTTCAACAAGCAAATATGATCTACTGTTCCTTCAATTTCAATTACTTCGGGTTGATGAATGTATATCTGTTCCTCAAGTTTGCCATCAAAGAAAACTGTCTTACCATCAAATTTTTATAATTCCAAATCATACATGGAAACTAAGGCAAGCAAGACACGAATATAGTTATGATTAACAACAGGTGAGAAAATATCATTAAAATCAACCCCTTGTACTTGGCTATAGCCCTATGCAACTAATGGTACCTTATACCTCACATCTTGAACCCCTGGAATGCCATCCTTTTTCTTGAAGACCTACTTGTAACCATCAATTCTCTTTCCCGATGGCGGCTTCACAAGAGACCAAGTACTGTTCTTCTGAAGAGGCTCAATTTCTTTATTAATTGCAATCAGCCACTTGGCTGAATCAAAACTAGAAACTGCTTCTGAATATTTTGATGGTTCTCCAATTTCTTCAATTTACTGTGCAACTAAAAAAGCAAATGAAAAATAATCTCCTAACCTTAATTATTGTTTAATTTCTCTTCTTGGTCTATGTTTGGCTACAGAATATTCATGTTCTTCTAGTTTAACTTCAGGAGTCTCAACTTTAGGAATTTTAACTTCTGGCTCAACTTTAGGAGTTTCAACTATATTTTGCTCCAAAGTTTATGAGCTTGGCTCAGAAGGAATGCCAAACTCAACTTCCACCTACTTCTGTGTACTCTTCCATTTATCTGTATTACAAGAACTAGAAGACTCTTTTCTTAATATAACATAGTGGATTTATCAAAGGTAACATCTCTACTAGTTATAAATTTTGGTGCATGTATGTGGGGAATGGACATCGTGAATCCACTTTTACTAGGACAAGGTAACGTTAAATTCCTTTTGGTTTTGATTGACTATTTCTCTAAATGGGTGGAAACATGTGCATTCTCCGATGTTTCGATCAAGAGGTAATCACTTTCATATGGAAAAATATTGTCTGCCGATTCAGCGAGCCAAAAGAAATAAGTTGCAACAACAGACCCTAGTTCACAGAAGGAAAACCACCAAGTTTTTCAAAAAATGGCATATTAAAAGGATACTCTCAACTTCTTACCACCCAGCCAGAAACGGGCATGCAGACTCCTCCAACAAGTCAATTTTCAAAATTATGAAGATTAACCTAAGTTTGTTGTGGTTTAGAACCTATTATCCCCAGCAGAGTCGCCATGTTGTTATACCCCATTTTAACATGGGTCAAACTAGAGTATAACATATTGGGTAATTATGCGGGTTTAATTAATTAAAAGAGAGTCGCCACCTAATTATTTTAACGGTGAATTAGGACACCAATTTTAGCTAAGTAGTACTTAAAAATAACTCTATTTTATGGTCTGCTTAACCTTGAAAATTCTAGGTAAGAGTTCTAATTAATCCTATAGGGAAGATTGTTAAAGCACCCTATATGATCCGCTAACACGGTTAACCGGCCAAACTTAGATTAATTAAGGGCAATGCTAGGTGCTAGGTCTAAACATATATATAAGCGTGTTAAAAAAATACAATCGTTAAATGGGTAAGTATTCAAAAAAATCGTTGATATATTTCAAAAAAAAAGACAACAAATGGATCGATGTGAAGAATTAAAAGTTAATAATTCAACTTAGTGCAAAAAAAAAAAAAAAGTTACTGCTTTAAGACTTAAACATCTTTATGTTGTAGAAAATCCTTTCTGCTACTCTAATGTGTTTAAGTAGTTCAAGAAAATTTGATTGCCTTTTAGTAATTAAATAGTTCTTTGATGTAGAGATAAATCAACACTCAAAGTCATTCTAACTTTTAAAACTATCAAAGTCCATTTGGACTTCTTGAAGATAACAAGAGGAACTGTAGAAAATAGTTATCATATGTTTAAGGATAGCAGCGATTTTGGCCCTTTAAAATTATAAAAAATAGAATCCAAATTTTCAACCAGATATTGGGCTTGAAAACTTACAACTTAGCAAGCAAAGTAACTGATATGGTTTTTCCTTTTAAAGCCTTAATCTAAGTGATGCATTCTTATTGTGATAGAATTAAAAATCCTTATTAGAAGCAGATACCAACTTCATATAAGTGAAACTCAGCTACCAAACAGCAAATCCAGGTTCAACATACAACTGAAAATAAACTCGTTAGTCATAAAAAGAGATAGGGCAAAGTAAAATGAAAATAGAGAGCCATCCGCAAAAGATTTTATCTTCTGTATTTCGTTGTCAAATGATAACAAGAGTAAGAACAAGTGGAAACGTCTGAATCTATCTGGGCGTTAAGTCGCTATGTGATTCCACTACGAGAGTCTCGAATTAAGACTCCATTTTGCTCCAAAGTGTACATGTAAAGAAAAGGAGAAAAGAGAATTAGAGAAGCGATTTGAATCGTAGCAACGATACAACTATTGAAGATAAATTTATTTCACAAGGTTTACTCGCGCGAAATCACACAAAGGAGAGGTACCATATTCTAAGCACATTTTTTGGGATCATATTGTTAAACTTCATAATCTAAACACTGCCATGTAACAACAAATTTTAGAACTTAAAGATGAGTTCTTCAGGTGCATTATGCCTAAACAGTGATGTCTCTTCATTCAAAATTCTAAGAAACATGATTTCTAATTTAAACGTCACTTTATCTATCTACAACATGGATAAAAGAGGTGAAAAGATAAACTGATTATGTAAGATCACATCCATCTATTAACTCAACTCAACAAACATTTTAAATAAAACTCAAGTTATTAGGAAATCATATTAATTCCATCAATACTTCGCTCATTAGCATTCAATTTTTTGCCTTTGCTACACAAATCCTAGAAGAAGAGGCGTTAAGATGTTCGGACATAACATAGATGTAAGCACACACATTCATTAGAAATTTATGGGCATGATTTTACATGGTGAAAATCTTATATATAATATTTAATCCTATAAACACAATTCCTACCATCTGAATGGGATTTAAAGGTTATAAACTCCCAGAACCCATTAACAAATTACTCTTCAATTTTCATATTACGTTAAAATGAATAGATAATGTCAAATCCTATGTAACTCAATGATTAACAAGTCCTATTATTAAATAGTTTACAAATGAAAGATTTTTAACATAAACCTCCACTTCCTAACTAACTGAAGAAAAAAGGCAGTTTACAAGATATTTGATACATAGAAGAAAACTTTAACAGAACTCATCTAATATGCTATATTAAAATTTAATATATAATTAGTCATGTAATACTTCTAACATACAGAGAACAAAATACCAAGACACTAAATCTAACCAAAGCAACAAATATAGAGAAACAAACTTGAATCAATGGACTTCTGAAACACGGATACCTATTGACATGTTACCTAGATGAAGATAAAACTAACAAATGTAGAAGCAAGTATTCGACCACATGATACCTAAATCGAAAGCAAAAAGAGAAGGGTGCTGACCTGTTTTTGCGCAGCGAACTAGGGCGTTTGCAATGACTACTCGAATCTCCGCTTCAAACTTCCATTAAAATGGCCGCTGAAGTTTTCGAGTTAGGAAGGGTGAGAGTGTTTCAAAGAAAAGTAACAGGTACAAAGGTCTAAAGCGGCGAGCGAAAAGGTGCTGAAAATCTCCACCAAATCTGGTATTTATAGGTGTAAAATTAGGGTTCTTAGTCCTTGAGCGGGAGTCTGAAATTCATATTTTGAATTCATGGTCAAAGAGAGTCGTTCTAATTCGAACGTTGAATATTTTGGATGGATTCTGCAGGCTTCACGTGATGTGAAAAGAAAAGTAAAGAAGAGATAAGAATTTACTCAAAATTGCAGAAGAGATAAGAACTTACTCAAATAATAGAGGAGCAATTTCTGTTCATGTGAGAAAGAAGATTGAAATTTCACTCAAAAGGGATTGAAAGAGTGAAAGGGAATGGACAGGCGTATATGAAAATGGATGAGAGAGATTAGAATTTCAGATCTTTACCAAATCTGATGGTATGTCTTATATGATAGAATAACAAGGGCCATTGGATAGAATGAGATTAATGGCTCAGATTAACCTTCTAGAGATTTCTAAATAGACCCATTTGATAAGCTATGGAGCAGGTTATTTGGCGGATTGGGCCTTCTCGATGGGTTCATTTGCTGAGAAAGATGTGGGCTTAATCTGCTGATTTCTTTCTTCCTAAATTCTTTGGACATATAATTAGGACTAATATACTATATAATAGTAATAGTATTAGTTAAGCAAAATTATACAAAGACTATAATTGTTTTTAATAACGTGATTGCACAAAATAACTATTCAATTGATCCTCAAATCAAATGGTATAGTATTATTAGAGTAAATATTTATAAAATATGGGATTAAAGAAATATTAATAGTTGGTTAAATAAAGAGAAGTGATATACTTTTTGCTAATAATAATAATAATAATTGTTGTAGTAGTATTAGTAGTAGTAGTAGTAGTAGTAATAATAATATTAGTAATACTTGTAATAGTGATATAAAGTAAACAATAATAATAATTAGGTCTAGTTTGTGTTAAAAATGGTAAATAATTATTCTTACATTATTAGTGATATTATAAGCTTAAAGAAATAGTTTGGAATAAAGGAGGGTCAAAATTGGATGTCAACAGCTGCCCCTCTTTGGCCGGAGACGATGAAAGAGTTTTCGGGCAAAGAAATTGACATGATAATCAATTTTGTCCCGACCATCAAGGTTAGAATGGAACAAAGGGGACATAAAAATGATTGCGGCCGAACTCTGGTTTTGAGTTTCCTACATATCTCGGGTTTTACGAGAATCAAGCCATATGTAGTTCATGATTTATGGTACGGTGGAGTAGGACTCAACTATTGATACAAATCTTAAAATGCTGCCCCAGTGTTGAATTATAGAAACACTGGGTACCATGACTGAAAGAAAGATGTTTGAAATAGGAATTTGGTTCGGAATTTTGAGAGTCAAGCCGAGCGGAGTTCAAAGTAGATCCTTGACATTTGTTGGAGAGTTTGGTATTACTCTCCAACAAACTGCCCCAGTTCACTGCTAAGATATAATTCCACGTTGCGCTGTATTTCCTCCAAAGCTTAAAAATGCTAAAAAAATCGTTAGAAAATAAGATGCAATATTCCATAAAAGTAATCTTATGAACATAATATTTAGACGTCAATTCATAAGAAATGCGAAATTATTGTGCAAGCATAAAAGATATAATTTTATGGTGATATATTTTATGATTGCAACACCAAAAATTTAGCTTATGAAAATAAATGCATTGGACAATAATTTATGAAAGATATATTCTGGCAATGTTTATGCAAGCGGGACCACTCAGGTCAAAATAAATTAAATATTCTTTTGAGGAAGGATTAACTTCAACATCCTATTTTAGGGCGGATTGACCCGATATATCCCATTTGAGGGCGGATTGACCCGATATATCCTATTTGAGGGCGGATTGACCCGATATATCCTATTTAAGGGCAGAAAGACCCGATATATCCTATTTGAGGGCGGATGAACCCGATATATCCTATTTGAGGGCGGATAGACCCGATATATCCTATTTGAGGGCGGATGAACCCGGTATATCCTATTTGAGGGCGGATGGACCCGATATATCCTATTTGAGGGCGGATAGACCCAATATATCCTATTTGAGGGCGGATAAACCCGACATGTCCTATTTGAAGGTGGACAAGCCCGACATGTCCTATTTGAAGGTGGACAAGCCTGATATGTAGTGCTTTATTTTTAATTATAAAGATTGATATGATGCAGTGCTAAGAGATTGATATGGTACATAAAACTTGATCCGATGCTAGAGTTATAATAACAATATTCAAGGAGCGATGCAAAAATTTGGTGCAGTAGCGAATATGGTGCGGAGTGCTTGATGCGGTGCCTTTACAAGAAGCGGTGCCAATAATTTAACAATTTGCATGCTGAAGTTTAATATTAGTAAATTTTGCACTCAAAGAAAACTATGAGATTTAAAATATAATGTGCGATAGCTCGGCTTGATCGCTATATTGTACTATATTTCCTGCAGGACAAATTCATCAGTATAGTAGATAATGAAATGCGATATGCTGAAAATAATCTTATGAAAATGATACATTTTGGACGTTTACTTATATAATACGGCCTAGTCGGCCCAAATGATTTGATAAAAAAAATGTAGCTTTATCCCAATAATAATTTTCAACAATAACATGCGGTTTATAAATGTGCTTTGCAACGATTTATGATAATAGTGCATTTCTGAAATAACACTAAAAGCATGACCGTCAAGGTCAAAATAAATTAATAAAATTAAACATGCGAATATGTGCTAAAGTGTCCTGTTGTTCAGGCGGACAACCTATATATTATAAAGCGTGCTAAAAAAAATCCAAGTAAAGGCGGATAAGCATAAATTTTAATGCATAAATGCCCTGTTGAAGGCGGACAAGCCTAAATGTTTAATGCATAAATGTCCTATTAAAGAAGGACAAGCCTAAATATTATAGAATCAAGTGTGCTGAAAATTCAATTAAATGCGGATAAGCCTGAATGCATAAATGTCCTATTGAAGGCGGACAAGCCTAAATGTTTAATGCATAAATGTCCTATTAAAGGAGGACGAGCCTAAATATTATAGAATCAAGTGTGCTGAAAATTTAATTAAATGCGGATAAACCTGAATGCATAAATGTCCTATTGAAGGCGGACAAGCCTAAATATCATATTAAAAGCAAGCGTGCTTAAAATTCAAATTAAGGCGGATAAACATAAATATTAATGCATAAATGTCCTATTATTAGGCGGACGAGCCTAAATATCATATTAAAAGAAAGCGTGCTTTAAATTCAAATTAAGGCGGATAAACATAAATATTAATGCATAAATGTCCTATTATTAGGCGGACGACCTCATGTCCAATTAATTAGGTGGACTACCTCATGTCCTATTATCAGGCGGACAACCTCATATCCTATTAATTAGGCGGACGACCTTGTGTCCTATTAATCAGGTGGACAACCTTATGTCCTATTATCAGGCGGACTACCTTATATCCTATTAATCAGGCCAAGTCTTCAACATCCTATTTTAGGGCGGATTGGCTCGATACATCCTATTTGAGGGCGGATTGACCCGATATATCCTATTTGAGGGCGGATTGACCCGATATATCCTGTTTGAGGGCGGATGGACCCGATATATCCTGTTTGAGGGCGGATGGACCCGATATATCCTGTTTGAGGGCGGATGGACCCGATATATCCTGTTTGAGGGCGGATGGACCCGATATATCCTATTTGAGGGCGGATAGACCCAATATATCCTGTTTGAGGGCGGATAGACCCGATATGTAGTGCTTGATTTGTAATTACAAATATTAATATGATGCGGTGCAAAAAGCTTGATATGGTACATAAAGCTTGATCTGATGCCAGAGTTATAATAAAATATTCAAGGTGCGATGCAAAGAGCTTGGTGCAATAGCAAATATCCTTCGTGCGAAGAGCTTGATGCAGTGCCTTTTCAAGGAGCGGTGCCAATGATTTGAAAATTTGCATGCTGAAGTTTATTATTAGTAAAGTCCTGCACTCAAAGAAAACTATGAGATTTAAAATATAATTTACGATAGCCCGGGTTGATTGCCATGTTGTACTATATTTCCTGCTGGACAAATTCATCAGTATAGTAGCTATTGAAATGCGATATGCTGTAAAATAATCTTATAAAAATGACATATTTTGGGCGTTTACTTATACAATACGGCCTAGTCGGCCAAAATGATTTGATAAAAATGTAGCTTTATCCCAATAATAATTTTCAACAATAACGTGCAGTTTATAAATATGCTTTGCAATGATTTATGATAATAGTGCATTTCTAAAATAACACTAAAAGCATGACCGTCAAGGTCAAAAATAAATTAATAAAAAAATAAAAAATATGCGAATATGTGCTAAAGTGTCCTGTTGTTCAGGCGGACAACCTATATATCATAAAGCGTGCTAAAAAAATCCAAGTAAAGGCGGATAAGCCTAAATTTTAATGCATAAATGCCCTGTTGAAGGCGGACAAGCCTAAATGTTTAATGCATAAATGTCCTATTAAAGGCGGACAAGCCTAAATATTATAGAATCAAGTGTGTTGAAAATTCAATTAAATGCGGATAAGCCTGAATGCATAAATGTCCTATTGAAGGCGGACAAGCCTAAATATCATATTAAAGGCAAGCGTGTTTAAAACTCAAATTAAGGCGGATAAACATAAATATTAATGCATAAATGTCCTATTATTAGGCGGACGACCTCATGTCCAATTAATTAGGTGGACTACCTCATGTCCTATTATCAGGCGGACAATCTTATGTCCTATTAATCCGGCGGACGACCTCTTGTCCTATTAATTAGGCGGACTACCTTATGTCCTATTGTCACGTGGACAACCTCATGTCCTATTAATTAGGCGGACTACCTTATGTCCTATTATCAGGCGGACTACCTCTTGTCCTATTAATTAGGCGGACTACCTTATGTCCTATTGTCAGGCGGACTCCCTTATGTCCTATTGTCAGGCGGACTACCTCATGTCCTATTGTCAGGCGGACAACCTCACGTCCTATTAATTAGGCGGACTACCTTTGTCCTATTATTAGGCGGACGACCTCATGTCCAATTAATTAGGTGGACTACCTCATGTCCTATTATCAGGCGGACAACCTCATATCCTATTAATTAGGCGGACGACCTTGTGTCCTATTAATCAGGTGGACTACCTCTTGTCCTATTAATTAGGCGGACTACCTTATGTCCTATTGTCAGGCGGACTACCTCATGTCCTATTATCAGGTGGACGACCTTTTTGTCCTATTATTAGGTGGACAAACCCTAGATGCATGGTGCTTGATTTACCATTTATGACATTGGTGCGGTGCAGAAGCTTGGTGCGATGCTTGATTTGTTGTTGTACAATGCGGTGCGAAAAGCTTGGCATGGTTACTTCAAAGTAACATATATTGATAGTGCAATGCAGAGAGCACGATGCAATGATTTTGTAATAGTAAATGGTGCGATGCAAAAAGCTTGATGAAATGCCTTTTTAGTAGTGAATATTCCTGGTGCAATGCTATGCCTTTTTAGTAGTGAATATTCCTGGTGCAATGCTAACAATCATTGGATCGTCATGCTAAAGCTTTGCTATTAATAAATTCCTGCACTCAAAGAAAAATTATAAGTTTCATAGTTTGATTTGCGCTTGCTTGGTTTCGTCCTTTGCTTTGCATGAACTTTGCGACTTTTGACTTGATGCTGAGCTTTGCGACAACGTGTAATGTTAGAGAATAGCTAAAATATGCCCCTGCATTACTCAAAGTAAATTCGTTAGTATAAAATAAAGTGATTGCCTTGCATTGAACGTCAAAGTTTGGCTTTGAATCTGCAACTTGTTGCCATGGCATTCTAGAATTTGTTGTTGTGCTTGTAATAACTATGTAGCTTGAAATTTCATTTTCTGCTTTGCCGAATGATGAGGATCCTTTTGCGAAAGCTGCCCCGGTTTTGGCTTTTGGGGTAAATAGGATTTTTATTATGATGAGACCGAACCCATAAGGCTGCCTACGTATCCCCTCTTAAACGGGAATCAGGTCTGAACGTAGTTCATGGCATGGTTATAAAATATAGAATCTTATAAAGTTGTAGCATCAAAATCATAATGCCAACAAGATCGGAAAAATCAGTCTTGCTCTTCGTTTAGACGACGTTTCTTCTTCGGATGCCCAACCACGCTTGGTATATTGCTTGTGCTGCAGCTAATTGCATTTGAGGCATTTGTTCCAACTGGTAGGTGCACTCGCAGTTTGTTAGAATCAATCATATTCTGAATCTTATGCTTTAATGCTAGGCATTCTTCTGTATCATGACCTTGAGCATTTGAATGGTAGGCACAATACTTGGAAGGATCAAATAATGGATGCGAAGGGTTGAAAATCCTTCCTTTTCTTGGTTGCATAATTCCCAAGGCATTCAATCGAGCAAATATGCTAGAGATTGATTCAATCAAAGGTGTGAAGTTGCAGGGCTTCCTTTTCTTTAATTTACGAGAAGCGGCTTGTGCTTGACGATATTGATGTTGAATGCTTTGTTGGCGTGGAGGCTGGAGATGCATATTGCAAGCATTAGAGATTGCATGATTTTGCAAGGGCGGGTGATCATGATGGCATTGCGGTTGATGCATAGTCATGGCAACTGAGGCATTTTCCTTCTCTTTACCTTTCAACTTTTCTGGCATCTCTGGTTGTAAAGCATGATTGATGGTCTGCATGTTAATCTTTCCTTCTTTGATGCCTCTTTCTAGGAAGTCCCCGACTCTAATCAAGTCTAAGAAATTACGCACGTTCGCAGTAGCCAGCTTTTCATAATATATGCCATTTTGAATGTCAATGAAGATTGAGATCAACTCTTTCTCGGATAGCGGAGGGTGCACCTTTGAAGCTTCAACTCTCCACCGGATTGCATAATCCTGAAAAGATTCATGTGATATTTTCTCTATTTTGTACAGGCTATGCATGTCTGGATCGACTCCAAGGTTGAACTCATATTGCTTTACAAAATCGTGAGCCATATCATCCCATGTGTGCCATTTACTAAAATCTTGTTTTGTGTACCAAACAAGTGCATGTCCCGATAAACTTTGGATAAATAACTTCATTCGAATGGCCTCATTGTGCCCGATACCAAGTAATCTGCTGCAGTAGTCCTTTAAATGAGCAATGGGATTTCCCTTCCCATTGAAAGTATTAAGCTTTGGCACCTGGTATCCTGGTGGGAGTTTTACATCCGGCTGCAGGCATAAGTCTTCATATCTAAGACTGAGATAATTTCTTGATTGTAATTCTTCTCCAATGGCTTTCTTCAAATCAAGGAGTTCTTTTTCCAAATTTTCACGGCAAATATGTTGTGATGATTTTTCAAGTCCCTTATACGAACATACAACTAGTTGGTTTTGCTTGTCCTTCTCAAATGGAGTTGTGACTATAGGAAGTTCAGTATTAGGAATCATCGTGACTTGATTGGGATTGCAGGTTATTGGCATTTGTGGAGAGATTGTATAAGTAAGAGTTTGGTAAGGAGATACGGTTAAGCAAATATTTTGATTTGAGCTAGAAGTGGAGGTTATATTTGGAAGAAGGCTAAAAGTGCCTCCCAGATTAACCAACATGTTCCTTTGCACCACATTTGCCTTGGTTCCATCATTTTGTGCTTGCAATAGTCCCATACCGGTATTGAATTCTTCAAAACGGTCTGCCATTATAGCCCGTCCTTTATGCAGATTCCCAGCCAAAATAGTGTTCAATGCTAGGCAACCTTTAAAGGAAAAATAAAACTTTTCAAAATAAAAGTAAAGTGTTAGTATATTTATCATAATCAAATAAATGCATAAAGTAATAGAGTGTGTAATTAGATTGATTAATTCATTATATGGTTAAGTAGGAGCCCTAAACTAGAAATGATGGTCCATGTTGCAAAATGGATGGACGAGAATGAATTGTTATCTAGAGGGCTCTAACGCTCGAGTTTTGTTGACATGGAAGCGAAATAATTTTAAGTTTTGTAAAGGGATAACTTATGTTGAACATCAAAGCTTTAGCTCTAGCACAAGTTTTTTTGTTCCTTGCATAACTCTAATTTTTTTCAAAAATTGCCTCAATCTTTAGGAAGTTTTTGATTATTACTTCATGAGATGATATTCTGCGTGCCAAAAAATCTGCCCCAGTTTCTTTCATGAAGGAAAATAAAAAATTTTGTTATAATGAGACTGCGTCTTAAATAGACTGGTTTTCAAAGGGGCCACAGACGAATAATTTTGACGTTGAAGATAATATTTGTCTGTTTGAATATCGACAAGCTCAAAGTCAAGATATGTAATTAGGATATAAGAGTTAATTGGACATGAAATGACTCTATTATTATTTAGCATTGGCAAGTCACAAAGCTATCGAGGCCCAGAATACGGTATCAATCATTTTTGAGAATTATGGGATAGTACCTCGACCCACATGCCAAGACTTAGAATTAATAGATGCGTGAAGATTAGTCTCGACGACCCAAAATAAGACAATACTGACACTTAGAATAATAGGTAAAAATTTTAGAATAATTTGACGATATAAATTTCCAAAATAGTGGCCTTCTATCGCCCGATAGATTGTGTGAATTTTGACATCAGCATGTAAATGAGAATTGGCATGAAGGTGAAAATTCTGATACATAGAAAATACCAAATATATTTTATGAAATCTATTTATATTTTATATTATTGGAGAAAGAAGTTTAGGCTTGTGTGGAAAGACGTACAAGATTTAAAGGTTTAAAATTATGTGAGGCACAAGTGACAATATTTTAAAAATATGTAACCGTATTTTTGATAAAAGTTTGTGAATAAAATAATTTGTGAAATTATTTGGGCAAAATATTTAACCGTATTTTTAAGAAAAGCTTGTGAATAAAATAACTTGCGAAATTAAATGGGCAAAATATTTCACCAGTTTTTAATGAAATCTTACTATAAGCCTTGTTTTTTTTTTTAAAAAAAAAAAATCCTTAAGGCTAGTTGAAGGCACGAATATCAAGGGACTTAATGTTGAGTTGAGCTTGCTAAAGATATATTGATTAGACTTTAAGAATTTGAGTGGCCTAAGCGAAACTGGGCGTAAAATAAATACCAAAATGGTGCAATAGAGTCGTTAAAGAGCGGTAAGCGCGGAATGATTGGTGGTTATTATTATTAATGTAGGAGGATGATACTAAAATAAGCAAAATATATGAACAAATAAAAGTATATATTTAAATAAAGGTTGCAAGTTGGATAGTTAATACTTCCTTTTTCTGAAAACACCAGATAAATGTTAGCAAAACTAACAAAGTCGAGTAAGGAACATAGCAAGTAAGCAAGTGAGCAAATAGACAAACAAAGCATGTGAAACATTCCAACGAGCAAATAATAGCGCGTCCTAATACGTGGGGGCCTCTTTGTGCCGGAGGTAGGCCTAACGTGTTATTTGGAAGATAAATACGCCATTATGTATCATTTCATTTTAATAATTATATTTATTCTCCTAAAAAGAAAATAAATAGATAACTGCATAAACATCTTTCTTTTTTTGTAAAAGAGAGTGTATTTTCATCAAAAGAACAAAAGAAAGTAAAATATATTTATTATAATTAATTAAGAAAGTAATCCTATATTTCAAAAGCAAAAGAAGTACACGAATCGCTTAAGCCATTTTATTTATTTTACGCAAAGAAAATCAAAAGAAAGTACAATAAAAGAAATTTTTGTCAAGTGTAAACTTCTCATTGTTCCGCAAGATTATATCATTTGAAAACGTCACACATGCTATAAAAAAGATAGCCATGCTCCTTTAACTATGATTTAATTAATTTAAAAGTAAATGATCCACATAATTGGCATGTTCACCCTTCAAATAATGCACATAAATATGATAAGTGTCACTTGGGGCTGAAAACCCACTTGGACATTTAGGTAAGGTTAACTAATGGATTTAATACACCTCGGGTATTAAACCACCTAAGGTTAAAATGATGCATGCTCTTATATGGGTTTTGGTTTAGCTCTATCTTAGGTTGACTAAGAGCGGATTAACTAGACCGGTCTACTCCCAAGTGGACAACTTGAGAGTGGAAAGCACATGACTGTCGACTGCACCGCTGATCGACTTACCCACGAACTTTTCCCTAAAAGGTATTTTTAGTAGTGCACGGCCGCAAACCGCGTAACCGCTAGGTGTGTGCTTTGTGTGAATTTTCCAAAAGTGGAGGAAGTGAAATGGGAATGACAATATATAAAGCAATAATGATAGATGAACAATTCATAAATACAATTTATCATATAATGGAAATTCAAATCATAACAATAAAAAACACACATACTAATTTTTATTATTAACCTAAGTTTGTTGTGGTTTAGAACCTATTATCCCCAGCAGAGTCGCCATGTTGTTATACCCCATTTTAACATGGGTCAAACTAGAGTATAACATATTGGGTAATTATGCGGGTTTAATTAATTAAAAGAGAGTCGCCACCTAATTATTTTAACGGTGAATTAGGACACCAATTTTAGCTAAGTAGTACTTAAAAATAACTCTATTTTATGGTCTGCTTAACCTTGAAAATTCTAGGTAAGAGTTCTAATTAATCCTATAGGGAAGATTGTTAAAGCACCCTATATGATCCGCTAACACGGTTAACCGGCCAAACTTAGATTAATTAAGGGCAATGCTAGGTGCTAGGTCTAAACATATATATAAGCGTGTTAAAAAAATACAATCGTTAAATGGGTAAGTATTCAAAAAAATCGTTGATATATTTCAAAAAAAAAGACAACAAATGGATCGATGTGAAGAATTAAAAGTTAATAATTCAACTTAGTGCAAAAAAAAAAAAAAAGTTACTGCTTTAAGACTTAAACATCTTTATGTTGTAGAAAATCCTTTCTGCTACTCTAATGTGTTTAAGTAGTTCAAGAAAATTTGATTGCCTTTTAGTAATTAAATAGTTCTTTGATGTAGAGATAAATCAACACTCAAAGTCATTCTAACTTTTAAAACTATCAAAGTCCATTTGGACTTCTTGAAGATAACAAGAGGAACTGTAGAAAATAGTTATCATATGTTTAAGGATAGCAGCGATTTTGGCCCTTTAAAATTATAAAAAATAGAATCCAAATTTTCAACCAGATATTGGGCTTGAAAACTTACAACTTAGCAAGCAAAGTAACTGATATGGTTTTTCCTTTTAAAGCCTTAATCTAAGTGATGCATTCTTATTGTGATAGAATTAAAAATCCTTATTAGAAGCAGATACCAACTTCATATAAGTGAAACTCAGCTACCAAACAGCAAATCCAGGTTCAACATACAACTGAAAATAAACTCGTTAGTCATAAAAAGAGATAGGGCAAAGTAAAATGAAAATAGAGAGCCATCCGCAAAAGATTTTATCTTCTGTATTTCGTTGTCAAATGATAACAAGAGTAAGAACAAGTGGAAACGTCTGAATCTATCTGGGCGTTAAGTCGCTATGTGATTCCACTACGAGAGTCTCGAATTAAGACTCCATTTTGCTCCAAAGTGTACATGTAAAGAAAAGGAGAAAAGAGAATTAGAGAAGCGATTTGAATCGTAGCAACGATACAACTATTGAAGATAAATTTATTTCACAAGGTTTACTCGCGCGAAATCACACAAAGGAGAGGTACCATATTCTAAGCACATTTTTTGGGATCATATTGTTAAACTTCATAATCTAAACACTGCCATGTAACAACAAATTTTAGAACTTAAAGATGAGTTCTTCAGGTGCATTATGCCTAAACAGTGATGTCTCTTCATTCAAAATTCTAAGAAACATGATTTCTAATTTAAACGTCACTTTATCTATCTACAACATGGATAAAAGAGGTGAAAAGATAAACTGATTATGTAAGATCACATCCATCTATTAACTCAACTCAACAAACATTTTAAATAAAACTCAAGTTATTAGGAAATCATATTAATTCCATCAATACTTCGCTCATTAGCATTCAATTTTTTGCCTTTGCTACACAAATCCTAGAAGAAGAGGCGTTAAGATGTTCGGACATAACATAGATGTAAGCACACACATTCATTAGAAATTTATGGGCATGATTTTACATGGTGAAAATCTTATATATAATATTTAATCCTATAAACACAATTCCTACCATCTGAATGGGATTTAAAGGTTATAAACTCCCAGAACCCATTAACAAATTACTCTTCAATTTTCATATTACGTTAAAATGAATAGATAATGTCAAATCCTATGTAACTCAATGATTAACAAGTCCTATTATTAAATAGTTTACAAATGAAAGATTTTTAACATAAACCTCCACTTCCTAACTAACTGAAGAAAAAAGGCAGTTTACAAGATATTTGATACATAGAAGAAAACTTTAACAGAACTCATCTAATATGCTATATTAAAATTTAATATATAATTAGTCATGTAATACTTCTAACATACAGAGAACAAAATACCAAGACACTAAATCTAACCAAAGCAACAAATATAGAGAAACAAACTTGAATCAATGGACTTCTGAAACACGGATACCTATTGACATGTTACCTAGATGAAGATAAAACTAACAAATGTAGAAGCAAGTATTCGACCACATGATACCTAAATCGAAAGCAAAAAGAGAAGGGTGCTGACCTGTTTTTGCGCAGCGAACTAGGGCGTTTGCAATGACTACTCGAATCTCCGCTTCAAACTTCCATTAAAATGGCCGCTGAAGTTTTCGAGTTAGGAAGGGTGAGAGTGTTTCAAAGAAAAGTAACAGGTACAAAGGTCTAAAGCGGCGAGCGAAAAGGTGCTGAAAATCTCCACCAAATCTGGTATTTATAGGTGTAAAATTAGGGTTCTTAGTCCTTGAGCGGGAGTCTGAAATTCATATTTTGAATTCATGGTCAAAGAGAGTCGTTCTAATTCGAACGTTGAATATTTTGGATGGATTCTGCAGGCTTCACGTGATGTGAAAAGAAAAGTAAAGAAGAGATAAGAATTTACTCAAAATTGCAGAAGAGATAAGAACTTACTCAAATAATAGAGGAGCAATTTCTGTTCATGTGAGAAAGAAGATTGAAATTTCACTCAAAAGGGATTGAAAGAGTGAAAGGGAATGGACAGGCGTATATGAAAATGGATGAGAGAGATTAGAATTTCAGATCTTTACCAAATCTGATGGTATGTCTTATATGATAGAATAACAAGGGCCATTGGATAGAATGAGATTAATGGCTCAGATTAACCTTCTAGAGATTTCTAAATAGACCCATTTGATAAGCTATGGAGCAGGTTATTTGGCGGATTGGGCCTTCTCGATGGGTTCATTTGCTGAGAAAGATGTGGGCTTAATCTGCTGATTTCTTTCTTCCTAAATTCTTTGGACATATAATTAGGACTAATATACTATATAATAGTAATAGTATTAGTTAAGCAAAATTATACAAAGACTATAATTGTTTTTAATAACGTGATTGCACAAAATAACTATTCAATTGATCCTCAAATCAAATGGTATAGTATTATTAGAGTAAATATTTATAAAATATGGGATTAAAGAAATATTAATAGTTGGTTAAATAAAGAGAAGTGATATACTTTTTGCTAATAATAATAATAATAATTGTTGTAGTAGTATTAGTAGTAGTAGTAGTAGTAGTAATAATAATATTAGTAATACTTGTAATAGTGATATAAAGTAAACAATAATAATAATTAGGTCTAGTTTGTGTTAAAAATGGTAAATAATTATTCTTACATTATTAGTGATATTATAAGCTTAAAGAAATAGTTTGGAATAAAGGAGGGTCAAAATTGGATGTCAACAGCTGCCCCTCTTTGGCCGGAGACGATGAAAGAAGCACATGAGAGACACCTTATTTCTTCGTCTACGGGACTGAAGCGTTCCTACATGCTAAAGTCAGAGAGACCAGCCTAAGGCACACCAATGAGAGCGGCAATGACAATGATGAGAATATAAGACAAGAACTTGATGAGATAGAAGAGCAACGAGATATGGTGTATATAAGAATGGCCACACACAAACAACAAGTAGAATACTACTACAATAAGAAAGCCAAGGTACGGTTACTCAAGGTCGAGGACCATATGCTCAAGGCCAAAAACCAAGCAGGAAGAGATCCCCGATTGCATTAATACCAAATGTCAAATATATGTGGAATGAAAGTATGCTAAGCACCCTTACAAGTCTGTAGAAAGGAATTCAAGTCCTTTCGACTTAATTTACACAGATATTTGCGACATGAAGTCAACACTATCTCGCGGTGGGATAAAGTATTTTATTACTTTTATTGACGATAGTACGAGATATTGCTATGTTTATTTACTTAATAGTAAAGATGAGGCAATTGATGCTTTCAAGCAATAAAGGAGTGAAGTTGAAACACAACTAAACAAAAAGATCAAAATGTTAAGAAGTGATAAGGATGGCGAATATAAATCTCCTTTTGAAGAAATATGTTTGGAAAATGGCAATATTCACCAAACAAATGCCCCTTACTCTCCACAATCTAATCGAAGTGTGGAGAGAAAGATTCGAACATTGAAAGAGATGATGAATGCATTCTTGGTAAGTTCTGGTTTACCACAAAACTTATGGGGGGAAGCTATACTTACAGCTAACCAAATAATCAACCATGTATCTCATAGTAAAACACAGTCCATTCCCTATGAAAAGTGGAAAGGAAGAAAGCCACAACTTGAAATACTTCAAAGTGTGGGGGTGTTTAGCGAAGGTACAAGTTCGTAAACCTAAAAGGGTTAAAATAGGTCCAAAAACGGTTGATTGTGTATTTATAAGACATGTAACCAATAGCAAGGCATATCATTTTATGGTTCATAAGTCAGAAAATCCTGAGATTCACGCTAATATGATAATAGAATCAGATAATACTGAATTCTTTGAAACTATTTATCCGTATAAAAAAAAGTGAAGTGACCTACCAAAAGTCAAAATGACCTCATGAGAAAATAATAGATGGTATGCCTAATAAGGAAAATCTGAGAAGAAGTAAACGTCAACGGACATCTACTTCATTCGGTCTAGATTTTCTGACTTTCCTGCGAGAAAATGATCCTCGTACCCTCAAGGAAGCAATGTATTCCTCGGAAGCACAATATTGGAAAGAAGATGTCAATAGTGAAATAGAATCTATATTGAGCAACCATATCTAGGAATTGGTTGATCTTCCTCCAGGTAACAAAACATTGGGTTCTAAATGGATTTTTAAGAAGAAAATTAAAGATGATGGTACTATTGACAAATACAAGGAAAGACTTGTTGTCAAATCATTTAGACAATAAGAAGGTCTTGACTATTTTTACACATACTCTCCGGTAACAACAATTACATCCATTCAGATGCTAATAGCATTAGCCGCCTTATATGATCTTTATTTCCATCAAATGGATGTAAAAACATCCTTCTTAAATGGTGATCTAGAAGAATAAATTTACATGGACCAACCTGAAGGGTTTGTGGTTCCGGAAAAAGAAAAGAAGGCGTGTCAACTTGTTAAGTCCCTTTATGGATTAAAACAACCACCCAAGCAATGACATGCGAAAATTGACCAAACCATGTTGTCAAATGGCTTTAAGATTAATGAATGTGATAAATATGTTTACATTAAGAACGTTCCAAATCATATAGTCATTATTTGCTTATATGTTGATGATATGCTAATAATAAGCAAAGACATTTCCGACATTCAAGCTACTAAGCATATGCTTGCTAGTATGTTTGATATGAAAGACTTAGGATTTGTTGATGTAATACTATGAATTAAAATACAGAGGACTCCTCAGGGCTAGCTTCGTCTCAATCACATTACGTGAAAATGGCACTTAAAATTTTCAAAAACTTGGAATTTAGAAGTGCAAGAACTCCAATTGACTTAAATCATCATTTTATAAAGAATAAAAGGTGAAAGTACGTCTCAATTGGAGTATGATCGTGTGTTGGAAAGTTTAATGTACATCATGAACTATACACGACCTGATATAGCTTGTGAAATAAGTAAACTTAGTCGATTCACAAGTAATCCCAACAAACATCATTGGGTGACAATGAAACGAGTTCTGGGATATTTGGAATATACCCAAAACTACGATTTGCACTACAATAAATATCCTACGGTTATCGAAGGATATAGTGATGCAAATTGGATAACCGACTCAACGACAACAAAGTCCACAAATTGATATGTTTTTACTGTTGGTGGAGGAGCAGTATCATGTAAGTATTCTAGACAAACGTGCATCGCTCTCTCTACAATGGAATCAAAGTCTAAAGTGTTGGATAAAGTCGGTGAAGAAGCTGAATGGCTTTGAAATTTCTTAGAAGACATTTCGTTGGCCAAAACCTTTGGCTCCTATTTGCATACATTGCGATAGTGAGGCTGTAATAGGACGGGTAGAGAGAATTATGTATAACGAAAAGTCTCGTCATATACGATGAAGACATAATACCGTTAGACAACTACTTTCTAGTAGAATTATCATTATTGATTAAGTAAGGTCAAAGGATAATGTGGCAGATCCGCTTAAAAAGGGATTAACTAGAGAGGGAGTTGAGAAATCATCTAAGGGAATGGGACTATGGCCGAGAATAAGCCAACATGGCAGTAACTCTACCTAGAATTTTAGATATTCTGAGATCTAGGTTCAAGGAGCTCAAACAAAGCTGTGATTGACCGGTTCAACATTATCAAAGTAAAATCTTTGGTCCATTCTCGTGATGAAGACAATGTTCAGTAACGAGGATATAAATTTACACGTTCTTTAGTAATTACCTAAGTTTGATGTTGTATTTATCAAATAGTGTGTTAGGAATGCGTAGAATTCTTCGCGGCGAGCTTGCTCGCCGCGGTTCGGACCCTTGGTAGTGATTTAAGTGTCAAAAATGTAGAGAATAAAGTTTTCCAGAAAAGTGTCAAATATGCGGTCAAGAATGCGACCGCAAACCTGTTATGCGGACCGCATTCTTGCCGCAAAACTTTCCAGAAAGTCTCCCAAAGATCGTGTCAATAATGCGGTCGAAATTGCGATCGCATAGTGAATCTGCGGTCCACTTTGCGACCGCAGATCAGGAATGCGGACCGCATAATGGTCGCATTCTGTGACAGAACTCGAGTCATTTTGAGGCTATTCTGCGGTCACTATGCGGACCGCATGTTGATTCTGCGGTCGCAAAGTGCACCGCAGATTCGCCCCGGCCTAGATTTTTGTAACATTTTGACCCGATCTCTTCTTTAATATAACACCTTTCTTCTTCATTTTATCATATCATCTTACCACAATTAGAGAGAGAAGAGAGGGTTTTTAGAGAGAGAAATCTTTCATCTTCAAAGATTGTTCCAACCATCTTAATTCCAAGGGATTCTAGGGCAAGGATTCAACTTCCCCAATCTTTTCAAGGTAAAAACCCTAACTATTTTCTTTGATTTTCAGTTTTAAATTGGGTAAAGAGAGGTTTGCATATAATAGCTTTTGAAAATAGAATTTTTACACTCATGCATGATTATTGAACTTGATTTCTAGTAAAAAGAAGTGAGTAGAAGTAAGAGTCTTCAAGAACAAGGTTGGCAAGTGTAGGATATCTTGGGTAAGCATAAAGTAGGAAGAAAACTCATCACCAGGTATGTATGGCTAATTTTGATTCTTGTGAAATCGCCTATATGTGTGAAATTTGTTTGGTTAGTGTTAACTTGACAAATTGTGTGAAATTCTTGATGTTGTTGTTGGATATTCAAAGTTGTTGTTGAAATATGAGTGATGTGGTATGGAATATGAACCGAAAGGTAAATGAGAGTTGAATTGGGTAAAGAATTGTGAATAATGGTTATGATGGCTGTCACACCTCCCTTTTTACTACCCCACATAAGCATACAAATACGCTTGTGGTGCAGCTAGGGGTGGAGCTCATGGTAGGGGTGGACCTAGCCGATTCTATGCATTGAGTGGCCGCCAAAATGCCGAGGCTTCTCCAGATGTTGTTACAGGTATCATGTCTGTTCAGACTATTGATTGCTATGCCCTTATTGATCCGGGGTCCTCCTTGTCTTATGTTACTCCATTCATTGCTTCAAGTTTTGGGATAGAACCCGAACAGGCTTCATGAGCCGTTCTCTGTGTCGACTCCAATTGGTGATTCTATTACAGCCTCATGAGTCTATAGGAATTGTGTTGTTACGGTGGGTGGTCGTGATACCACAGCCGATCTTATTGAGCTTGGGATGGTAGATTTTGATGTAATTATGGGGATGGATTGGCTCTATTCGTGCTTTGCCAAACTTGACTGTCGAACGAGAGTTATGAGGCTCGAGTTCCCTAACGAGCCAGTTATTGAATGGAGAGGAAATGGTGTAGTGCCAAGGGGTAGGTTTATTTCCTACCTTAAGGCTTCGAAGATGATTAAGAAAGGGTGTATATATCACCTGGTTCGGGTAACGGACACCACCTCAGATGTGCCTACCCTCGAGTCCGTGCCGATTGTGAATGAATTTCCTGAAGTGTTTCCAGATGAACTTCCAAGCATTCCGCCAGGTAGGGAGATTGATTTTGGGATCGATGTATTGCCAGATACTCAGCCAATATCCATTCCACCACACAGAATGGTGCCAGCAGAGTTAAGGGAGTTAAAGGAGCAAGTGAGGGATTTATTAGAGAAAGGGTTCATACGACCGAGTGTGTCGTCGTGGGGTGCTACGGTTCTCTTTGTCAGAAAGAAGGATGGGTCACTTCGAATGTGTAATGATTATCGGCGACTCAACAAAGTCACCATCAAGAATAAATATCCTTTGCCTCGAGTGGATGATCTGTTTGACCAATTGCAGGGAGCGAAGTTCTTCTCAAAGATTGATTTACGGTCCGGGTACCACCAGTTGAAAATCAGGGAGCAGGATATTCCTAAGACCGCCTTCAGAACTCGTTATGGTCACTTCGAGTTTTTGGTCATGTCTTTTGGGCTAACCAATGCCCCAGCAGCTTTCATGGACCTTATGAATCGTGTTTTCAAGCCATTCCTAGATTCCTTTGTGATTGTATTCATTGACGACATCCTCATCTACTCTCGGAGCAGAGAAGATCATGCCGTTCACCTCAGAGCAGCATTGCAGACCCTTCTTCAGCATCAATTGTATGCCAAGTTCTCAAAATGTGAGTTTTGGTTGAAGTCCGTAGCCTTTCTAGGGCATGTTATTTCCAGTGAGGGAATTCAGGTGGATCCTCAGAAGATTGCGGCGGTGAAAGATTGGCCTAGACCCACGACCCCGACAGAGATTCGTAGCTTCTTGGGTTTGGCAGGGTACTATCGGAGGTTTGTAGAGGGATTCTCAACCCTCGCTTCCCCATTGACAAAGCTGACGCAAAAGGCAGTTAAGTTCCAGTGGTCCGAAGCGTGTGAGAAAAGTTTCCAAGAATTGAAGTCAAGATTGACCTTGGCACCAGTATTGGCCTTGCCAGAAGGCACAGAAGGATTTGTGGTTTATTGTGATGCCTCTAGGGTTGGTTTGGGATGTGTATTGATGCAGCACGGGAAACTCATATCTTACGCTTCCAGGCAACTCAAGAATCACGAGAAGAATTATCCGACGCATGATTTGGAGCTTGCAGCTATTGTGTTTGCTTTGAAAATATGGCGGCACTATCTTTATGGAGTTCATGTAGATGTGTTTTCAGACCACAAGAGCCTCCAGTATTTGTTCAAGCAGAAGGAGCTAAATCTGAGACAGCGGCGGTGGTTAGAATTGCTCAAGGACTATGATATGAACATATTGTACCATCCAGGAAAGGCAAATGTGGTAGCCGACGCTCTTAGTCAAAAATCCATGGGTAGTTTTGCTCATTTGGGTGTGGATCAGAGACCCCTGGCTCGAGAGGTTTACCAATTAGCCAGTTTGGGGGTTCGTATCTCGGCATCAGCCGAGGGGGATATCTTGGTGCATAATGGAGCAGAATCATCATTGGTCGCGGAAATCAAAGAAAAACAGTTCATGGATCCAGCATTGGTTCGGGTAAAGGAAGCAGTCATGAATAACAAGACCTCAGCATTTGTACTCAGCGGCGAAGATGGTGTATTGCGGTGTCAAGATAGGCTATGTGTTCCGGATGTGGACGAGCTTCGGGAAAGGGTAATGGCAGAGGCTCATATTTCCAGGTATTCGGTACACCCAGGTTCCACGAAAATGTATCATGACCTTAAGGAGATTTATTGGTGGAACGGTATGAAAAGGGATGTAGCAAGCTTTGTAGCTAAATGTCCGAACTATCAACAAGTGAAGGCCGAGCATCAACGGCCCGGTGGATTAACTCAGCTTATAGAAATACCAAGGTGGAAATGGGAGATGATCAATATGGATTTTGTGGTAGGGTTACCTCGCACTCAGCGTAAGTTTGACTCAATATGGGTGATAGTGGATCGACTCACCAAATCAGCTCACTTCCTGCCTGTCAAGTCCACTGATACTGCGGAGCAATATGCAAGATTGTACATCGAGGAGATAGTAAGACTTCATGGCACTCCACTTTCTATTATCTCGGATCGCGGGGCTCAGTTCACAGCTAACTTTTGGAAGAAGTTTCAGCAAGGTTTGGGAACTCAGGTGAATCTCAGCACAGCTTTCCATCCGCAGACCGACGGCCAGGCCGAGCGGACCATTCAGACGCTTGAAGATATGTTACGGGCTTGTGTCTTAGATTTTAAAGGTAATTGGGATGAACACTTGCCACTGATAGAATTTGCTTACAATAACAGCTATCATGCTAGCATTCAGATGGCCCCATTTGAGGCATTGTACGGGAGAAGATGTAGATCGCCAATCGGGTGGTTTGAGGTAGGTGAAGCGGAATTGCTAGGGCCGGATATGGTGTACGAAGCTATGGAAAAGGTCAAGGTTATTCAGGAGAGAATGAAAACAGCACAGAGTCGTCAAAAGTCCTATGCAGACGTTCGTCGAAGGGATTTGGAGTTTCAAGTCGATGATTGGGTGTTCTTGAGGGTATCTCCCATGAAGGGAGTCATGCGATTTGGAAAGAAAGGGAAATTGAGTCCTAGGTATGTCGGGCCATATCGGATCGTTCAAAGGATTGGTCAAGTTGCTTATAGGCTAGAGTTGCCTCCCGAGATGTCATCAGTGCATCCGGTATTCCATGTGTCCATGTTGAAGAAAGTGATTGGAGATCCATCCACCATCATGCCAGTCGAAGCTATAGAGGTTAATGAAGATTTGTCATATGAAGAAGTTCCGGTTGCCATTCTTGATAGGCAAGTCCGTAAGTTGAGAAATAAGGAAGTTGCCTCTGTTAAAGTATTGTGGCGAAGTCAACAAGTTGAGGAGGCCACATGGGAAGCGGAAAAAGATATGAAGGAAAAGTACCCCCATTTGTTTGATCAAGCCTAGAAGAAATTAGGTAACCTTTCTACTCCTAGTAACTGCCATCTTGTCTAAGTTGTTTCCCTCTTAGTATTAGTAAAGTCTCCTTCATTTTGTAATGAGTTAAATGTGTTGTTGCCTTGGGTCACTTGAACCTTTCTTGATAAATGAAATCCTTATAAATATTCGCGTGTTAAATAAACAACTAATAGTAAGTGTAGATTGGTAATGGTTTGTTTGTGTGTACATAGTGTATTAAGATGGTTAAACAAGGTAAGAACTCATTATGTGCAATTGTAACAATGTGATAGAACATGTGCATTCGTTGAAGTAAGAAAGTGTATACCAGTTGTGGAAAGTGTTGTATTTGTGTATTGTTGTTTGGTAACGTGTTTCGGGGGCCCTCTGACAGGTGGATATGTCCATAATACAAAGGAAACTCTGGCGAAATTTTTCTAAAATATAAGAGTTAGTCAAAATTTTGATGGTTTCATATCATGTCTTTCAAAACCAACTCATTTATTTCAAAATCCTCATTCGAGGACGAATGATCTTAAGGGGGGGAGGATGTAAGGCCCCGTAAAATTTTTGTGCATAAAACCTAGTAGCTGTGGTGTCATGGTCCGAATAATGTGTTAGGAATGCGTAAAATTCTTCGCGGCGAGCTTGCTCGCCGCGGTTCGGACCCTTGGTAGTGATTTAAGTTTCAAAAATGTAGAGAATTAATTTTTCCGAAAAGTGTCCAATATGCGGTCAAGAATGAGATCGCAAACCTGACATGCGGACCGCATTCTTGCCGCAAAACGTTCCAGAGAGTTGCCCAAAATCGTGTCAATAATGCGGTCGAAATTGCGATCGCATAGTGAATCTGCGGTCCATTTTGCGACCGCAGATCAAGAATGCGGACCGCAAAATGGTCTCATTCCGTAACAGAGCTGGAGTAATTTTTGAGGCCATTCTGCGGTCACTATGCGGACCGCATGTTGATTCTGCGGTCGCAAAGTGCACCGCAGATCTGACCCCGGCCCAGATTTTTGTAACATTTTGACCCGATCTCTTCTTTAATATAACACCTTTCTTCTTCATTTTATCATATCATCTTACCAAAATTAGAGAGAGAAGAGAGGGTTTTTAGAGAGAGAAATCTTTCATCTTCAAAGATTGTTCCAACCATCTTAATTCCAAGGGATTCTAGGGCAAGGATTCAACTTCCCCAATCTTTTCAAGGTAAAAACCCTAACTATTTTCTTTGATTTTCAGTTTTAAATTGGGTAAAGAGAGGTTTGCATATAATAGCTTTTGAAAATAGAATTTTTACACTCATGCATGATTATTGAACTTGATTTCTAGTAAAAAGAAGTGAGTAGAAGTAAGAGTCTTCAAGAACAAGGTTGGCAAGTGTAGGATATCTTGGGTAAGCATAAAATAGGAAGAAAATTCGGCACCAGGTATGTATGGCTAATTTTGATTCTTGTGAAATCGCCTATATGTGTGAAATTTATTTGGTTAGTGTTAATTTGACAAATTGTGTGAAATTCTTGATGTTGTTGTTGGATATTCAAAGTTGTTGTTGAAATATGAGTGATGTGGTATGGAATATGAACCGAAAGGTAAATGAGAGTTGAATTGGGTAAAGAATTGTGAATAATAGTTATGATGGCCTATATGGCACCTTGTGGAAAAGAAACGAAACACTTGAGGATTGGTAAGTTATTAAACATACTTGTGTGAATATTCTTGAATATGGATATTAGCTTGATAAGTAATTGAGAACATGAAACAATGTGCAAGTTGCTTATTTGAACTTGTTGAAATTGTGTGTAGTACCTTATCTGCTTGTTTGAACTTGTTGTGTTTTAAACTGTAAGGCGGGGTCGTGTTGCGCGCCGCAACGTGAGGAAATAAGGTGTGGGTTGGGGTGATAAGGGTGGCCGAGGTAATAAGGGTGGTCGGGGGCAATAAGGATGGAAAGCGATCGAAATCGCTATTGAAAATTGATACAAAAATCAATAATGTGAAATTGTGAAAGGAGACAGCAGGAGAGTTTGCAACCTGTGGGGCACTGATTGCCCCTTTGTTTGACTACTTGTGCTTTACGTGATTGATTGGTTATTGTTAAATTGGTTGATCGTAGAAAGTGCTTTTTGTTGAGAATTATTTGAAATGAGGAAAATGTGGAAACATGGTTGGCTGGCTTAATTAATTGTTGATGTAATTCAATGGCTTGAGTTTACTTGGGACAAAGTTTGTCCATACATGCCGGTACAATTCAAGTGTACTGACGTCCCTTTTGCCGGGGACGCTACATTCGTGTTATGATTGTAGGTGGATCAGTAGCAGGCACTTCAGCTCATCGGCAGTAGTATCCTTCTCCTTCCACTGCCCGTTTTGGTGAGCCCCTTTTCTTCCTTGGGGCCCTGTGTGGTTCATGCCACTTTTGTTTAGATTTCATTTTGGTTTTGTAAGGTATAGCCGGAGCCTTGTTACCGGCAAGTATTGTATTCCCTTTTTTTGTATCCTAGAGGCTCTGTAGACATGTAAACTGTGGGACTCCAGTCTTATGTATATATTATGTTATGTCGGGCGTTGTAAAATCTGCAAACTTGTTAATGAATCACTCGTATGGTTTTATTTGTTTAATGTGAAATCATTCATGGTTAGAATTTTGGATATTCTGAGATCTAGGTTAAAGGTGCTCAAACAAAGCTCTGATTGACCGGTTCAACATTATCAAAGTAAAATCTTTGGTCCATTCTCGTGATAAAGACAATGTTCAGTAACGAGGATATAAATTTACACGTTCTTTAGTAATTACCTAAGTTTGATGTTGTATTTATCAAATAGTGTCAATATAAAGGATTACACGTTTAGGAATCATATATGTAAGTGTGAAGTGGAAGCCGCTTCAATGAGAATTCTATAGGGTCAACTCTCTACGCACTTATGAAACCAGGCGATGTTCATGGCTGAAACAAACACAACGATGAGAACCAAAAGACTGTTAACGATTGTGTGACATATGATTGTCTAAGTATGTACTAAAGTTTGACGGTTCAAAGATATTAAATCTACCGATTGACCGAGTATATCCGACATATGTTGGCTACGAAAAGTTCAAAGAGATACCTACTTATCCAGATGCAATTAATCCTTACTCGCATATCAGACAACTTTCATCTATAATCATTTTTGTTACAGCCATTCCCATTCATGTGGGGGATTGTTGGACTTTAAGCATTGGGCTTAAGACTTTAAGCATTGGGCTTTAAAAGTCTAAGAGTGTGAATTGGAAATGATGGAAAATAAAATGGAGGGAAACAAAAATTTAAATGAAGTGAGCTTTTTCTTGCACTTTGTCCCTCATTGGTGAGGAACAACTACATTTGTGTGTTATATATATAGAATCACTTCTTAGAGCTCTTAAAAGGAGTTGAAGAGAATGAACTCTCACGCTGTCGTCGTCGCTCACTCGGCTCGGCTCGGCTCGGCTCGACTCGACTTTAGGTTTGGGTTTGGGTTTGGATTTGGAAAACGATCGATAACATTATTTTGGACAAAGTTTATTTAATTAATTATTTAATAATTAATTTAAAGCAAGTCAGTTAATTAACTGAAATGTGAAATCCAAATTAACGAAATTAACTATAATCTTGAAATTCAAACACTGAACGTTTTTCTGCATTCTACTTCGCAGTCTTTCTCTCAAATTTGTAAGCGTGATTTTGCATACTTCACTGTTTTTTCAGTTTTTATTTATTTTAACAGTCTTTTTGTTTTTGTGTTTTAACATAGTTGCGATAATAACCGTTAATCGAATCGAACCGATGGCTTATTAGCTTATTGGTATCAGGTTATTGGGATAATGAATGGTGAACAGATTAAGATTTTATAATTAACAACTTAACGGTTTAAGTACGAATTACTCAATTTTTTTATCGGATAAATCATTAACCCGATAAAAATTTTTATACTTACACGTTGAGGAAGGGTGTAGTGAATAGGTTGAGGAAGCTTCTGTTGTAGCAGGTCATTTTATACAATTTTGGTGTATAATGATATAAAGAACGAATACAAATGAACAGCTGATAGGTGAGAGTCATTTAGATAATTTGTACATCCGGATAACATACAAGGATACAGTAGGATGGAGGGATCAATGTCTTCATGACAAGTCTTCATTGAGTAATGTAATAAGGATTATAAATAGTAAGTTGAAATGATAAAAACCAGCAAACTATATGCAGTTTGGCCGTTTGGTATTCACAAGAGTAGAATTGTTCAAAACAGTTTATCTTAGTTTAACCGATAAATCGCCTGATAACCGTCCAATAATTGTTAATTCAACACCGATTCGTCCATTGTCTTATGGGATGGCTAGCAGATTATATATTTATAATTCGATAACCGATAAATCGAACCATCAAACATAATTATCTGTCTCCACTCGATAAGCACCCTCGTATAAAGGGGTGGTTGGATATAGTTAATTGATGAAGCATTCAACAAAGTATATAGTTGGAGTGTCTTTGTTTTAGACAAGGACATCCCCACTGTCCCTACCAAACCTATCCTTCTTATTTCATATTCAACACGTGGACATTCAAATACAGAAAATCTTACATGGTAGTTGATATAAAGAGTATCACTCATCATCACCAACTTCATGCGTATACTTGAAAGTTACTCCTATACATTTATATTCAACCAATCCAAAAGAATTTCACTCAAATTAAAGGGAGAGGGGTGTGATCAAACATTTAATGGAGTGAAAATTATAGGAAATTAGATTTAAATTTGATAGGAAATGTTGGACCATTTAAGCTCATTCCATTCTATTATTATTATATAAAAATGGAAAAGCATTAGAACTTCTATACTTTATCTACCTGCACATAAATCTATCAGAATTAAAAGATTATCGTAATTTATAATAATAACTAATATAGTCGGCATGGCTAACATAGATATTGGCTTAGTATCATAGGTATTTAAAGAGCGAGGACAAGAAACAAAAGAGAAACAATTATTGAGAAAGCAAACATAGTATAGATATTGTAAGATTAACTTTAACAATTGCTTAGGATGATAACCCAATTATTTTCTTGGAATAGGAAAGTCTCAACTTTACTGATTGCAGCTGACATTTCATGTTGCAATGTCATTTGTCAAGTGTCATCTTCTTTAGACCGTTGAAATGTTAAACTCAAGTTTCAATGAAAACTCACCAAATCCTTGCTTCAAGATTCAGAAAGCCCAACAGCAATATATAAAAGAGAGTCATATATATGAAGAACAACAAAATCTATATTTCTTTTTGGGTGGCAACAACCAGTTGGTAAATAACAACATCATATTAAAACTTGGTAATTCCATGTTTTATTGAAGATCTTTGAGACCAATTCTCTAAGGAAAAATATGGGGACTTATTTGATCACTCTAGTTGGCTTCTTGTTTGTTTTATTTTCTTATGGAGGTAAAGATGCAGTTTTCACATACTCGATCAATTTGTATTCGTCTTTTCTATTTATTTGGTTGTTGTTGTGTATTCTGAAACTAGTATGTGTAATCTTGCAGCTGCTTATGATCCATTGGATCCCAACGGGAATATCACAATTAAATGGGATGTAATGTCTTGGACTCCTGATGGCTATGTTGTAAGTTAATTTCCTTCACCTTAATCTCTCTTGTTTCTTTCACCACCTTATTGACATTGTGAAAATTGAGAAAGGAAAAGGAAATTCTTAAAATTCTCATAATTATTTATTCTTGCATGTGATGTGATTATAGTTATTTATTCTTGCATGTGAGTACCTAGTTTATAATATTTAACTTACATATACTGATAGTGGCGGATATCTATAATTTTCGAATCATGATTCATGGGTGCTTAACTATTTTTCATCGCAAAATCACTACTAAGATTGAATGCTCTCCGCACATGCTGATAGTATAAATATTTTTTTATATTATCTGTGCTCATTTTCCAAGTTACTAATCCCAAATTTTGGGAAGTTACCTATAGTTATATTTGGATCTAAGTTATATACTCTGACTATGTAAACATTTTTCACAATGATTAGTGCATTTATTATTTTTACCGGAATATCAGTTATTGGTTTCATAGGAATTTACTTGCGAATTACCTTATATATGATTTGATCGTAAATATTTTTTATATAGTCATGCATAGAACTTAAAATCGTTATATTTTAGTTACCGTTTACTCTAGCTATCACGGGGTAAAAATTAAACTCTATATTATAACACTTTTATGTGCATGGGAAGATCCCTATAGGTGGTGGTAACTATAAATAGTGAAATCATATTCTTGCAAAAGTACAACAAATTCACTTATTAGAATTTAAAGATTTCATTTATCTAATTTAAATTCTGAATCCGTCTTTTATTTCTAGGCTGTTGTAACGATGAACAATTTCCAAATGTACCGGCACATCATGACCCCTGGCTGGACATTGGGATGGACATGGGCGAAAAAAGAAGTGATTTGGACAATGGTAGGTGCACAAACCACAGAACAAGGTGATTGCTCCAAGTTCAAAGGAAATGTTCCACATTGTTGCAAGAAGACTCCCACTACTGTAGATATGCTCCCAGGGGTTCCTTACAACCAACAATTCACCAATTGCTGCAAAGGTATGTTAGCCTCCAGATGTTAATGATAGAAAACAAGAAATTTAATACCAAAAATATCAGGTCGAATTTATTGTTTACTTTTTCTAGCTTGTTATATATATATATATAACTTGACTTTCTTTTAAGGAAATTACTCAAAAAACTTGGAGAGCCTAACGGTATGGATTCCTAAAAAAATTATTCTTATCCAAACGATAGAGTTAGCAAATTGAAAAAAGAGGGGAAGGTGTGACGATGAAGCTATACGACAATATATTCTTCATACCTCTTACTTAGGGGTGTGCATTCGATTTATCGATTCGATTTTGACTCTTATCGATAATTACTTATCGATTATCGATTTGTACATATACTTATCGTTATCGTTTCAATAAGGTTTCGATTTTTTCGATTTCGATTTATTAAATTTTGGGGCTTATCGATTCGTTTATCGATTACACCAATAAGAAAATTTGCAGGATTTTACGGAAAGTATGTCGCTATAAACACGCCTAACTAATATGGACAAAAAGAAGCTAAAATAAGACGAACACTGTTTATAACATAAAAATTATGTCAATAGACATATGCAACGAAACTAAAGTAAAGGATCAAATATATGCCACCAACACTCCAACGATATTAACAAAAATAAAAATACATCATCACTGCTAATTCTATTTTCCATTAATTTGAACTTCATTCCTTCAACTTTAAATATGATCATTCCTTAAATGTGGTAGATGAAATAATTAGGGGTGTGCATTCGATTTATCGATTCGATTTTGACCTTTATCGATAATTACTTATCGATTATCGATTTGTATATATGCTTATCGTTATCGTTTCAATAAGGTTTCGATTTTTTCGATTTCATTTATCGATGAACCGATAACAAATAATCGATTCGATTTATCGATAAACCGATTCGAATGCATACCCCTAACTCCAATCTCACAAGTTTCTTACAGTGATTGGCTGACGATTCATACTAAGTCGATTAATGTAGATTAAGTGGACTAAGAATTTTAAAAGACTCACAATTCTCTTGTGTTTTATCCAGGTGGAGTTTTGGCTTCATGGGGCCAAGATCCTCAAGCTTCTGTCTCAGCATTTCAAGTTAGTGTTGGCCAAGCTGGTACTTCAAACAAGACAGTTAAACTTCCCAAGAACTTCACTTTGCTTGGCCCTGGACCTGGTTACACTTGTGGCCCTGCAAAGATTGTCCCTTCTACCAAATTCTTCACACCTGATCTTAGAAGGAAAACTCAGGCATTGAGTAAGTCTTGTTTCATCAAATAAACTTGGTTCTGGTTTTCTGGTTCTTTTTCATACTGCCACTGTGTTGTATATAATGAAAAATATTACTATTTAGGAAAATGGTTTCTTGAAAGTAAGTCATTTTCTGTTGTTTGGTTGCTAGAAATATTTTTCAAAATGGTGCTTTTGCTTCGATATCATGACTTTTTGGAAATTATGTATTCTTGTAATCAACTACTACTCTTGTTTTCTACAGTGACATGGAATGTGACATGCACATACTCTCAGTTTATAGCCCAAAAACACCCAAGTTGCTGCGTTTCCCTCTCAACTTTCTACAATGAAACCATCACTCCTTGTCCTTCTTGTGCTTGTGGTTGTGAGAACAAACACAAATGCATCAAGTAAGTTTAACTTCGATACACTAATTACGCTATCATATCACCTAAAAGATAACCACAGGTAATTGTTCAAAATAAGTGAGATCAGTAGCCTGAAAAATGAGACATGTAAACTTATACGACATGTTAAAATACACCATTATCATTGTATATAAATTAACATCACTTATCTTCTTGTGACACACAGGAGTGACTCTAAACTACTGAGTGTGGTGGGAATAAACACTCCAAGGAAAGACAATTCACCATTACTACAATGTACACACCATATGTGCCCTGTTAGAGTGCATTGGCATGTAAAGCTCAACTACAAGGACTACTGGAGAGTCAAGATCACTATTACCAACTTCAATTACAGGGTCAATCACACACAGTGGACTCTTGTTGCTCAACATCCAAATCTTAACAATGTTACACAAGTTTTTAGCTTCGATTACAAGCCTCTCGTTCCATATCAATCGATAAGTAAGTCCATGAACTCTTTAAAATACTCTATAGATGCAAGTGTTGATATTACTTATGGAAACTGAACTTTACTCAGTATAACAGTAAAGTCACAAAATTACAGTCACGTTACTATCACTGAACTGCATCCTCTATAATAGTATAACCACAATACTATTTCTGTCATATCAAAGCCACAAAACTTTTACCTGTAACACCTTGATCTGTAGGTTTTGCCGATATAGCAGGTAAAATGTAGTGACTTCACTGTTATAGTGGATACAGTTAAGTTGCTTTAGTTATAGTGAGTAAAGTTTCATAATCTTACTGTTATATTGCATGAAAATTCAGTAACTAACAAGATGTAGATTTGTGACTTTACTGCAGTAGATAAAGTTCAGTGATCATACGTGAAATTAGAAACATGTATATTAATTAAAATTTCACAATGCAGATGACACAGGAATGTTCTATGGTATGAAATTCTATAACGACCTACTTATGGAAGCCGGGCCATCGGGAAATGTTCAATCAGAAGTGCTTCTTCAGAAGGATAAAGATACATTTACATTTAAGCAAGGATGGGCATTTCCAAGAAAAGTATACTTTAATGGTGATGAATGCATGTTACCACCACCAGATACTTATCCCTACTTACCCAACTTTGCCCACCAGAACCTGGTTGCTTTTTCTACATTGTTTTGTTCTCTGATTTTGCTTTTACTTGTTCTTTCTTGATCATTTCTCTAGTTTGTGAATAACTAAACATTTTTGAAGCCATGCAACTATTGCACATGTATTGGTAGCAAAGGTACATGATAAACCTTTGATAGAACAGAATGTCTTGACAATGTATTTTTCAATATAGGGAATTTGAGCATGTTTTGGTTCATGACAACTGACAAACAGTCCTAATATATTGAGAACTTTGTGAATGTTAATGTAACACTCCAGGAAAGCTAGTAATAGAAATTTCTTAAATTAAATGCTTCATATTACATAACAAATGCTACAGAACAAGATGAATTTACTTAAATGTTGAAATGCTAAAGGAAGACAAGAGGGGTTGCTCTGATGGTAAACAACTTCTACTTCCAACCAAGAGTTTGAGAGTTCGAGTCTCCCCAAGAGCAAGGTGGGAAGTTCTTGGAGGGAAGGATGCCGGGTTTCTATTTGAAAACAACCACTCTACCCTGGGGTAGGGGTAAGGTCTGCGTACGCACTACCCTCCCCAGAACCCAGTAAGTAGGATTATACTAGATTGTTATTGTTGTTGTCTAAATGCTAAAGAAATATACAAAATAATATGATTTTAGCATGTAAGTAAAACATGTGATACAACAGCTAGATTAAAATCTACGACAAATTGGAAAGTGATAGACTTCTATATATATGTAAAGAAGAGTGCCATAGAGAACATAAGTGTCACTACTAATTTAAGCAAAGAGATCTTCCATTGGGAAACAGCATTTGGCAAATGCGGATCTGCATCAGGAGGTGTCATGACAGAAACATCATTCGACAAATGTGGATATGCATCGGGAGGTGGCATAGCACAGTTATCACCATTGAAATAAACTCTACTAGGAAAACCCCACCCCTTATCGAAAGTGAAATTTGATGTGTCTTTTCGGAGTAGAAGCTCGAACTGGACATTTCCTGATGCACCAGGTTGCATGAGCAGATCATCATCGGATTTAACACCCCAGAACATAGCAGTATCATCTGCAAAAAGGGCCAGAAGATTAGTCATATGTAAGGAAACTTAGTAGTAATACCTTCAATAGAGTAATATTTCTAACCAAAAGATGGACTGCGATTCTAGACAACGTTATCATAGGCAAAAAGAGCAAAGCTTGTTAGGGCTTTAAGCTCAAATCACACACAAGGCGCGAGCTTTAGTGGTAAAAAAGGTGCACATAAAGGAAGAAATACATACAATAACAACAACAATAACAACCCAGTATAATTCCACTTAGTGGGGTCTGGGGAGGGTAGTGTGTACGCAGACCTTACCCCTTCCCTGAGGTAGAGAGACTGTTTCCAAATAGACCCTCGCATCTTCCCTCCAAGAACTTACCACCAAGTCTCTTGGGAAGACTCGAACTAACAACCTCTCGGCCGTAAGAAATACATACATAGTTAAAAAATAATATCTATGAGCACAAATGACAATTATATGGACAAAGAAATTTAACAATTTATAACTAAGTGAAATATTTATTGTTTAGTATTTTCTCTTACATCCACCTTAGTGCCTTGTTGAATGCAATTAAGCGCTGCCTAAACGGGGCAAAGTACTTAGCCAATTTTGCATTTAGCTTCAGGGCTCAAGTGCGTCTTAAGTGAGCCTTTGGTAAAACTAGTTCTAGATTAATGTATGCAGTATGTATAGCAGTTATTCGTTTAACATCTAAGTAGTAGCTGCTGTTTAGGTAACACAATTGATATAATATAACAACAAACCTAATGGAGTCCCACAAGTGAGGTCTGGAGAGCGTAGTGTGTATGCAGACCTTACCCCTACATTACAAGGGTAAAGAGGCTGTTTCCGCTAGACCCCCTTCTCAAGACAAATGAAATAATATAACATTTATTATTAGATGGAGAACTTACTTATCACTCTATCAGGTGTTAATGACTTGTAATTGATGTTGAAAAGCTGAGTGATGCTATCAAGCTGTGGATGCTGGACAACTAAGTTCCATTGTGTATAATTCATATGGTAATTGAAGTTTGTTATAGTGGTCTTAACCCTCCAATAATCCTTGTAGTTGAGCTTCACATGCCAACGAATTCCAACTGGGCACATATGATCTGTGCATTGGACCAAAGGAGTAAAGTTTTTCTTTCCATGGTCCGAAACAATTGAAGATAGGTGCGGCATTTCTGGACTGCAAGAAAACAAAGGTGAAGTACCCTGACAGTAAAGAATTCAAAGATTTAAGCCGTGAGAGAAAGAAATTGAAGAAAATATTCTATAAGACATACTTCACACAAGTTTCCGGCATAGTGCCATTATTCTCGCATCCACAAGCACATGTAGGGCAAGGTACAATTGTGTCATTGTAGGACGACGATAGGGAGACACAACATTTAGGATTTTTCTCAGCCAGGAACTGTGCGTATGAGCATATGACATTCCAAGTCACTGTCATTAACAGTACAGACTGTTAGAACTTAGCCTTTATTATAAAACCGCAACTAAGCATGATAATAAAGTTGAAGCAATTAACTTACTCATAGCCTGTGTCACTCTTCTCCCATCTGCAGTAATAAATTTAGTCCGTTTAACAATTTTAGCAGGTCCACAAGTATAACCAGGCCCTGGCGCTTGTAACGTGAAGTTCTTAGGTACTCTAACTGTATTGTTGTTTGTTCCTGCAGAACCAACACTGACTTGGAATGAAGTAACAGCAGTTGCAGGATCTTGCCCCCATGAGTTGAGCACTCCATCCTTGCAGCAATTTGCAATCTGCTGGTTAGGAGGAGTTTCCGGCAGCAAATCAACAACTGTTGGATTTTTCTTGCAGCAATGAGGAATATCTCCTTTGAATTTTGAGCAATTACCTTGCTCTGTAGTCCGACTTCCGATCATATTCCATATTACCTCATCCTTAGCCCATGTCCATCTCAAAGTCCAGCCTGGTGATTGGATATGCCTATATTGCTGGAAGTTGTACATAGTCACCACAGCCTGCACAAATGCTAAACAACTAAGATGACACTTTCAATTTGACAAATGTTAATAAGGAGAAGTAAAAGCTACAAGTTAATGCACTATAAGATAGACTGAACATTAGACTGAGGTCCAAAGGCTGTACTATTAGATGTTTTTCTTAACGGATGTGCAAAAACCTTAAAAGACAGATAATATGGACAAGCGATAACTAATGCTTGAAAGAACTAATAACAGAAAAGCCATTATTAATCAAACTTGCAATGCACGTAGCAATAGATCAAATTTATTCTAATGTTAGAATGATAAAATGCTCCAGAACGAAATAAATTATTTCTTACAACATATCCATCTGGTGTCCAGCTGATGACATCCCATTTTATTGTGATGTTCCCATTCGGATCAAGTGCATCATACGCATCTGGAAGAAACGCAGAAACAAAAATGTAAGAGAATGACAAATAATACGCACAAATAAAGTAAAAATACAAGTTATATGATATGCATCTAACAATATAAAAGAGACATTGTCATTTTCCAGAAAAAGGGAAAGCCAATTTCTTGATGTTCAAAATTATAGGTCAACTCCCTGATCTCTCTCAAAATAGCCAGCTTTCAGCATAAATTACTTGTTTTTGGTGCGAGGGAAGTCATTTTACTGGGAACATATTTTGCAGAAATAAGTTTTTCGTTCTGTTTGGTTGGTCAGTAAAAATTATTTTTTCAAAACAAATACACTATGTTGAAGATCAATAATAATATCAGCAAGTTGGAGAGTATTCTCATACAATTTTAAGTACTAAAGATAAATAATGTTGTGCAATTGTTTGTTGGACCAAGTAATATGAAGTTAAAAGTTAAGATAGTCATAAGAAAAATGACTTTCGTCCATAAGCAGGTGAGTCATTTTCTTCGAAAACATTTCTAAGTAAAACAAACACCAGAAAATTACTTCCTCGCGGCAAAAAATATCTTGAATAATGACTTCCTTCGTACTAAAAGCACATTTTTTTTGAAGTTTGAATACAATTAAGTAGTACCATATCAAAAACTAAGTAAAACGCTGATTAGAAAATTACAAAAGTAAATTCAGAAGTTGGGAGTTTGTGTGCAAACCTGTTGAGAAAAAGCAAAGAAACGACAGCAAGAACATCAATAGTACAGTGGCATTGAACTTTGAAAGAGATTTGAAGAACTTCATTCCTTGAAGATTTGTGGCTGAAGAATTTCTTGTGTTTTACTGAGTTAAACTCTGCTCAGAATAGGCTAATTGAAGCGGGAGAGAAATTAAAGAGGGAGAAATTAAGTTGACAATGGTGGTCAGTGGCAAGTTGGATTAATTCCATAATCACATGCCATGTTACTCATTTGAACCAACTTGGAGGTTTAGTGGTGTTTGACTTTTAAATTGTGTATGCTAACAGTGTATAAATTTTTATCACGTACTCTTTCATGGGATTTAAGTTAGATATATACACTCTGAATTTTACACTATTCGCGTGAATTAACATATTACAAATGGTTACTTACCATTTATTCGGGGTTACTAATCAATGTTTGTTAATTAGAATTACCTAATCAATGCTTATTAAATAGAGTTACATGTAATCGATGTTTTTCTTTTTGAATGTAAGTTTTGTTTCGAACGTGGTTTTAAGGGAGCTAATGAAAAAAGGATGGTCAATGTAAATGACTGAGTGTACCATAATAACTATCCTTGTTCTAAGTATTCGCATTGTTAATCAGAGATTCTCCGCAGCTCATACTGGTGAATCCATGGGGTGGGAAGAAGTCAAAGGACATATCGTACTAATTTAACATCGTACTTCTTCGTTGTCATCATGATAATGTCATCGTCGTGGTAAAGTTATTTAAATTGAAGTAGCATGTGCATAATTTAAACTGCACCCACTTGCGCTCATTATTCTATCTTACATCCATTACGTTTTACTCTGAAAATTTTGGAATACTAAAACCTAATCGTACTTCTTCGTTGTCATCATGATAATGTCATCGTCGTGGTAAAGTTATTTAAATTGAAGTAGCATGTGCATAATTTAAACTGCACCCACTTGCGCTCATTATTCTATCTTACATCCATTACGTTTTACTCTGAAAATTTTGGAATACTAAAACCTAGTGAAGCTATGTTTTATCAACACCAAAAACACAGTTTACGAGAAATAAAGCAAGTTGGACAATCTAACAATATTCAGCCTAACTCAAAATAATGGCATACAGCACAACAAACTTAAAGAGTCTCTAGCAACCAATTCCTAATTGGTTGCGATGTAAAAGGCTACAGCATCAAGTAAAATATGGTGCCATGGATTACTATATGAGAAGTCAAAATGTGAAAACAAAACGGTTTATTTCTATTATTTCTTCTTCTTTAAAATTTTATAAACTCTCCGATTCTAGATTTTTGCTCCAGTGTACAATTCTCATTTCTCTCCATCATAAATAATCTAAACAGAATAAATTAGTTGGATAAGTTGCACATATACATGAGGGGTTACTCTGCACATCTCTGATACAATAGAAGTGTCGACAGCACCTGATTCTTTCTTTCTTTTTTTCCTTGGATCGGTGAGAGAGCATCCGTTTTGGAACATGTTAGTATGGCTTCATATAAAAGGATTCTGAGAAACAACTTCACATTGGTGGAATCCTTGAAATTTCTAGCAATATCTTGTGTAGGGCTTGAGGCTTGGAGAAGAAAGGTGAGTGATCAGCACCCTTGAGATGAAAAACTCGTTCCGGAGGATTTTGGTTAATCATGCTCTGTTGTAAAGCTATTGGTATAGCATTATCTTCTGCTGTTTCTATGTAAAAACGTCTGATGGAACCATACTTGATGTTTGACAGGGGAAGCTTCTCAAGAACTGGGGAAAATGGAATTGGCCTCATTGAGACAGAAGCCAAAGCAACATCCTGAAAAATTCAAGAAGTTAGTATAAAAAGCTTTGAATATGCACAAAAAGGAAGATTCCACACATGTATCTGAAATTGATTTTGTTATTTAACAAACAGCTACTAAAACAGGATGAATGTTATAAGCTAGTTCCAGCAACAAATAACTGAATTTCTCTATCCTCCTAGTAACTAGCATCATTAGCACTGAGGCTAGAGCATTAATGGATAACTTAAAAACATCTGCTGGGGTTTTAGCAATTCATATCAAGGTATGTAAACACCATTTATACACGAATCAGACGAGATATAATTTCCTCTTAGGATGTTTACGTTGTCTCAGGTCATAGCCAAGAGGAACGGTTTCAGATATCTTGGATCAGTGATTCAAGGGGACGGAGAGATTGACGGGGATGTCACTCACCGTATAGGAGCGGGGTGGTTGAAGTGGAGGCTCGCATCGGGAGTCTTGTGTGACAAGAAAGTTCCACAGAAACTCAAGGGGAAGTTTTATAGAGCGGTGGTTAGACCTGCCATGTTGTATGGGGTGGAGTGCTGGCCTGTGAAGAACTCTCATGTCCGGAGAATGAGAGTTGCGGAGATGAGGATGCTCAGGTGGATGTGCGGGCTCACCAGATTAGATAAGATTAAGGATGAAGTTATTCGGGAGAAGGTGGGGGTGGCCCCAGTGGATGAGAAGATGCGAGAAGCGAGACTCAGGTGGTTTGGGCATGTGCGGAGGAGAAGCCCCGATGCACCGGTGAGGAGTTGCGAGCGGCTGTCGGTAGTTGGCGCGAGTCGTGGCAGAGGGAGGCCCAAGAGGTATTGGGAGGAGGTGATTAGGCGGGATATGACTATTATGCGGATTTCCGAGGACATGGCTCTTGATAGGAAAGTTTGGAGGTCTAGTATTAGGGTTGTAGGGTAGGGCCTTCTAGAATTCTTAGTACTTCTGTTAGGGGCTGAGTGGGGTTTGGTAGCGACCTCTATAGTTAATTAATGTATTGTATTGTGTCTCTTATGGTAGTAACCGATTGGTATTATTGCATGTCATTCTACTTTTGGTTTTATGTTTAGATAATTACTTATTTGATTTATCCCGGATTTACTAACATTGTTTTGTTTTGTTGTGTTTTGTTTGTTGATTTTCTCTCTCCTTTTCTGAGCCGAGGGTCGGCCGGAAACAGCCTCTCTACCCTTTCGGGTAGGGGTAAGGCCTGTGTACTTATTACCCTCCCCAGATCCCACTTTGTGGGAACATACTGGGTAGTTGTTGTTGTTGTTGTTGTTGATGTTTACGTTGTCTATGGAGGACTAAGAAACCTACTCAAGTACAACGACACACCTCAGTGTCTGCTGCCAATAGATTCACCATTTCAAGGCCATCGAAATACGCCTTGAAATCAATGTGTTATTAATTCATATGTAAAACCTTTTGGCAACACTCATCCTCCCAAATCCAATGTACCAAAGTCTAGCTTGACCACCTTCTAGATTAAAAGGAAAAAGTTTCAAAAAGAAGTATTATACTTGAATAAGAGAAATACTTCTAGTGCACATTTAGAGAAATAACTAAGGTCCAAGAATGAAAAATATACAACAAGAAGGTAAAAAGGAAAAGTAAATAAAGGGGGTCTTATTTCACCATTTCCTTTTCTTCTTTTTTCTATTCTTTTTTCCCATTTTTGCTTTTTTCTTTTCTTTTCACACCATCCAAACTAAACATTAAAATTTGCCACTTTATGAAAGTAACATTTAATTTGTGATCAACAGTTTCATACAGGATAACATACCTTAGCAGGACTATGGTTGAATAGTAAGTCCCTCAGGAGTGATTTGTCCAGATCAATGGCAGTTGGTGGTTTACCATTCCCATTGGCATAGATAAATACTTGAGACTGTCTCATAAGATCGTTTGAATTCGTCTGCAATAATTTTGAGCTTCTTATTAACACAAAATAAACTTCAATTCTGTAATGGAACAACTAGCTAAAAGCATCTGATCCATACATTCAAGGGAGGAAATAGAACTAGAGAATTGTAGTCCTACTGGGTGGAATGACATTACGCTATCCAGTGTTATTGGCACATGGAAGGTACAATAAATGGGATTGAAAAGGTAAGAGATCCTCCAGATTATAATCAATGTTTCAGGCACTTGTTGAGTCACCTCATCCTCAACCCAATCCCTTTAACTCATGAAAGACTGAAAAAGTTGGTGGAGGAGAGACCCCTTCAATATCACCCTCTCTCTTATTCCTTCCCTCTCCAAAGAAGAGCCCTAGGCAGTTTACTTTCAGTGGTTAATCCAAATACTTCTCCCCATGTCAAAAGTACTTTTTCTCCAAGAGATGAACACAAAGGTTACTCACAAGTTTACCGCACAAGCTACAGCTGGTTCCTGGGGAACTGAATTGCAAGTAGATGAACCTCACGCGTTCACTATAAGCAGATAATGTATACCAAAGGTTCTCATGATGAACAGAAAATACATTAGAGATTTCACAAGACACAAACTGTGAAGCCTAAAAACAGATGGATGGCATAAAATCCTGAAAAAACGAAATTCAATTTCTTCATGTATTCTTCATCACTAGAGAACTGCTGAGTTCTAACACCATTTGAAAACAAGGTTGTAACCTGGAGAAGGAGAAATTTACCTCATGAGTAGGAGCACCAACACTCGACTGATTGCAACTTATCATCCAGAGGATTAAATCAGTAGTCTATAAAGTAGTTTAGATAGTCTACGCCCATGTACGTTAGAAATACATGCCCCAATTCACAAAATAAAACCAAACTAAACTTCTTACAAGGACTCCGCACAAAACAAACTATGAGCAGGGCTTAAGCGTCGCTTTGCATATGCAGTCCATGCATAAAACTATGATTAGGCTGAGTGTTTCTAAATGTACGGACAATGTGTTTAAATAAAGCAAAATAGATTTTATATGACCTTACAAGAAGAAGACCAGATGATTTAGATTTTGGAAGAATCAAATGAAAGCAGTAAATAAAAGTATGAAAATATACCTTATCCGAGAAAATATCAAGGGCACTTTGTCCACTAATGAGCATGGTGGCAGCAACAAATATCGCTTTTGAAACTTTAGAGGGATAGAGCTCCATTGCGAATGATATGCATGCACCACCAAAATCATGTCCCACCAAAATCACCTACAGAGTGAAAAAAGATTCACAATATTGTAATAGACTAGCTAAGGAAAACAAATATCAGAAATTCTGGAATTTGTCCTGGTAGTAAATTTGGGGTTATGAAGAATTGGCAGATTTCAGCATTTAATCTCCAAGTATGACAAATCAAGCACCAGTTATTTTTATCAACTTTTCCATTCCACATAAAGCAAGCCATTAGTCTAATGTAAGAATTAGCATTCTCTTCTGTCTTCTTTAAAAATTCTTTGTTCACTATTAGTTTTTCATTGTTTTATTTCAATACCGATCAACCATAAAGAAAAATGTAACCCTTCATATCAGGTGTCAAAGGCAAAACTTTGAAATGCAAAGGAAGATGCTAATCGAAGATGCTAAAGTTCTTATGAACAATCTCCTGAATCTGGAAGAATATCTTTTTTCAGATCTTCTGCGTCGAGTACTCTTATGAATATTATACTCTCATAAGAATGGAAGACAATATGATAGAAACATCAGAAGCAGAGAACCAGAAATGCCGAAGTACTAACCTTCTCTCCATCAGCGAGCTTTTCAAGAAAATCAGTGAGTGGCTTTGCATATTGCGATAGGCTGGTGATATTATTTGTGTCAAAAGAATGAATGCCTGAACCAGTTAAATCCACTGCAGTCACCTTAAATCCAGCCTCCTCTAAAAGTGCAATGGTTTTATACCAACACCAGGCTCCAAATCCACCACCATGGACAAGGACAAAATGGTTTGTCTCTAAATCATCAATAGTTAATTCCTGCCAATTATATGCAGCCATCCATTTAGCATGAAAGTGGAAGATCAAATATAGACACAGCCACAGGCAAAACGCATTGTTTCTTTACTATTAGAGCAGAACTGAGACCTCTTTACTTATCTGTCAAAAGCCGGAATAAGCAAATGAAAAGAAGCTACATTTCAAAAATAACAAGTATCAGTCTATCCGTTCCATTAATAGCCAAATGAGGGCAATCACTGTACTATACTCAAGCAGAAAAGTTAGTTACAGTGTCCAGTTCTGCAGGTTTGGTTCTCCGCACCTTGCCTTCTGGTGCGGAATTCTCAAGGTCTCAACAATTTCAAACCCTCAATGCATTAATCGAATTCTAATCCATTTACCTCAAATGGAACTTCTCTACTAGGATTTGCAGTTCATCAGGCAGATGTGCATCAAAAATTGAAAACTTGCGGATTGACAGGTTATAAGTGTCCCATCTCGGCTATAAAAGGGAATCCGAAAAGGTTTATAAAAAATGACTTATCAAAAAGAGGTTTACATAAGTACTCTACCTATTATCTTGAGGTTTGGGTTGAATACTCCAATTCTTTACAGCTTCCAGTTTTGAGCAAGTATCTCAATTCTGAATTAGTTAATGAAGATAAGCATGCCTTACAAAACCACGAGTAAATCGATGGTACACAACGACCACAACAAAGCAAATCAACCAAAAGCCGCAAGCTAACACTCCCCCCCACCCCCACCCCCCCCCCCCAAAAAAAAAGAAGTAAAGGTACTCTCCCTTTCACTTTATATAACATTGTTTGATCGGGTAAAGAGTAAAAATTCATTTTAAAATTGACGGAGGGTGAAAATGATGATGTAATGGTTGAATAGTTAGTTTAATAGAGGAAACATCACATCAAAACTTAAAATTTGAATAATTTGATTAACTTGAATTCTCCTAAGTTAATTAAGTACCTTGAATACAAGCTGGTGAGGCTGAAGCAGAGGATCAGTAAGAGAGCGAGACCTAGAACTCGAGCTACGTGGCAATGCTTGATTCTTCTTAGACTTACAGTTCGAATACCGCATCGACGTCGAACGATCAAATGGTACACGGCCGCCATTTTGCAACTGTTGCTGGAACAAAATCGCGGCGGCCAACGCTCGGTCCTGAGCGAACGAATCGTCCTTCTTCGACGACCGGAACCTAGACCACCGGTTGCTTCCGGTTCCGCCGCCACCGACGGCCGTGGATTGATTCGTCAAACGCTTCGACGGCCGCTTCTTCACGGCGGACTTCCTGGAGAAACATAGCCCCATTCTCGGCGATCTTTTTCACATGCAAAAGCTTCACTGAAAGTATTTATACCGTATACGAAGAAAAAATACGTTTGTGTCGAGTAGATGATAAAAAATGGAGTTAGCGCTGAGTTTAAAAGGAGACGAAGGTGGTGGTTACACACTGTAATGGAGATATGAAAACAGACGTATTGTTGACCATTATTACTAAAATCTAGTTTTTCCACACCTGCAACGCACGTGTATTCTACCAAGAAAGCAAATTTCTGCAACATCGGTGAAAACACTAATTACATAATTACTCCCTTTCTTTCAAATTAGATCTGATATTTTTCATTTTAGTTCGTTCAAAATAAATAATTTATTTTTAAATTTGGAAATAGTTCAGCTTTAAACTCTATCATTTTAGCTATTTTATTTTTACTGCAAAGTTTTATGGCGCCACACAAATGTTATAGTCGCAAAATTTTTACTCATTAAGCTTTTAAGGCAAAAAATTTAAAAGCATTATTATTTTTCTTAAATTCGTACCGAATCAAATTATCTCATTTAAATTGAAATGGAAAGAGCATTTATTTTTTCAAGCACTCTCTCCTCGACCATGCATGAGGCAGGACCAAGCCATTTTGGTTTGAATGTAATATTTGTCTTAAAAAAATCTATTAAATATGTATAAATTATTAATTTATAACACAATCAAAGGCAAAGGCACACTTGGGTTAGGATGGTCAACTGACCACCCTTTGCCAGAAAACTACACTGTTTATATAGGTAAAATATTATGTTTTAGAGGTATATAACATATATTGAATGTTCTTGTGGGATTACTCTTTTTTTTTTACTTATTTTTAAATTTGAACACCCTTGAGAAAATTTCTAACTTCACAACTAAACACAATAACTTAAAAAGATTATAATCGCAAACTCACAAGCTGCCCGTCACATGAGATTCCAACATCATTTTTTTTGGATTTTCTTCCCTTTAATTTGTACTGAATAATATTCCTCAACCTTAGAGTGTAGTTTGACAATGTCTAAATTTCTTTAAAGGCTTACGTAGGAATGGAAGGCGGTGTGGGTTCGAGGCGGGTTTTGTTTGAACCCGCGAAATTTAAACTCACCATGTCCCGCTCCGCATAGAATTTAAACTCGTAGTTATCCGCCTTGCACTCCACCCGCGTTCACCTGTTTCACCACGCACCCGCAATTTTTTTTATTTATAAAAAATCTTTCTTTTTTAGAAAGCTAGACCTAAATCTAATTTTTTTAACAAAATAATTAATTACATTCAAAATATTTTTAAATTCACATATTTTGCCTAATCTAATGGTTTTTCCTATAGAACAATTAAACTCCATAACTTAAATTCACATATTCATGTCGTGTCACAAGATTTTAATTTAATAAGAGATTATTAAATAGAAATGGAAGGCAGTTTACCTTTGCCTTTAATTTGCTTTCAAAAATAGCACCATTAAAAATAATAAAGTTACTAGAATACATTTTTGTAACTGCATAATTTTATAAATGAAAATTTCTATTACATGAACTACATATAATTCAAAAAGAATAAAATTCTTTATAATGATCTCTCTATTAGTTTAAATTATTAAATCTGTCCCCGCACTCGCGTCCCGCAACTTTTTATAAATTTAAAAATTGAACCCGTTTCGCCCCGCCTCACAACCGCAAAATCTCAAAATCGCCCCGTCCTGCCAACGTTCAAATTAAACTCACCACGCCTCGCACCCACACTGCCCCATTGCCATCGCTATGTTTACGTTGTCACACTACATAACAAATATTTTGCAGCATCAAAAAGCATAACACAAATATTTTGTTCCTCGTCATAAATTCAATCCTTAAGCAACATCTAAAATAATGTAAATAAGCAAATTAATAACTCTTTTTAGGCATATAATCAAAAAACTTTTTCAAAGTACCTCGCTTTCAGTCGTAATCAACATTCTTTACGTTACAATTGTCTTAAGCCGCACTATTATTACCGATGTTAACTCTCTTGTAATATATTCTACATTGAACTCTTGCCTCAATAAATTGGCATTTGCTTTTTCAACCATACAATGATGTATGGCGAATGTGTAAACCATGTTATATGAGTATGGAAAGCAACCATTCTTCCCTAAGTCAAGCCGAGGAGACATTTCATAATACTTAAACATACAATCAAGTAGTTACGTTTTGAGAGGAAGATTATAGTGAAAAAAGGCCAAAAATATTCCTCTACCGTGTGAAAAGAATTATTTATGAATCCACTAGTGCCCTCAACATTATAAAATAGATGCAAAAATATATATGGCATGACATATCACTGTAGTGAATGACACGTGACATGCCATCTTACTGCCCCCAACACAATTAGCACCACCATCTCCCCCATCACCTAACCATATGCCCCAAGTAGAAATTCGTGGCTACAGAATCAATACCTTCTCTACCTTAAATATGTGCCCAATATGTTTACCAATAGACCAAGGTGGAATCAATGTTTAAGTAGATGAGCTAGATCAGGCATAGCACCAATCTTTAGATTGAACTCCATAAATTTCAGGTGTAGACATATTTGGCGAAAACTTACAGTAAATTCCAACCAATTTTAATCTAAATTTTCTCTTACAATACATAAAGTCTTGGTACATAAACTCTAAGACCATGTTTGGAAAGCCATATGGAAAGTGGAATTGGGTGTAATTGAGTATAATTATACAATTTGATATGTTTGTTTGATCAAGTAATTACTTGGTTGGTAAGGAATTGGGTGTAATTGGGAGAGAGTAATTGCACTCTCCAGTTCTCATGGGGAGGTAAAGAATTGGGTGCAATTACGTGATGTAATCACAAGGAAACCTTTCGAATTTCTACTTGGGACATACTCATATATCCATCTCAACATCCTTGTTTCAGTTACTTTCATCTTCTAAACATGGGAGTTTTTGATTGGCTGATACTTCATCTCATACAACATAGTTAGTCGAACTATTATTTTATAGAACTTACCTTTTGGTTGCAATGGTAAATTATTATCATACAAGACACCGAAGCGAGCCTCCATGTTATCCACCCTGCTCCGATATGATATGTGTCATCCTTATCAATCTCTCCAACACTTTGTATTATAGACTCACGTTACTTGAAACTCTCTATCTTAGGGATTACTTATGTGTCAAGCCTCACATCCATGTCCGTTTCCTAGGTAATGTGGATGAATTTGCACTCTAAATATTCTGTTTTTGTCCTAGTAAACTTGAAAACTTTAGACTCAAGATACTATCTCCAAACTCCCAGCCTTTCTTTTAAACCACGTCGCGCCTCGTCAATCATAACTACATCATCAACAAATAACATACACCATGGTACCTCCCCTTAAATGAGTCGCATCAATGCGCCCATCGCCAAGAAAAATAAAAATAGTCTAAGGGTTGATCCTTGATATAACCATATCACAACTGGAAAGTATTCTGAGTCTCATCTCTCTGTCCTTACCCGTGTCTTAGATCCATCAGACATGCTCTTGATCATCTTAATATAGGCTACATATTCATGTAGCCTCCAAACATTTCCATAGAATCTCTTTTGGTATTTTGTCATATGATTTTTCTAGGTCAATGAACATCATATGAAAGTCTTTCTTCATCGCCCTATATTGGTCCACCAATATCCTCACAAGATTAGTGACTTTCGTAGTTGATTGATCCGGTATAAAACCGAACTGGTTTTGGAAAATAGACATACTACTCATCACCTCCCTTTTATCACCCTCTCCCAAACTTTCATCATACGAATTAGCAACTTGATATCCCTATAGTTGCTATAAAGTTAGATATCATTTTTGTATAACAAAATTATCGTAATCGACCTCCACTCTTCAGACATCTTCTTCTTCCTAAAAATAACCATAAACAACCTAGAGAGTCATTCCAGTCATGCCTTACCAACACACATTCAGAATTCTATAGGGATTTCGGCTGGCCCGATCGCTCTGCCCATGCTCATCCTGCACATAGCCCCTTCGTCCTCCCCCACTCTTATGTGTCTATAGTACCCAAAATGATGCCTCACAGAGTAATCTAAATCTTCTGACACAATATTCTTATCCCTATCTTTATTCAATAGTTTATGGAAGTATGACTGTCATCTTCGTCTAATCTCTGCCTCATCTAACAAAACTCCACCCTCCTCATATTTTATGCACTTCACTTGATCCAAATCATAGACCTTCTTTTCTCACACCTTGGCCAGCCTGTACAACTTCTTATCCCTACTTTTTCCCCCAATAACTTTATATAAACGTCCAAATGCATCGGTCTTAGCTGTAGTAATCACTAATGTTGCCTCCTTCTTAGACATGTTATATTGTTATGTTATTGCTTCTCCACCTTGTCTATGCTCTCTACAAGATTCAAATACACCATTTTCTTAGCTTTTACTTTACCTTAAACCTCTAAAATCCACCACCAGTCCCCTTTGTTGCAACCACATAGATCCTTCGAGACCCCTAACACCTCTCTCATTGCTTCTTTAATACAATTTGTTGCCATAGTCCATATAAAACTCAAATTCCCACTACTTCTCCAGGTCCCATATCCAACAATTTTCCTCCCAACTCTTGAGTTTTATCCTTAGCCAAGGCACCCTACCTGATCCTAGGTAGCTTAGACATACCCCTCTTTCTCCTCATCTACTTGATATCTAAGTCCATAACCAATAGCCTATATTGAGTTGTATGATGCTCATTCAGGATGATTTTGAAATTCATGCATTAAACTTTATCACTCTTCATGAGGAGTAAATAATTAATTTGGATCTTGGCCACCATACTCTGGAAGTTGACCAAGTGCTTCCCTTCTCAAAAAAATATGAGTTAGCAATTACCAAATCAAAAACTTTATCATACTCCAAAAACGATGTACTTTCTCTATTTTTATCTCCAAAATCAAAACTATTATGCATACTATCATAACCGTCATAGGACATCCAAATATGGCCATTGAGATTCTTGATGTGCGGAATTCGAACCAACCCATCTAAATCCTCCAAGAAAAGCCTTTTAACCTACCTTCCAGACCCACTTGAGGTGCATAAGCACTAAATATGTTTAAGGTAAACTCTTTTATGACTATCTCAGTATTCATCAGACTATCATTCATAGTCCTAACCTTTTCCACTACCTCTCTAAGTTCCCTAGAAACTAAGATGTCTACCACGTTCTTCCCCTTCACCCTCCTAAGTACCATAACTTAAACCTGTGTGCATCCCGGGCCTTATTTTCCACCCATCTAGTCTTCTGGACACACGTTATGTAAATATTCCTCTTCTAGAGATTCTCTAACTTTGTATCTCCAGTGAACTCAAATTCTATCACTTTAGGAAGATTGGCGACACGGGAACAACCCTCTAGTAGTCGTCGCTTCAGAGAGATAATGGATCTAGGTGTGATGCTCTAATAGGTTATTTTGAGTTCTAACCCTTACTTTAGTGTTATGAGACATTAGATCCATTCAGTGATTCTTGATTTGTGTATGCAGTCCGTGTCCTTTTCAAAAAAATTTAATGTGAAAAATTGAAGAAAACATGAATTTTATCATTAAAAATAATTTGAGTGTGGTATGGTCAATATTTTGTGTAAAAGGTCTCGCAACGATATTTTGATCATCCCCCTAGGTTCGTATCATGGACTTGGGTGTATGGATGAAATTGAATTCGAAGTTACTAACTTGATTTGACGTGAATTGTTGAAAACTAGTAATTTAAAGTTTTAAAGATTTTTGAAGCTTGACCACAAGTTGACTTTATTGCTAGCGAATTCAAATTTTTGTTTTGGAACTTTGTATAGGTTCATTTTACTATTTAAAACTTGTCTACAAAATTTGGTGTAAAATGGAGTTGATTTTATAGGATTCAGATGCTCAGTTCTGAATTTGAAAGTTCTTTAACTTCTATTTTATGTGAAAATGGTAATTACAATTAAATTTGATTTTTTGGTTCTAAAAATACGTGATATATTTTTATGTTAGTTGTTTAGTTAGTAAAGGTTAAGTAAGAGATTAGAAAATGAGATAATAGCTTGAAAACAAGGTGATAACCAAACCAATGGGCTGATAAGCGGGGCCTCGAGCTTGTTTATTAGGGGCCTCGAGGTTGAGCCTTATACCCTGCCATGGGTAGTCGATGGAGAGGCTAACAGCTATAATAGATTCAATGATGGCTCTTTATATTCAATTATAAGCAATAAATGAAGAACGATAAATGGAACACAATAAATATAAGAAATAAATGGAGGTAATGAGATCAAGAGAATATGTTAGAGAGTAGAGATAATATTCTTGTGTATTTAGTATTGAGCAATAAATATCTACAGAATGACTAGGATCCCCTTTATATATGAGGGGAAATCTTAATATGGTACAAATGCATTAATTACAAAGATATACGACCGGTACAACCATTTAATGCCATGATACAAGTCAGAGCTAGCCTACTAGACTTTGTCAGCTCTAGTCGTGTGCCTAGGGAACTTCACATTGATCTACCGAGACCACTAGTTTACATTGCCCTGAGGTCGGTCGTTACTTATACTACCTCGAAGTTGATCACTGAGAACCCTCGAAATGTCTTGATGATCATAAAATTGACTTGTCGGTTTCTACCGTATATAGATAGTCCCTCCATTTCCTAGAACAAAGTGAGAGGAAATTGTTTTGAGCTCCTAGTCCTTAAGCATTATCATCATGACATCAGCCCATCAAAGCATTAAATGCCATAACTCAAAAGTCGTGGAAGGGTCACCCATTAACACGACTATCGAGAAGCCCAAAAATCATTATTGGTTTGTCCTTTACCCTACACATATGGCTTTTATAAATACATCAATCATTTGAAAATTCATACTTTTACAACATCTTCAAGCTTTCATGGCCAAAGACATCCCCTTTCAGATTCCTCCTTCTTCCGTTCTTGATTCCTTACTTACTTTCTCATAAAGGCCTTTCTACCACCATGGCTAGAGCCTCAAAAATTGTGCCTTGAAAAGAGGATGCTGCCTCTTCATCTCGAACATCCAAAGGCAAATCCAAAGTGATATCCACTGTTGAATAGTGCACCCCTACCGAGTTCAACATGGTAAATGAGGTTTCCGTCGATAGACCCTCATCTACACCGGGCTGATGCGAACATGTGTCCCAGTATATTAGAGTTGTGACCAATATAGGAAAAGTGAAAAAAGACTGCCGGTGGGAAGAAGTAGTGCTGGTTGAGATCCCCGGTTCCGACGAGAGCATAACATACCACAAGGCTGCTTTCTTTATGTGTATACATACCCATTCACTTTAGGTCCCATCAATTCTTCATACCCTTCTTCTCCGGTGATAGATCCGATTATCTTCAACTTCTATGACAAGCGTGACAAAGAAGGGGCTTCCCCTTTTTTAGATACTATCTTAGAAATGGTTATAACAAAGTTTCATAGCAAGCTGACACGGAAATACACACAGAAGAGGGGTGAAGGAAGGAAACTGTTAATGAAGATTTGAAAATCTGAAGATGTTGCAAAGGTTTAAAAGATGGAGAATACAAGACGACATTCTCTGCTCTCTTTACTTAAACAAATTGTTCTACATATTTATTGCTTATTCTTTTATTGTTCATTTATTGTTCTTTATTTATTGCTCCTAATTAAACACAAAAGGCCATCTTTGAGGCCTTCATTATCATTGTTTCTTCATTAATAACTCACTACCAACTGCCTTAAATAGACCTCGAGGCTTCTGTTCCAGCCAGCTCGAGGCTAGGTTTTGTGATAGCTTTAGTTTCCATTTCTTTTTTTTTACTTACACTTAGCATCTATTGCCTAACAACTAGTATTAAAATAGATCATATTTTTTTAGAATCGCAAAATCGAATATAATTGTCATTACCATTTTCTAGGTAAACAATCTCGACCTCAAATGGTACCTGGGTTTGTACCAAACTGGCGTGAGGGTGACAAGGGATGTTTTAGGAGTGTCTCATTCTCGAATGAGTCAGATGGACCCTTCCTGATCCCATTCATTAATTTCTATCACACTCACCTACTTCACCCTTGTGATTTGGGAGAGGGTTATTGTAGATATTCGATGTGGCTTCTTTTGCTTGTATAGCCTTAGCGTCGATTAGTTTCTAAATATTGTTTTTCAATGTGCAGCACTCGTCAATGGTATGACCCTTCATTCTTGAATGATTGGCACATATTTTTTTAGGATTATCCACTAGGACATATTCTCAATAGCAACATCAGGAATAGGGGTGACGTAACCAGTGGCCTTCAATCTCTTATTCGGTTAGGCTATGGGTTTAACAATTGGGGTGTATTGTCTAGGAGTTTTGCGGTCTAAATTTGGATGTGGCTTTGGGTAGCTTTGGTAGGCGAGTGGAGGTGGATGGTAATATCCAGGTTGAGTGTTATAGGTATAGTAGATGGCAGCAAGGTATTGGTATTTTGGGTGTAAAGGTTGTTATGTGAGTGGAGGTGTTTGATATGTGGGGGGGGGGGGAGGGGACTTAGTGCCTGGGCTACCTTCACAGTACCTACTTTTTTCTTATTTGAGATGCCTCCTAATTACAAGGCTTTATTTATGGCATGTAGCGCCTCAAAATTAGTCACCGTCCCACTCTTGATTCTTTCTTAAATCCTCTCTCCCAACTTGATGATGTCTGAGAACTTATGATTCTCGATGACCATCAACCTTTCATATTACTGCAGATCTTGAGCTCAAACAAAGAACTTGTTTCTTTGTTATTCTTCAAGTTATGGCCTTACCTTTACGGCCTATGATCTCCAATGAGTAGCATACTCATAGAAGGTTTCTATCGGCTTCTTCTTGAGGTTTGGGGTATAGAAAATGTCTGGCGTATTCTCTGTGTTAACCCTGAATCTTTCCATGGAATCCGATGACATACTTACTGAATTTTCCACTTCTTCGGGTTTTGACTGATATAGCAAGACAAGGCGTCTCCTGTAAGACTTCGCATGAACAGTTTCATGTGGATTTTTTCACTCTTACCCACTCCTAAAAGCTTGTCGCAGTAGGTTCTCAGGTGCACCTTCGGATCACTATAGTTCCATTGAAAATTTTGAACTTGGGAGATTTTTAACCTTGTGGTAGTTCTACATCTGGCTAAATGCACAAATCTTCATAGTTTAGATCTTCAACGCCTCTCCCACCTTCAAACACTCTAGACATTCCCTATTAGTTTCTTGAGTTCTCTGACATATTTCAAATGAGCATGTCCTTCTTAGTCAGCTCAAGTATATAAAGGGTTTGTTGTGGGGTATGGGGTAAGGTTTCTACATATATCGTATTTCTTTGATTAGTTCCTAGAACTTGGGTATATGGGTGATCGTTTGTTGAGTTTTAGGGATCGTGAGTAGGTTATGGTGTATTTTCGGAAGTGTGATAAGTAGTGGTTTGCAGGTATTGAGTTGGGTGATGGTGATATTGTTGAGGGGTTTGCACTAGTGGTGGGCTAAGGTTTTTGGTGAGGCCCATGATTATGATATTAGTGTGGTGCAGGAGGATTCAGAGTTATAGGCGGTGGATTCTAATTTTATGTGTTTTGTGGTGGTTTTTGGTTTTGGGTAGTAGGGTTTTGCTGGTTGATGTCGGGAACATTGAGAGTAAGGAAAAGGTTTTCCAGATTATTGAACTAATCAAGCTCGCCTTATAGCTCTAGGATTTTCTTATCCAAATGTAAGATCAAATCTTTCTGCCATGTGGTGCTTTTACCATCTGAAGTTTGAATGTTCTCCGCCACAGTAGCATTATCTTTTGGATACCACATAAATCATCCATCTTCCCTTTTCCCTTGCCTTTGATTTTTAGGTCGCTAGGTGGAGGAGGAGGACCTCTTGATCTAGTGTGGTATGTTGATGATGCCAGTATGCATGAACCAACCTATGGGAGTGGGAATAAAATAAAGCAATAAAAACAAAAGGTAACCAATTCAGTAAGGTGAAATAAAATAGTGTTTGCAATATTTAAACTTATTTTACAAAAGTCATGCAATAATTCACGTCCTAATTTGAGGGACTTCGTTTTGCTTGAGGTAGGCCTAAGTGACACATAGATTTGGAGAAAATTAATGCCAACATTTGCTTCATCTCATTAGTGTGAAAATAAGCCAAAACAATCTTTTACTAAATCGACAATAATAATAAAATCACTAATGGTATTAAGCCTTATATTATCGAAATATTATCTAAACTAAAAAGTAGTAAACAACATCATCTCCTAATCTACTTGGAAAATCTTCATCTTATTAGTGCGAAAATAAGCTAAAACAATCTTTTACTAAATCGACAATAATAATAAAATCACTAATGGTATTAAGCCTTATAACATCGAAATATTATCTAAACTAAAAAGTAGTAAAGAACATCATCTCCTAATCTACTTGGTCCCTAAAGGACCTTCTCCATGCTTGGCTCTCTTGACCCCATCAATCATCTTTGCCAAATCATGCATGTCCAGCAATAAGTAAGCCTTTTCCAAATTTCCTCCTTCGTTGTCGTCCATGCTTTGACAATCCTAAAGTCTCGTTCTGACCTTCCCTTCTAGCTTTGTCCTTGCTCCAAGTATCCTAATCTCTCTGTCAACTGAGTGGAAATTTATTTCCATTCCCTTATCGCCTCCATGTTTACCTTGTGTTTCTCCAAATGCTTAGCTTTGGACTGTAACACCCTTTTGTATAGCCTCTTGTACTTCACTTGTGCCTCAGCAACAGCATCTATGATCATATCCTTCAGATTAACTCCTGCGTTGACGTCCCCATCTACGTCGTCTTCTATACATGATAGATAGTAGTATAGGGTTGCCGTGATACCTGTCTGGCTCAATAGTTTCTCCTTCTAGAATGACATTTTGGTTCCACATATGTTGCACTTTGAATTTGAATGGGATGAGATCTCCCTAGAAATCTTCCTTGATGGAACCATGTTGGAAACCCGAGGTATGGCTTGTTTTTTTCCAGCTTGCCTTATTACCCTTATAGGAGCATAAGGGTAGATGCTTCACAGCTCAATTATGATCCCTGAGAGTGTGCATTGACTACAGGCAGTTGAACAAGATGACAATACGCAATAAATATCATTTTCCCCGTATAGATGACATGCTTGATCAGTTACAATGAGCTACCCACTTTTCAAAGATTGACCTTCGTTCTGGTTATCATCAACTTAGAATCAAAGATGAAGATATTTCTAAGACTACTTTCAGAACTCTATATGGGCACTATGAGTTTCTCGTGATGCCTTTCGGACTGACTAATGCTCCGGCAGTATTCATGGATTTAATGAATAGGGTATTCAAGTTGTTTTTGGATAGATTTGTAATAGTATTTATTGATGATATCCTGATATATTCTCATAGCCAAGGAGAACATGAGAATTATCTCAATAGTGTTGCAGACATTGTGAGAACATCGACTTTATGTTAAGTTCTCGAAGTATGAATTTTTTCTAGACACGGTAGCATTTTTGGGGTATGTTGTATCCAAAGATGGAATTATGGTAGATCCTAAGAAGACTGAAGCTCTGCAGAAATGGCCCAGACCTATTTCTCCTACAGACATTTGCAGTTTTTTAGGCTTAGCAGGCTATTATAGGCGTTTTGTGCAGGATTTCTCTAGAATAGCAGCGCCGCTGACCAAGCTAACACAGAAAAATGCAAAGTTTCAGTGGACGGAGGAATGTGAGCAGAGCTTTCAAAAACTCAAAACATGTTTGACAACTGCACCAATATTAGCCTTACCATCAGGTTCTGGAGGATTTACACTATTTTGTGATGCTTCGAGAATGGGATTGGATGTGTGTTGATGTAGGAGGGTAGAGTTATTCCATATGCTTCTCGTCAGTTGAATCCCCATGAGAAGAACTACCTTGTACATGATTTGGAGTTGGCTGCCATAATTCATGCTTTGATAATTTGGAGGCACTACTTATATGTCATATCTTGTGATGTGTATACTGATCATCGCAGTCTGCAACATCTGTTCAAGCAGAAGGATCTTAATTTCAGGCAGCGTCGTTGGATGGAATTACTCAAGTACTATAATGGTTCTATTTTGTATCATCTTGAAAAAACCAATGTGGTGGCTGATGCATTGAGTAGAAAATCTATGGGGAGTTTGGCAGGTATAGCCCCTGCAAAGAGACTTTTGGCCAAAGATATTCAGAGACTAGAAGATACATGTATCGAATTTAGTGTCGGAAATTTAGAGGCATTGTTGGCTTTTGCTCAGGCTAAGTCTTCATTAGTTGAGCACATTAAGGCTACCCAATATGAGAATGAACGATTATACAAATACAGAGATGAGGCTTTAGCTGGTAAGAGCAAGGATATGATTTTTGAAAGTGATGGTATTCTTCGAATGGGTGACATGCTATGCGTAGCAGATGTAGATGGGTTTAAGCATGCTATTCTTAAAAAAAGCTCACAACATTAAATACATTATACATCCTGGATCCACAAAAATGTAACATGACCTGAAGCAATTTTATTGGTAGGAAGGTATAAAGAAAAATGTTTCTAACTTTGTTTCTCGTTGTTTGACTTGTTAGCAGGTCAATACTGAGCATCTGCGAGCCGCAAAACTACTACAACAAATTGAGATTCTAGAGTGAAAATGGTAAAGAATTACTATGGATTTTGTCACCGGGATACCACGAAGCCTTAGAGGTTATGACTCGGTATAGGTGTTTATAGTTCGACTAATGAAATTAGCACACTTTTTGCTGGTGAAGACTACATATGGTGGAGTCAGGTATGCATAGATATTTATGAATGAAATTGTCCGGCTTCACGGAGTTCTAATATCCATCATCTCTAATAGAGGATCACAATTTATCTTACGCATTTGGAAATATTTTCGAGAAGCATTGGGTACATGAGTAGATCTTAGTACTGCATTTCATCCACGGATAGATGTGTAGTCTGAACGTACTATACAGATCTTGGATGATATGTTAAGAGCTTGTATTCTAGAGTTTGGAGGTAGTTGGGATGCTTATCTACCTTTAGTTGGATTTGCTTACAACAATAGCTTCTAATCCAGTATTCAAATGGCACCGTACGAAGCACTGTATGTCAGAAGATGTCGTTCTCCTATCGGATAGTTTGAAGCTGGTGAGACTAATTTATTGGGACCAAACTAGTATAAGAAGCTGTGGACAAGGTCCAGTTGATCAGACAGAGATTGCTTGCAGCTCAAAGTAGACAAAAGTCTTATTGATAAGAGAAGAAGAGATTTTAGTGTTCACAATTGGGGATAAAGTGTTCCTACGAGTCTCCCATATGAAAGGTGTGATGCAGTTTGGGAAAAGAGGCAAGTTGAGCCCCATGTTTATAGGATCATATGATATACTAGGCCAAATAGGAGCAGTGGCTTATCGTTCGCCACTTCCTCTTAAGTTACCTTTTATTCATCCAGTGTTTCACGTCTCAATGCTAAGACAATGTATATCAGACTCATCTCAGGTGATCGAAGCACTGACTATACCACTCGATGAGAGGTTGTCTTACGAGGAGGAGCCAATTGCTATTGTTGATAGACAAAAACGAAAACTATGGTAAGAAGAAATCGTGTTCGTGAAAGTCTTATGGATAAATCATGCAGTTGAAGAAGCTACACGGGAAATTGAAGATGCGATGTGAGTCAAGTATCCTTATTTATTTCAGTCTACAGGTACGTATTTGAGCAAAATTCGGAGACCCAATTTCATAAGGTGGGGAAAATGTAATACCCATTACAAAAAAGAGGGTAATTAAGTAATTTATAAAAAAACAAACAAAAAAACATATAAGAAAGGAGACGAAATAGGGCAAAGCCCTACCTATCTAACAGAAACAAAAGGAAAAAGGTTTGAAGCCCTTTCTCGGACCAAAAAGTCAAAATAAAATAACAAAAATGGATTTACGGGAGGGGATACTCACGGCACCAACACAACAAAAGAAAGGGCTACTACATTGAAGCAGAAGCTTCAGATTTGTCGAGGCAACATAAGAAGAAGAAGAAGTAGTAAAAAAAAAAAGGTGGAACCAAAACTTGAGAAATTTTAAATATACATTGGCTTTTACAGGTAATACTTGAATTTCTCATCTGGATTCTTTCTTCTAGTAATTCTTTTTATCTCAACTTATATATTTGAAGGGGTTTCACAAGGTATAAGAAATTAAATACCAATAAGAATTATTTTGGGCAAATTAAGAGTCAAATATGAATCCTCGAGGATTGAATATTCTAAAATAGCTATGAATTATCTTAAACAAGGAAAGTAACATGAGATTGATATTATGTAATTATAGATTGATTGGAGGAATTTGTACGAATTGCTCGAGGTGAAGCATTTGGTATTTCGGCACGAGTACTGTGAGTGGTAATCTTACCGGAATTTGTGTTTTCATGACCCGCTTCACTGAGGCGAGAGGCGCGCAGCGGAGCGCTCGCCTTTTTGATGTGAAGCGACAATTTATACAAAAACATGAAATATTATATACATATAACTAAAAACTCAATAACAATAATATATTAATAAATATATCATTCAAAAATTAGAGACTCAATAGATAGTTAATTATCTATTTTCTAGAACATTAACATTGCCTCTAGAAAAAAAACAGCAAAGAAAAAAAAGACCAAAAAAAAAACAGAGCAAAACAAAAATTTGATCGACAAAACAGATATTTGGCTCAGCGCAAATAAAAAAGAAAACAGAGCAAAAAAGAGCAAGAAAACCCTCTGTTTTTGCCTCAACGCAAATAAAGAAGAAGACAAAACAGAGCAAAACAAAAATAATAAGAGAAGAAGAAAACCCTCAGGTTTGGCTCTGTTTCTATGTCAAAAAACAGAAGAAACAAATAGAAAGAAGAAGAGAAGAATAAAGAAGAAAGAAGAAAGAAGAAAGAAGAAAGAAGAAGAAGCAGAAGCAGCAGCATACCTCTGTTTTTTCGCTGTTGAAACTTGAAGAAGATGAAGCCAGATAATGAAGAAGAAGACTGAAGAAGACCGTTGGTTTGTTCGCAGGTGAAAAGCCCTAATCGCTGAAGCTTTTTTGTTCGCGGGTGAAAAGATCGAGCCCTAATTCCCGACTTAAACCCTTTTTTAATCTTTTTTTAAAATAGCGACGCTACAGTCGCTACTCGCCACACAGTCGCCTCACGCAACACGCCCTGTAGCGAGCGCTATTTGGAATCGCAACGCAACAGAAGCTCTGAGGCAACACACCCTTGCCTCGCCTCACGCTATTAGCGCTGAGGCGAGCGCTATTAACAACACTGCCCAGTATAGTCCCACAAAGTGAGGATTTACACATGATTTTAATATGAATATGTTACCGATTATTTTGAGTTGCATGTGGGACAAGTCTTTTACTCGATATGATACCGAAATAGTTATTTGAGATGAATACCGTGGTTTTAAATATTTTTGTTGTCACTAGATCTGTTTGACAGTTACTTGAATTTACTGTTATCGAAAGGAAATTATATATGATCTGATAAGAACCGAAATGCCCTATATCATTTTAAATAGTTTCTACAAGTATATATGGATTACAGAGACAAGTATAAATGAGAGTAGACATTGAAGGATCCCGTAGCTAACAGCGAGTTCGTTAGATCTGGTGCACCTTATAATTACCGATTACTGTTATAGCCCTCGCTAGTGCGAAGGTAGAACTAGCATACCGTTACCGATTTTCCTCGAGTAGGGACTACCGTTATATTTGACTTCTTGCGAAGAAGTCCACAGTTATACCGATTACATAAATCGTTCATTGAAACCTCCCCAAAATGTGAATACTGATATTATATAGAGGTTACCGAGCTTATTACTGAGTTGTATTTGTATTATACTACAAGAAAAGTATGATGAGACTGAATATTTTTTTTTTTGAAAGGGCATTTTTTTGTTGTTTTCTGTTTGATATACTAGCATGTTTTCTAACTTGTCCCCAAATTAAAAATGGTTGTGGTTAAGTGGTTAAGTGTATTGAGCTAGCGACTCATTCCCCACTAATTATTTTTACAGAGACAGCAGTTGCCGCAGGTGAGGATTTCGTTAATTAGAGCGCGCATGTTGAGTATTATGGGTGAGACTCGCACTTGTTCGTGTTGGTGGAGATTTTTATCAATTGTTATGGTCGTTTCATTAAATTCCTATAGTCACTCCATAGTCATTTTTTTAGTGTCATGAGTATTATTTTGCTATTAGTCTTATGTCGAATATCGTTCTTTATTATCAAAGTCGGAGATCAATTAGTATTTCAGGTTGTTAGTGGGTTGATTCGTAATGGTGAAGACTATTTTGGTTAATTGATAAGTTGTCAATTGCCAGTTGAATTGCTATTAGGTTGTTTGGTTGCTGATTTGAGAGAAAAAAATTTTGGGATGGTCAAAAACAGGAAAACTCTGCTCTATTTTCTGTAAAATTACCGATGAGACTTACTTGAGAGCACTTACTCCTAAGCGGGTCATGATTCTAAATTGGGTCAGTGACAAAAAACTAGAAGAGTAGAAAAGGATGAGCCATGAAGTACACTACCAACTCATGTGGTATCACTTACGATACGACTAACCAATGACACGTAAAGTACGAAAATCACTCTATATGAACAATCTTCATCATTCTGTGCATGATATATTTAATTATATACAAAGGAATACGTACTTAGTGGTCCTAAGGCTAAAGCTATCATGAGAAAAAGAAGAAGCCTTCCAAATAAAGCAGCACTTGATTACACGCATAGGATCAAGAGAAAGAAGATAAGAAATTAAAGCATGCTCAATTCGTGAAATTCCATATGCGTATGATCATTGATCAGCCAACAGTGAGAGTTGTCTCGCAATATATAATTTAAGGTTCAAGCTGTGTGGAAACAACGTTTTCCAAGAATATGTTAAAGGTTGCACAAAATAATGATTGGATCATTTTTCGGATTTCGCATCTATATCACGAAAATTATAATGCATTGAACTGCACCTTTGTTGGATCAAAATTAGGGCAATATTTAGCAAGGTACGTAGTGTGCAAACCCTTTCCAATTAAGGCTGCCTTTGGTACGATTAGGAATAATCATGTAAAGTTTACTGTTCATTAAAACTTGATCTCGAAGTCCCTTTTCTTGTAGGAAAAGGTTTGTACTTCTATAAATTGAGGATCCTTCATTCTCATTTAGTAGCATCCACAACGTAGCCATGGGGGCTTGAGAATAATGTTTAGGGGGAGAACTTTTCGGGACAAGTGTTAGTGTGTCACTTGTGTTTTCCTCTTCGTGAGGTTGTTCTCTCGATATTTTGTACTCTCTTTTATTATACTGTATTGGATCAATTTTCGGATTTCGCATCTATATCACGAAAATTATAATGCATTGAACTGCACCTTTGTTGGATCAAAATTAGGGCAATATTTAGCAAGGTACGTAGTGTGCAAACCCTTTCCAATTAAGGCTGCCTTTGGTACGATTAGGAATAATCATGTAAAGTTTACTGTTCATTAAAACTTGATCTCGAAGTATATGTGTGCGCTGCACATGCATCCCACTGCCTATTATGCGTTTGGTTTACTATTTGTGGATCCAGTAGACATGGAACTACATTGTCACCATCATTATATGTACTTCAAATCTTTCTCGAAAGATTGAATGGACCACATCCACAAGCAAACACTTTTTATGCATTCATCAGCTGCTCATCATTCTCTCATGCTTTATTCTGGATTCGCTGCTGCCTGCTGGATGAAAGTTTAGGTCAGTTTTATGATAGCTTTGTTAACAAATGCAACGTTCTAAGTTAAGAAATAAGTTTATTGATGGGTTAATTTACGCACGACTCAAATTCATTCATATGAAAGTTTAGGTCAGTTTTAACTTCCTATGTAATCCAAATTAGCCTATAAAAGACCTTGTGTCAGAAACAGGAAGCCTTAGGGGCGTGTTTGTTACGAAGAAAATTATTTTCTGGAAAATATTTTCCAATTTTTCCATGTTTGGTTGGCTTAAATGTTTCGGAAAACATTTTTCTTATCAATTCAATTTCCTTCAATTGGAGGAAAATGTTTTCCTTATCAAAAGAAGGGAAAACATTTTTAGTGTCATTTTCCAATTTATACATGCTAAATCAAGTTATTCATCTTATTATGAAGTATGAATTGAAGTCATCCAATGCTTCCTATTTTTCAACTGAGTTAAAAGGTGAGAAGTTAAATTTTGGATTGAGAGAGTTTACATTAATAACTAGTCTTAGATGTCATACCGATGTGACAGACTTTGGTTGCACTCTGAATTATGTTAGTAAGATAATGAGCAGTTACTTTTCAAACAAGGAAAAAGTAGAGAAGAAACACTAACAAGTTGTAACCACCAAAAGTTGGTTATGTGACGAGCATGCAGTAAAGTTATGTATTCTCTATCTCATAGAATTTTTCATTCAAGCGCGCGTATCAATTTACCAGATCACGACATTCTCTCCCTGTGTAAATCATGACATTCTCTCCCAAAAAATTCTCCAAAGGAACTCCAAATTTTACTCAAAATCGATCAATTTCATTATATCCTTTTGCAATTTCGGTGAATATACAGCTTTCGCGATTTTTATGTAGAAGAACCTATGAATTACAATCAAAATCAATCAAGGAATTAGTGAGTTTAATTCCAGCTACTTCAATGGCAAATTTACCAATTTTTATTCACTATGGTGGCCAGTGAAATTTTGACAATAGCTTTGTAGATATAATGCAGATGCTATAATAGTTACTCCAAATATAAGTTTTGAAAGATTTTGTAGACGTGATTTTGAAATAACTTACGATAGACACTTCATTGGATGTTATTGAAATCAACACCGTCCAATACGGTTCTCCATCAATAGTGATACACAATAGTATGGGTGTATGCATATATCTTGAGCTGAAAAAAAGCTCGAAATTTACAATGTATCCCCTTTGTATAAAATCAAGGGAAAGGGATATGGGCATGATCTGCTACAATTCAAATTCTGCTATGATTCCCCGGAATATGCACAAAGCTCAGTTATAGAGGAGAGATACAATGGCGATACAATTAATATGATCGAGTTTGGGGATGGAGAAGACTGGCGGGATACGGAATCTGATGAAAATACAATAATAACTTACGATCAATACATAGATGTAGAAGAAGGTCAAATTTATAAAGACAAGGCTACGATAGTCAATATCATGAAGCACTTGACAGTAAAGGAAAATATTTAGTTTAAGGTGCATAGAGAAAGTGAAAGCAGGTATCAAAATATTTACTGTATAATTATGTATCTCAATGTATATCATAGTTGATGTTAGAAGCATAATTATGTAGAAAATAAATTGTTGCTTGTAAGTTTGTGGTTGTACACTTTTAAGTTGTGGTAGTCACCATCTAGTAATGTATAGTCATTGTATTTTTTCATCTAATTTTGTTAATGGCAATGTGTATCACTATATATCATTGTATTTCATGTCGCTCTGTTTATTGATGCAGAAGTTTATATCTTTGTCGTATGTACTGCCTAGTATGTATCAACAACAACTGTGATTTGTATTTTAAGTCTTCGAGCCTGAAAAAAGCAAAACTTTTCAAGGTCAGAAATTTCCACAAAGTGCACTCATGCCCGCCGAAAGACAGATCTTACGCATAACGTCAAGCTACTGCAAAACTTATCGGCAATCTTTTGATAGACACGTATAATGATCCAAATAACATATATGCAATCATAGAGATCGAACGAATATGCAGTTCAAGTATTAAGAGGGACCCAAATCTCATTCTCTGAGACTTCGCCTTCAACCACCGAAGTTCCTTCCACGGGTGGATTCGCGGGAACCAGCGTTAGCCCCTCTTGCCCCGTTCGACATGATTTGAATGACTTCTAAAAAGGGTAACCTGAGCGAATCATATGAAAAGATGCCAAGCTACTTTTATATGCTGATTCTTACAAATCCTGTGTCAGTGGAAAGCTTGAAAAAATAGAGGGACACATGTTCATATATGCCTTCGTTGCACTATATCTGTCTATAAAAGGATGGCAGTATTGCAAACCGGTTGTTGTTACATATGGAACCTTTAATCGACATATATAGGAACATTATTGATATCATCCACACAAGATACATTATTGTATATACGCACATGTATTTATATGATTAAATTTATTAGGTAGTATCCGACCACTCTCATATGCCATAGTAGATTCAGAGAACAATGCTTCCCGGGGGTGGGTTTTTGCGAGGTTCAAGGAAACATTTAGGGAAAGGGAGGAAATGTGCATAGTCTCAGACAGGTATGAAGGCATTGAAAATGCAGCGGCAACATTATATCCACAAGTACCTCATTGTGTCTGCATATGGCATCTACGAAATAATATAAAAAAAAATTACAAGAAAACCATTTACTGTTGAAAGACATATTTGTTTTCTATGGCCAAAGCATACACAGTTGAGAAGTTTGGTTACCATATGGCAGAGGTAGAGAAAATTGATAAGAGGTTCAAAGATTACTTAATAACTGTTGGGTATGAAAGATGGTCCAAAGCGCATTCCATTGTTAATAGATTATTAACAATGACTTCAAACATTACGAAGTAGATCAATATAGTGCTCAAGGCTGCTAGGGAACTCCCATTACTGCCTTTGCTGGACTATATAAGGCAATTGATCGGTCGATGAAATGTTATAAACCTAAGGAATATACAGTAGATTTATTCACTGGTCTTGGATAAAAATATGATACAATGCTGATGGACAATCTTGAATTGTCACATTAGATGAAGGTATGACTGGAATTTGTAGATACTTGCACATCGAATATGTAATCATGCCAAATTTTATGAATATGTTATATCTTGAACTATGACGGCCCAATCCATTGTCTCATGTGTTACTACTCCATTTTCCCCGTTTATTGCTTCTTCATATTTCATTATCTGTGTTTGGTGTGTTAGAGTTGATTTGGATGGGTTTTTGTAAAAATGAGACACTTAGTCTCTTTAAGGAAAGCTTAAGTTGGAAAAATCAACCAGACGTTGACTTATGAGTTATAGGGCCCGGATATGATTTCCAGTAATTTGGTTAGCTTCGGGGGATCATTATCAAATTAATTTTGGAGGTCCGATGTAGAATTAGGCTTAAATAGTTAGTATTTTGACGAATTCTAGTTGATAGGTGAGATTTTGATCCGAGGGTCGGAATGAAATTCTGATAGTTGCTATAGCTTCTTTTTGTCATTTTGGACATGCCTGCAAAATTTCATTTTATTCGGACGTGGTTTGGTTGGTTTTTTTATCAAAAATAGAATTTGGAAGTTTTTGAAATTGTTATGCTTGAATCCGATGGAAATTTACTGTTTTAATGTTGTTATGAGCATTCCGAAGGTTGGAACAAGTTTGAATAATGTCATGGGATATGTTGGCGCATTTGGTTGAGGTCCCAAGGGCTTCGGGTGTGTTTTGGGGTGGTTTCAGATCATTTCGGTCTATTTTGCAATGGCTGAAGCTGGTATCTAGTATTGTTCTTCGCGTTCGCAAGGGTCCACTCGCATTCGTGAAGAAGGATTTGGCTTCTGGGGTTTTGTTCTTCGCGTTCGCGAAGAAAAGGCAATTCTGTTGCGCAAGTCTTACTTTGGAGGCTCCTATCTCTCCAACTATAATGAATTTGGAGATGATTCATAAACAAATGTTGTAGCTCTCTGAATCTATATTATATTAGTCATTTGGAATTGTGTGTAAAATATTATGACCATTACACTAGAGGCTGCCCGAGCAGCGTTTGGAAAATAAATTTTTGGAACTTTGTTCTTCGCGAACGCGAGAGGAGGACCACGAACACAAAGAACAAATCCGTGGGCAGTGGAATAAAGTCCAAACTTTGTCCTATTTGCCATTTGTGAAGATTTGGAGATCGGATAAGGCGATATTTCGGAAGTAATTTGGCGAGAGAACCCGGGGAAAGTATTCTAAACTCAATTTTGGTTATATAACTTGAATCTATCACTAGTTTTGGTGTTTAATCCGCGGATTTTGTAGGAAAAGTATAGAAAACCCTCTTGTATAGAATCATGAATTTGAGGGTCGAATGTTGTGGGAATTGAATAATTTTTATATGGTTAGACTCGTAGCGAGATAAGGAATCTGATGATGTAAATTTTGCAATTTTTCGAGAAGTAGTCCCGGGGCTCGTTCTTGATTGTTTTCGATTGGGTATTGTTCCCTTAGCATATTATGATGTATTCGCTATGATTTTGGTTAGATTCGACGCGCGTGGAGGCCGATTTGAGGGGTAAAAACATCGTGGGCTAGAAATTTTATCGGTTCGAGGTGAGTAATGATTGTAAATGATATCCTGAGGGTGTGAAACCCCAAATTTGTACATCATCGTGTTGTATGGTGGTGACTTGCATGCCAGGTAAGAGCGTGGAGTAGAGCACAGTTGGGGATTGTGACTTGGTTCATCTCGGTTGTGATTTTACTATGTATTGATTGAAACTTACTTGATACTATCATGATTTGGGCAAGTTGCCATGTATTGGGCTTCGTGCTGATTATTTGAATCCTTTAGGGATTGACATCACTATTTTGTATTACTTGCATATTATTTTGATCTCGGTCCAAGGTTTTAAATGTTGTTTCACAAACTCAGTATTTTTTCTAAGATTTGAAAATTTAAACAACATATTATTGATGTTTTGAATGAGAATTGTTATTTTGATATTTCCCAAGTGGCTTATGTACATTTCTGAACTGGGCATGGATCAGGCTGCGCACCGCAACAGTGTTATATGTGCATTTCTAGACTGAGGATGGATCGAGTGGCACGCCACAACGGTGTAATATTGATATTGTGCTTGGGTTGTAGGTGCCCCTCCGGAGTCTGAACCCCTACAATGAGAGCGGGTACCCAAATGGATCGGGCTTCACGCCGCAACTATCATTTGAATTGCATTGCATTCATACATTGGTTCCTGCTTGTACTACGTGGCATGACATTCCGTACTCTCATATCATTGGCATCCATGCTAATTCTTGCACTGTTACCAGATACCCTGGTGTTATTAGTGGGTGGAGTGTTGTGGAGGAAGGGCTGACTTGTGTGCTGACTTGCACTATCTGTTTTGCATTCATTTGCTTAAATATCGGAAAATGATATTATCAAAGAGGTTTTTAACTGAGCCAGATATTTTCTAAAGGATTTTCCCGATTTTTACTATCTTCTCAAAGGGTTGTATTGTCCTATATAGCATGATGGAGTACTCTTACGTGATTTCTTGCTTATCAGTTATTATTTACTCTTATTACCCACTGAGTTGGAGTACTCACTTTACTCCTTGCACCTCGCATGAAGTTGCTGGTATTGTTCACCCAGTAGTGAGTTATTAGCGGATTGAAAGTATCACTATTGTAGCTCAGCAAGGTGACCACCAGCGTTCGCGGCTCCAGACTTCATCTTTTGAACTCCAGCTTTTATTTTATATACATTATTGGCCATGTAGTTGTGTTCAGGTTTCTTTAGATGCTCGTGACTTGTGACACCCCGATTAGGTTATGTTGGATTGTATTTAACCACTTTTAATGCCATTAAGTTGTATTTTCTAGTCGTTTATATTTAATAAATGTTAAAGAGACGAATTGGGTTAGTTGGCTGGCCTTGTCTTCACGAGAGGCGCCATCACGACTAGTGTAGGTTTTGGGTTGTGACAATTTGGTATCAGAGCCTAGGTTACTAGGTCTCACGAGTCATGAGCAGGTTTAGTAGAGTATTGAGGAGCGGTACGGGGACGCCTGTATTTCTCCTCGAGAGGTTGCAGAACCTTTAGAACAATTTCCCATTCTTGGAATTCTTATCGTGCATACTTGATTCAGCTTGAAACTCTTGAAATTCCCTCCACACGTCTGTGTGCGCACGTGTGCGCTCAATAGTATATGTGCCTTGATGGCTTGTGATTCCCCGATCAAGGGACGAGAGGTAATCTCCGTGAGTTCATGTTGGGCAAGTCTGGAAGACTTGAGGCCGGATCTTTGCCTATGGCTTGAGCACCGAGGTGCTGATTGTGTGAACAAGTGTTTTAAACTTATATGTTCAGTATTGTCCTTATTAGCCGGAATGGCGGTTGGACATCTATGTGATGAGTATGATAGTACTGTGAGATGTATCTACGTGATCTTGGTAGTGACAAAGGAGTCTGCTGAATAATAGATGAACTGTTAAATGTTCGTTTTCTATTGTGATCGGTTATGTAGCCCCGAGTTATGGGTGCGTGAAGAATATTTTTGTATCTCCTAGTTGGAAAGTAAAGTGTAATATGTGTGGCGGTATGAGTTCAGACTCAGGAAGACTAAATTTATTGTGTTATGTGTATGATTGTGGAAGGTGTGTTGAAATACTAAATTGAGGCGAAGCAGGTGGGTTATCTCGTGCGGAGTGTTCTTGAGTGGTATGATCCTTATATGTCCGTTAAAATATCCCATGTGTAATAGAAAGGTACGTGTTGTAATTTGTAAATTTAGGTCTCTTAAGAGAGTGGACTCAGTTGATATAGAGATGGATGCGGGAAGTGTAAAGGATTACAGTACTAGATGATCTGTGTTTTCACAAACTTGTAAAGGATTTGAGTTTAATGTCAATATGGTATTGTGGCATCATTAGAGTAGAAACATTATTTGTTATTGAGTGTGTCCTGGTATATAGCTTCGAGCCAAGTAGGGGAGGTTGTTGTTAGATTTGCTGATTGCATGGTTATGTGCTATGTTGGTTCCATTTTGTGGTATGCTGGCGGATCAGTCCTGGTTGCAGAAATTAAGCCAAGGATGGCACGAGTGAAGCAAAATTTTGACAAAGGTTATATGGTGCTTCGTAGATGTGAGAAAATACTAGGATGTCGTGAGCTGTGGTTAATAAAGAGTGCTCAACGTATAGAGAAGGAAGATGGTTGTTTGTATTAGTATGAGATCATGTTCTGCGGGGTGAGAGTGTTAATGAGGCGGATGGTTATGTCCGTTTGATCAGGTAAATTGCAGTTTGAATATGAAGTAAATGACCTTCGAGAATGGTTTTATTGTGTCCAAGATTCTACATGTAATAATCAGGTGTATTAAAGTGGTGTAAGTGGCTAGAGACTGTGTTTTCATTAGAAAAGGATCAAGACTTGTGATATTTTATGTTAATTATGGGATTTTATGTATTAGTATCTGGAAAGTAATGGTAACGAATTCAGATTCGCAGGAGTTCTTCAAGTAAAGTATTATGGAATGTGTTCTTTCTGGGAAGCATTGAGAGAGTATTCAATGGCTTATGAGTCTTAGACACTGTGGTCTTATGTTCGAGTCTCGTATGGTAAACCTGGGTTAAGGTATTGTGGTGCTATAATGGGGAAGAATATCAAGTTGATAATGAATCAAAAGGGAAATTTGATGGATGGAATAGCTTGATAATAGACCGAATTGGTATGGTAAGGGTATGATTAATTCTTTGTATGTGTTTGAGGTACTAAGCCCTTACGGGTATTGTGCGGCAGAGCTTTTGAGTTCGGACAGCTTGCTTAGCCTGGTTTGGATAGAAAGATTTTGTCCAGTTAGTTTAGCTTGTGGTTAGGAAAAGGGAGATGGAGTTCTCATGTTATCCTAGTGTGGTATGGTATATGTGATATGTTTTGGAGGATTGGGATTTGTGTGTGTAAGGTTCAGTTCAGTTCGGAATGGAAAGTCATTAAATTCTTAAGCAGTACAGGCAATTGTAGGTAGTTTAAGAATCAATCTTTAGATGATTAAGGAAAGTGGTACTGGTATTCTAGTGATTTGACGGGGGTATATGTTCAGAAAAAGGGGAAGGTGATATAAACTGATAATACTTCGATAGTACTACAGCGCTTTCTTGTTAGATCGGCTGCTGATGTCTGAGTTGTTTGATGGTACAGGGGAATTTTAAGAATATCTTTCGTGGAATGATTGAGTACTTAAGATGTAATATGTATTCATATGCCAGAATTCGGGATCAGGTACAGTGATTCGTGTGCTATATGGAGTTGGATAATGGGAGTTCCTATGTTCAGGCTATATAGTGGTTGTGGATCATGTGTATTGGTACCGTTAGCGGATATTGGGATTTGGAGGCTTGAGTGGATCTTTCTTTGCTTGGTATATTAGATTCTGGATATGATATTGGGGTGTAGACTAGTTGTCTCAGTGTTGAGTTATTCTAGACTATTGTGCTATGGGTTATATCGGAAATACCACAGGTTGCATGGCGAGGTGCATCAGACTATGTTCTAGCAGAGTGGTTTGTATTCCAAAAACTAGCGGACAGGTGGGAAGGATTGCTTTTCGTAATTGGGCCTTCGTAACGGATGTCCGATATTGAGGGACTTTTTCGAATGCGTTTATTGTGTGAGGGACTTTCGGATGTGTTTCTCGTGATCGGGCATGTCACCGGGCAAGATTATGGATTTTGGTATTTATTTGGTGCCTGGCACCGTATCGTACGGCTCCGACAGGAGTTATAGTGGTGAGGAGCATCTTCATACTTCTTGGTATTGAGTTCGTTGGCAGGCCAATGTTGATACGTATTTAGCTTGAGTTAGCTTGGTTAGTCCTGAGTTGTAATGTTGTGGGATAGGTTGATTCGATTCTTTAGTGAACTTACTAGTGATCTGGGGAGATCTATGAGTTGCATTTCTATGTTGTGAGACGTTATGATTTGTTAGGTATGGGCACATGTGGTGCGGTTCTATTGAGGATTCATAAAGAAAGTTGAGCTGGAAGAGTAATTGAGTGTTTCTTGGTAAATGGAGTATTGATTATGACCTGTCAGGTTACGTGTCGTATGTCATTTGTTTCACCGTGGGTGTAATGAATTGCTTTGCTTTCATACATCAACTTGTGCGTAGCTATCGATTTTAAGCAAGTGACTTGAGGTGCTTCATGCGTAACAGTGTTTGGATTGGATCGCGCATTGTAGCGAGGCTACATGGAGATATGACCTATTGGGGTAGATTCAGGTATTCTATTTCTATGATGTGAGATGGGGTCTCAGCCTCGTGTTGTGATGGTACTGATAAGCTTGAAGTACAACTTTTTCGGTTGAATCATTTTTCATTATTTGAGGATGTTCAGACCGTTTCTTAGTGGTGCGTGTATTGTGCAAGTGGTGGCTTATGCCAGTATCGAGGTGTCATATCACCAGAGTGGTATGTTAGATTCGAGGTGATCGTTGGGGTCAGTAAAGCATACGAACAGATTTGATTTTAGCTTTTTAGAAGGATAATATCAAAGTTCGGCTCGGAAATCTGTTGTGGTATTGGTCAAAAGGGAAGTGGTTTCATGAATGGTTGATCTGAGAAATGGTTACGGTTTGCTGCGTGTTTCATTTATTGTTGGAAGTATATGAAAGTGTTGGAATGAGACTTTAGCTAAATAAGAGGTTTTCTATCGGTATTTGGTTATTGTTGGTAACTACTGTGAATGGAAGTTATCGTATCGAGCGTTAGATTGTGTAGTATGGGGTATGATTCCACCTAAGGTTATAGGTGTGGGTTATTACAGCTGGTTCGGGTTTATTCTGGGTATGATTTCGAAAAGTGCAATGTGGTTCTATGGTTTATGGTCTAGATGGACTGATTTCAGCGTGTTGTATTATTGGACCTTTGCGAGATAGGGTAACATGGGATCACCCCGGGTATATGCTTGATAAGGTTATTCAGCTGCTGGTTGGCTTCTAGGACAACTCTGGGTACGTTCGAGGACGAGCATTGGTTTTAAGTTGGGGAGGATGTGACGACCCGACCCGTCATCTCATGAGTTACCACTCTATTTCCTCCATTTTATGCTTCTTCATGTTTCATTATCAGTATTTGGTGTGTTATAGTTGATTTGAATTGGTTTTGGTAGGAAATGAGGAACTTAATCTCGTTAAGGAAATCTTGTTTTGGAAAAGTCAACTAGTAGTTGAGTATTTAGTTATAGGGCTCGGATGTGATTTCGGTGATTCGGTTAGCTTCGGGGAATGATTTGTAACTTTAGAGTGCGATCGAAATTGGGTTTGGAGGTCCGGTGTAGAATTAGGCTTGAATTGGCAAAGTTAGTACTTTGGCGAATTCCTGAGATTTTGATCCGACGGTCGGAATAGAATTTCGAGAGTTGTTGTAGCTTTGTTATCTCATTTTGGACTTGTCTGCAAAATTTCATGTCATTCGGACGTGGTTTGGTTGGGTTTTTTATCAAAAATAAAATTTGGAAGTTCTTGAAATTATTAGGCTTGAATCCGATGGAAATTTGCTGTTTTAATGTTGTTTTGAGCATTCCGAAGATTGGAACAAGTTTGAATAATATTATGGGATATGTTGGCGTGTTTGGTAGAGGTCCCGAGTGCCTCGGGTGAGTTTTGGGGTGGTTTTGGATTATTTCGGGCTATTTTGAAATTGCTGAAGCTGGTACGCATTTGCGAAGAGAGCCTCGCGTTCGCGAAGAAGAGGCAATTCTGTTGCGCATGGAATTGGCTTCTGAGGTTTTGATCTTCGCGTTCACAAAGAGAGTTGCGTTCGCGAAGAAGAGGCAATTATGTTGCGTAGGTCTTACTTTGAAGGCGTGTATCTCTCAATCTACAATGAATTTGGAGATGATTCAAAAATATCTTTGAATTTAGTTTCCAGAGAAATATTATATTAATAAATTGGAGTTGTGTGTATAATGTTATGACGATTATATGAGAGGCTGTCAGAGTAGATTTTGGAAAATAAATTTTTGGAACTTTTTCTTCGCGAACGCGAGAGGAGGACCACGAACACAAAGAACAAATCCGTGGGCAGTGGAATAAAGTCCAAACTTTGTCCTATTTGCCATTTGTGAAGATTTGGAGATCGGATAAGGCGATATTTCGGAAGTAATTTGGCGAGAACAATGGGGTAAGTATTCTAAACTCAATTTTGGTTATATAACTTGAATCTATCACTAGTTGTGGTGTTTAATCCACAAATTTTATTGGAAAAGTGTAGAAAACCCTCTTGTACAGAATCACAGATTTGAGAGTCGAAATGTTATGGGAATTGGATAATTTTTTTATGGTTAGACTCGTGGCGAGATAAGAAATTCGATGATGTGAATTTTGTAATTTTTTGAGAAGTGGGCCCGGGTCTCGGGTTTTGCTTGTTTCGAGATTTTGCTATATTTTGATTGTTTTCGATTGGGTATTATTTCCTTGGCATATTGTAATGTATTCGCTCCGATTTTGGTTAGATTCGACGCGTGTGGAGCTCGATTTGAGGGGCAAAAGTGTCGCAAGCTAGAGATTTTATCGGTTCGAGGCGAGTAATACTTGTAAATGATATCCTGAGGGTTTGAAACCCCGGATTTACACATCATAGTGCTATATTGACGTGACTTGCACACCGAGTAATGAGCATAGAGTAGAGCACCATTGGGGATTTTGACTTGGTCCGTCCTGCTTGATGAAATTACTGCTTAATTGATTGAAGCTTATTTTATATCCTTATTATTTTGGACTAATTGTCATAATTTGGGCTTCGTGCCGATTATTTGAATCATTCAGGGATTGACATCACTATTTTCTATTACTTGCATATTATTTTGATCTTGGTCCAAGGTTTTAAATGTTGTTTTGCAAGCTCAGCCATTTTTGTAATATTTGAAAACTTAAACAATATATTATTGACGTTGTTATTTTGATATTGTCCAAGTGGCTTATGTGCATTTCTAAACTGAGCATGGATCGCGTTGCGCACCGCACCAGTGTTATATATGAATTTTTGGACTGAGGATGAATGGAGTTACATGCCGCAGCAGTGTGACATTTATATTGCGTTTTTTCAGTGTCGGATTTCGTCCGGAGTCTGAACCCCCACAGTGAGCGCGGGCACCCAAACGGATCGGGCTGCGCGCCGCAGTGGTCATATGCATTGCATTGCATTCATGCATTGGTTCCTGTTTGTAATACGTGTCATGACATTTGGCATTCTTATTACATTGGCATCCATGCTACTTCTTGCACTGTTTACTAGATGCCCTGGTGTTAATTATTAGTAGAGTGATGTTCCCAAGTGGCTGACTTGTGCTATATGTTTTGCATGCATTTGCTTAAATTTTTGAAAAATGATATTTTCAAAGAGGTTTTTAACTGAGCCAGATATTTTCTAAAGGATTTTCCCGGTATTACTATCTTCTCGAAGGGTTGTACTGTCCTATATAGCATGATGGAGTGCTCTTACGTGATTTCTTGCCGCTCAATTATTATTTACTCTTATTACTTACTAAGTTGGAGTACTCACTTTACTCTCTGCACCTCGCGTGCAGTTGCGGGTATTTGTTATACGGTAGCAGGTTTGAGCTGATTGAGGATTTTGTTATCGTAGCTGAGCAAGGTGACCGCCGGCGTTCGCGGCACCGGACTTCGTCTTTTTTATTCTAAATTTTATTCTGTAAATTATTGGCCCTGTAGTCGTGTTCAGACTTTTCTAGATGCTCGTAACTTTGACACCCCGATTAGGTTATGTTGGATTGTATTTAACCGCTTTTAATGCCATTAAGTTAATTTTTTATTCATTTATGTTTAATAACTATTAAAAAGATGAATTTAGTTGGCTGGACTTGTCTTCACAAGAGGCGCCATCAGGACGAGTGTGGGTTTTGGGTCGTGACATGAACCCTTTGTGTGATTCTGTTAAACTAGTGTCCACCTGCACAAGAGCAAAGGCTTTCAATTTAATGTAGCATCTATGCCTACCCAACTGCTAAAATATTGGTTTGTTTGTCATGATATTGAGCTATTTTGAATCTTGTAGGCTCTCTAGTATATGTATTTTGAGGGTGTCTGCTTTGTCACCACAAATTATAGTTGATAGATTTTATAGGTGACCCCTTCGACGAATTACTTATATTGAGTACTTGACAAGGGTAAGTAGATGGTGTTCCTAAAAGATCGAACTTGCAGATGTAGAAGGTTTTAGTTGGATGAGCTGCCATGTGCACGTGCTTAGTATTAAAATACAAATACTTTGATCACATTGAGTATTGCTCGGTGTACTGCACCAGGAAGTACCTATTGAAGACCTATGAAATTTTAATTTATCCAATTCTTGATGAAAGCGCATGGAAAATTCCAGCAGAAGTTCTAGATGAAAAAGTCTTGCTACCAGACGTGACTAAAACAATAGGAAGGCCAAGGAATGGGAGGTGCAAGCCAATATCTGAAAGGTAACGAAAAAGGTCAATTTCATATGGAGAGTGTGGAGAATAAAGTCACAACAGGAAAACTTATAGAAATGATCCAAAGAGAGGATGAAATATGTCAAACTTAGAATTCATTGTTATTTTACTTTACTGAATATCATAGAGATTTAGAAGAATCCAATATATCAAGAACTGTATCACTACAGAATGTCTCATGAATTTTTGATATAAATAAATATTGATCTATTATTTAAAATCGTATTGCAAGTGTATTTTTTTAAATTATACATCTGTTTGATTAAAAGAAGTTGTATCAGCTATGTATCATATTTGTATCATCTATGGATCGTTTTCGTATCACCTATGTATCTCTGTGTGTTGGCTCTTACTCATGTTTGTTTTTGTGTAGTAACGGAGTTAACTAATGGAAAACAGTCGTAGCAACTAGAAAACTATGCGAATAGTTTTAGAGATTTGCAAATAAGAGTGTGGATTCATCAATACATATTTCAAAACCAAATAAACTACAGAACTCATTGTTAAGAAACTAATTGTGCAGTAATCCAAAATAACTATATTATCTATGTATCACACTGTGTATCATATTTGTATCATATATGTATCATGCATGTATCTACAAGAGACAATATATCATAAACTACTATATAGTTTTCATGTCTTTAATTCATAACACAAAATCCAGGGAGAAAACACCAAAATAAACTAAACTGCAACAATGCAATATCGCACTGAAACTCATTAAACCTTTATAACAGAACAAACATCTCATTTGCCATATGATTCTTAAAAGTATTCATAAAATTCAAACACAAAAAAATCCGATAAGTCTTCCAATAATGACAACCAAACAGAACACAATATAAAATAAAATTATAGAGTTCATCCTACAACAATGACAAAAGTAACTAATTCTTCTGCTTCTGCAACGTATTCTGTCGACCAATGATCTCATCATCACTTTTCACATTCAGTTCCATCTTATTTTTAGCATATCCCACAAGAGAGCACCATGTCTGCACCGGTGTTCATAGGAATTCAATTTTTTAGGAGGTGTCTTGACCTGAATAAAATATTTAGTAAATGATGCCACAAATACACCGCAATCACTACAAAAATAAAAAGAACAACATTTATCAGACTCTAGAATCTAAAAACAAAACAGATGATGTTGAAAGAAATTCATACGCTTCGACATGTTGAGGCAGTCCTTCAACCAATTTTACATCAAAAGTGGTGATCAAGTCCTTTGATTTGTAGACACCAGTGCGCCAAGTTTAAATAGAAATGCGTGTGCATAAAAAAAATGAGGCAACAACACAGAATACTTGGCCAAGTGTAACGACCTCGTCAGTGTTCTGAGAGTTACAGCCCCATTTCTTCTATTTTTATTTCTATATGTGGTGTTCAGCTGTGTTGAGTTGTATCGAGTTGGTAGGTTTGGTTCGGAGACGTTATGGAGTGAAATGATCACTTGTTCTCTTAGTTAGAAAGCTAAGATAAAAAAAAGTCAACCGAAAGTTGACTTATGAGTAAACGAATTCGGATTAAGATTTTTATGATTTCATTACCTTCATTGGATGATTTGAGACTTAGGAGTGTGTCTAGAATGTAATTTGGAGGTCCTTGGTAGAATTAGGCTTGAATTGGTGAAAATTGGAATTTTAGAAGTTCTTAGGCTTGAATTCGAGGTTGATTTGGTATTGTTTTGGGTGTTTCGGAGGTTCGACTAAGTTTGGGAAGTGATATATTATTTTTTGGAATTAATAATTGAGATCCCTAGGATCTCGGGTGAGTTTCAGATAGGTTTGGGATGGGTTGCACTCGTTCTTCTTATGTTTCAACATTGTTTCTTCAGGTATAAATGATATCATATTGAACAAAAGAGCTACGATTTTGTGTTTGATTGAAGTGTTAGATCCGTATCGTAATTAAGGACATGTAGCAAGAAGAATCATCGAATTTGGACATCGTATAAGGATTTTATGGTCAATTTACTAAAAATTAGGTTGCTAGATTTTCAGAGTAATTATGAAATTGCCACTAGCAGCGTATTTAAAAATCTGCACAATTTGCAAATATTAAAACTTACATATCTCATTCATTATAAGGTCAAATTGAGTGATTCAAAAGCCTAACTTGACTAGAATTTTACAAGAAATCCATTGGAGGTGTATAATACGAGTTTCGGAATTGTTTGGTACGAGAAACGAGGCAGAATAGCTGCTAGAAAAATATATAAAACTAGGATTTGCTCATTCAATCATATTTTGAGTTGGGAGCACGAATTTAAGAGATTTTGGAGGCGATATTCACCATATAGGTTGGGTCAAGTTTTCTCTACTAGGTTTTGATTATATTTCATGAATCCATCCTCGTTTCTTTTTGGATTTTATTGATGATTTCGAAGTGAAAATTGAGGGAGTTAGGTTTGAGTTTTCGAGAGTTTTAAATGAGGATTTGAGGGACCAAACAGAGTCCGAGTTTGACAAATTTTGTATGATTAGACTCGGGAGAGGACGAGGATTGTTATTGTGCCATTTTTGACTGATTTCGAGATATGGGCCCGGGGGCCTGGTTTTGACCGATTTCGGATTTTTGGTATATTTTGTAGCTTTTATTGTGAAATTCGATTATTTAGCACATGTTGATGGTATTAATCTGATTATAGTTAGATTCAGAGCTTTTGGAGATCGATTCTACAGACGAGGGCATCCCGAAGTAGGATTTTATGCAATTAAGGTAAGTAACCGTTTTAACTCTGGCCTTGAGGGTATAAACCCGGAGAAATTGATATCATGTGATTGTTTGGTGGTCATACTTATGCTAGGTGATGGGCGTGTGGGTGTATACCTCGAGGGATTGAGACTTGGTATGTCCCGTAAGTCCAGGCCTAAAAGTTATTATCTATGGTTATGTGTTTACTTGTTGTTGAACTTGTTTGCCTTCATGTTAGAGATCATGTTTATATTTTATTCATGCTCACATTATTTGTACTCAGTCATAGAAATTATTATATATGTCTATTTCAGTATCTATTATTAGGTAATATGCTGTGATACTTGATGTGGGTTGTGTCCTCTTATTTGTTGATGATGGTGAGGCTAGTGAGGTACATGATTGAGTGGGGCCGATGGCCTGGTTGTGAGGATATTAATACCATAGCACATGAGTTATCCGGGTAGCATGTGATTTGACCGTGCGGGTCCAAGTATTGATACCATAGTGCATGAGTTGTCCGCATAGCACGTGAGTTGACCGTGCAGATCCATCCGCGCTTAGCGCTTGGGCTTTGGGAGACCCCTCCGGAGTTTGTACATACTTCCAGTGAGCGCAGAGTATTGAGTGTTGTAAGTGTGGAGTGCTGAGTACGAGAGCAAGTGCTGAGTGATGGAGTGATATTGTTGTGAGGTTGCATTCACTTTTCTTGTTGCTTCATTTATCTATTAACGTTCTTTGTGGCATTTACTGAGTATGGAAATTTACCTGTTTATTCATGTTCATTATAAGTTGTGAAAAATATATAATTGGACTCTTTTGCTCAGCTCGTCACTACTGCTAAGTTCCTTAGTTATTTCTGTTACTACTGAGGTAGTTGTACTCATACTACACCCTACACTATATGTGCAGATCCAGGTGAGTTAGAGCACGACGATCATTGAGTTCAGACCGTTTATCTTTGGAGACAGCATGGTAGCTGCTAGTGTCCGCAGGACATTGTTACTCCTCTTGTCATTTCTTGTTTTGCTTTTAGACAATTATATATCTTAGTTCATAGTTTTACACGCTCATAACTTAGTGACACCCTGATGTTTGGGACTCGTTTTCGTATTTTATATTATTTATATTTAGAGTTGGTTTAGTTTATCAGGAATTAAATTATTGGAAATATTTTATCAAATTCTTATAATCAAATTAGTAGTAATATTTTGGGAATTGGCATGCGTGTGCACAAAAAAATGAGGCAACAACACAGACTACTTGGACATGGCCTTATGAACTTTGGCTTGATGAGCAACTCCACCGCGCATAGAGTCATACACATAAATGCACCTACCTTGAAGGACATCACATCCATTATCCAATGACATTGTTCTGTAACATTAATTGGCATTAGGACGTGCTTGATAGTGTACAATGAAACATTGGCATCCAAGACAACCCCCTGAATATACTCTACAATGACATGTTCCGGATTGCACACATCACTGCCTCTACCTTTATCATTAAATGCTTGCCACAACTCATTAAGTTTCTCGTCGAAGTACTAATCTGTGGTGGTGAATGTTACAAGTAGTTCTTTTTCATACTTCCCCTTCTTGCTCAGATAATAAAACAAACAAAATATAATAAATAACTAATCACTGAAGGCTCGTAAGCTTTAAGCAGCTACGATGTTTCAAACTAAATTCACAAAAAATAAAGAAAAATGAATGCTCACTACTTCTCTTGTGCCAGACAATAACAATTAATAATGTGTTCTAACTTAAGAGGATTGATCATATGTACACTGGCTTAAATTATTTTTTAAAAAACTATAAAAGTAACTTCATATATACCGAGTCATCCAATGTCTGACCATTATAGGCTAAAGTCTAAAACCATTTTTTATCTTCAACATGATATACACCAAGATCATAAGCAGGATTGAGTTCACTAACATGGTTCGGGTAAATTTCATTCCTAGTAACAAATATACACAAAAGAGATACACTGATTTGATATAAAATAATGATGTAAGTGGAAATATATTAAACATAAAACTGAAAAATACTCAAAAGTTGGAAACTTACTTCTTTCTCGACTTTCATTCTTTGACCCATGCAGCAAATACATTCAACAAAGATATGTTAACGCGAGTTGCAGTTTTGTTTTGAAAAGGATGCTTAACTGCAAAAATTTGCTTCTTTTCTTTTTCAGCAACAACACCAGTACTGGAACCTGAAATAAATACTGTAATGAACGAAGACTGCAGGACATCTCTTTCTTTTTTCCATTTGTGGCGAAACTTCAGGAAGTAATTGAGGCTGGTACATAACAATCTGAGATTCAGCAACCTCTTTCTCAAATTGTTACTTCATCTCCCCTTCCACCTCATCAACACTTGTAGTCACTCAAACAACGCCAGTTTGTAATTCGGAACATTTTGTTTCTCAGATTCTTCCTCAGTCTCCCCTGGCGCCTCATTTGCAGTCTCACTAATAGAACCAGCATGCGCTACATTTGGTTTGAAAGTTACTTTAGCAACGAACATGGTAACTTTCACACCAGAAGGTCCTTCTATTATATTGACACCTAATTGATCTGCTGCATCGAGCATAATATTATTACAATGATACTCACTAGTATCTTCTTGAGATTGTGGAACATCTTTGCCTTCAGTTTCATCGACCTATTTTTTTAAAAAAAATCAAATTATTAAACACAACTAAGAAAAGAAAAGGGAAAAGTGCAAAATGAACAACTAAACACACCTTACAACTATCCATTTCAATATCTTCATTGCCGTCAAACTCCATATAGCTCATAAAATTATTATTGTCTTGACGATCACTGGTGTCTTCCTCTGGATGTGCACCATATTTGTCTTCCATTGCACCAAGCTATTTTTTTAAAAAAAAGGATATAGTAAGTTAACTAAAAGAATAAAAAGAAATGTACAATCGAAAAGAAACACATACATTGGAATTAATCAACTTAAAGACTTCCTTGAATTTATCAGAAACATATTCCATGAAAGAATTTAACTGCTTATGGAGCTACAAGATGAAATAAATAAGAAAGATAAAAGACTGAATATACAATTTAACGATACTTTCAAGAAAATAACAAAAAGGACCAATAGAAACTTGTTTCACAGCAGCTTTCAACTTTACAACTCACTGTCAATCAACAGGTTGGACATCCGACGCATGTTTTGGTGGGACAGACTCCTTAATCTATTTCGGGGGTGGCGTGACAAAATCATCCTATCATCAATAGGAAGTTTTTCCCTGTTATGTGATGTCAATATTTCTGATACTCATCGGTAACTTCAACAGGCAAAGTAAATCTCCTTAGCTCTTCAGTTGTCGGAGAAATATTTTTAAACTGCAAACGTAACCAAAAGTGCTTCAGTCCTAGATGTATCAAAAATGTATAAAAACTGTATATTTGACGTATCACACTGAATTACAGTGTATTACATATGTATATGCCATCAAGACATAAAAGTTGGTACCTTAATCACTGTGTTGTTGAAGACACCGATAGAGAAGTTTGCACGCGTTAGCCTGTCTGTCATTTCCCAATTTAATATGTGTGGTGTATGATCTCCAAGGCGAACAACAAACTTTTGATCAACTACAGTGCAACATTCATAGAACCACACCTGTAGTGCAAGAGGAAATCCACCAATCCTATATTACTTAGACTTTCCCCTCAACATGTCTCTCAACAACTTCATTAAAGGTTGAAACGCAATCTTACACCAAGGAAATGACACATACTCACGACTCTCAACAAGATGGAAATCCCGTTTACGTATAAATATCTTTTGAGCCTGAGTGAAAATTAGAAATGTATTTATGAAATAAATGATTGCTATCTTAACTGCGACTTCATCAGACTACCATTTCTTCTTCTCAAAACAATCAATAAGCAACTTCTTTGACACCACTTCAAAACCAAAAATATAAGTATCCACCAACCTATTGGGTTTACTGAATTCACCCTCAATATGTTTATTTCCACAACAGTTTAAACCACTTACAACACCAAATTCTCAAAGACCAAAACGTAAAACACATTTGTCACTCAATTTCACATAAAATTTATCACACTTATCTTGAACCAACTCCCTAAACATTAAAGAACGAATAAGTTGTGCCTGGATAGCAAATTGAGGTAAATCAAGGAAATATCCAAAACAACTTTCCTTAAACATCCGAAGCTAGACATCAGTTAACTTTGACTGTAAAGGTAATATGATCTCCACGTTAGTGTATGATGACCAATGAGTAACAGGAAAAGGCTCATCGACTGGAATATAGAGCATCCAAGGCTACAAATACATGACACGAATTAAAAAAATAAATACAAACTAAATCCAATTTCAAAAGAGGATTCAACAATAGAAGAAATTATAACTGAAATTGTATGCACCTTACAAACTTTGTAAGGAATTTTAACTTTTTGTGCCTTCCGAACCTTACTTTTTTTGGCTTGACACCCAAATTCATTTCGTCCTCCATGACACGTTTTCTATTACATTCATCATCATCCACTCTAACCCTTTTGCTCTTCTTTTTCTCGTATTGGTCCAGTCCGGATGATATTTTACTGCATATTTATCTATGACTTGTTTTCCACTATGACTTGGGCTTATTGCCGAATTTGGGACTTATTTCCGACTGTTTGAACTCCTTATGAGCTATCATCACTACTTTCCTCACTATTTAAAATACTATTTGAACCCAGTCCATTTGATTTACACTATTTCATGAACTCAACTATATTTTTACTCAAACTTGGAATTTTAACTGATATTTGAACTATTGTTTGCGCTGAGCATTATTGTATTACTGATGCCCGAGGGGCTTATGATTATTTTTGGACTGATTGAGGCCGAGGGCCATGTGTGAAGATATGATGAGTGATGTGAGGAGGCTTTCAGGCCTCGAGTGATATGTGAGAAGGCTTTCAGGTCTCGAGTGATATGTGAGGGGGGTATGATGAGTGATGTGAGGAGGCTTTCAGGCCTCGAGTGTTATGTGAGGAGGGTTTTAGGCCTCGAGTGTATTGTGAGCAGACTTTCAGGACTTATGTTGATATTATTCAGGCCTTATTGATAGCTCTTGGGCTGAAGGAGCCCCTCCGGAGTCTGCACACCTACAGTGAGCGTGGGGTACCCTTTCGAAATAAACAGTGCTAACAATGACACTATTATATGTGTTTCGGTCAGGTAACAGTGACTGACCACTCATGTAACAATGACTAACTTGTGGTAACAATGACACTGATTGAGACTATTTGTTTTTAACTATTTTTGAAGAGTAAATCTTGCTATATTTTACCGATTTCACTGTTTAACTGATTTTACTACTTGAGATAGCATTAATTCTACCTTCATGGGATTTTATATTCTCAGTCGTTATTTATTTTTATTACTCACTAGGTCGGAGTACTCACATTCCTTCATGCACCATGCGTGCAGATACAGGCATAGCTGAGTTCGTTCCTGAGCGCTGATTTCCTTTCGGACAAGGCGGACTAGGAGTGACGAGGTAGTTGTCGGCGTCCACAGCCCCGTTTCCTCCCTTATTTTCTGTATTTACATTATTTTCAGACATTGTTCCTAGTTCGAGACTTGTAGTATTTTAATAAACTCTATAGTAGCTCGTGAGTTGTGACACCCCAATTTCGGGTTGGTTCAGGATGGTATCCCTGTGTATCACGTTTTATTTTGCACTTATTGTTACATTATCCATGTTTTAGACTTATTCATGCTAAATAACTGTTAAAAATGAGGTGTTGCTATTTTGTTGGCTGGCCTTGTCTTCACGAGAACCGCCATCACGACCGAGTGGGAATTGGGTCGTAACAAGTTAGTATGAGAGGCTAGGTTACTAGGTCTCATGAGTCATGACCAGGTTTAGTAATCTCTCGAATTGGTACAGAGATGTCTGTATTTATCCTCGAGAGGCTGTTGAACCCTTAGGAAAACTTTACATTCTTGAAATTCTTGTCGTGCGACTTTGTTGATCCGAGAGCTAACCTTTTATGTTCTATTCTCGCTGATGGCGAGGACCCGCGCTACAAGACAAGACAGACGGCCACCAGTACCACCTATTGAGGGCACTAGAGGCCGTGGAGGCGGTCATGGTAGAGGTAGAGCCGCGAGGGCAGCACCTGTTGCTCCACCAGTTGCCCCAACTCAGGATCAGGCCCCAGCTGCAGACATTCCAGCAGCACATGTTCAGGCACCGGCAGTGCCCATTATTATTCAGGGTTTATAGGAGACCTTGGATCAGATACTATCAATTTGCATTGGCCTAGACCAGGTATTTTCAACTACTACTACGGCAACTACTTCTCAGGCCGAGGGAGGCAGTCAGACCCCCACTGCTCACACACCTGAGTAGGTAATGCAGAGTTTGCAAACACCGAGAGCGGCTCCAACTTAGTTGGTTGCACCAGTTCAGGACTTTGTGGTTCCAGCTATGCTAGACGATGAGCAACGTCATCTCGAGAGGTTCAGTAGGCTCCAGCCTCCAGTTTGTAGTGGTGCTCAGGGCAAGGATGCACAGGGGTTCCTTGACAAGTGTTAGTGTATGCTTCAGATGATAGAGATTTTGGAGTCCAGTGGAGTAGCATTCATTGTATTTCAGTTCACTGGGTTTGCCTTCACATAGTTGGAGGCATATGAGCGGCGTAGGCCGGCAGGTGTATCATTTTTGTCATGGCAGGAGTTCTCTACTATCTTTCTGGAGAAGTGGGTACCATATTCTCAGAGAGAGAAGTTGCATAGGCTGTTCGAGTGGCTTCGACAAGGAGACATAACTGTGACCTAGTATGAGGTGAGATTTCTCAGAGTTGGCTCGTTATGCTCCATGGATGGTCACGATTGATCGGGAGAGGATTAAACGGTTTGTGGATGGACTCATTTACCCCATCTGTATCTTGATAACACGAGAGAGGATCTTGAGCCATACCTTTGAGGAGGTGGTGGATATAGCTCGAGATATTGAGTCAGTTCTTCGCCAGGATCGAGATGGGAGGGAGGCCAAGAGGCCTCGAGGTTCTGGTAGTTACAGTAGCGGTCCTTCGAAGGGCCAGTTCCAGAAGGGTCGGGGTCACTCTTTCAGGCTCGCTCCGTCATCCCGTCCCGAGTATCGTGGGGCATCTTCAGGTTGTGGTTATCAGGGTTCTCAGCAGAGTCAACCATCTCTCAGCACTTTTCCAGCATAAAGTTCATATCGTGCTCCGTCTGCTCAGGGTTCTTCCAGGCCGAGTGCATCATCTAGTCACTCTAGTGTGAGGGGTTCCTTTAAATCCCAGTTCCCAACACCCGGGAGTTGCTATGAGTGTGGAGAGTTTAGGCATATGCGGAGGGAGTGTCCTCACCGTGCTGCTAGCTCATCTCAGCAGAGGGGCCAGCCCTCATCTTTTGGTCCAGTTTCTTCAGCACCCGCACCGCCAGCTAGGGGTAAGGGTCAGGCAGCTAGGGGCCGCCCAAGAGGGGGAGGCCGATTGGGTGGTCAGTTTGCTTTTCTGCTCTTTAAGGCCGGTCAGATGCTATTACTCTGGATGCTGTTATCAGAGGTATTATTTCAGTCTGCCACCGGGATGCCTCATTTTTATTTGATCTTGGTTCTACCTATTCCTATGTGTCTTTTATTTTGCTCATCATTTGGGTACGACCCGCGGTGTCTTGCTTTACTTGTTCATATATCCACCACGGTGGGCGATACTATTATGGTAGACCATGTATATCGGTCATGTTTACTGACTATTGGGGTCTAGAGACCTGAGTTGATCTACTGCTATTGATCATGGTAGACTTTGATATTATTCTGGGCATGGACTAGTTGTCTCTGTGTCATGCTATTACAGACTGTCATGATAAGATAGTCACTCTTGGCATACCGGGTATTCCGAGGATCAAGTGGCGTGGTATGAATGACTATGTACCTAATAGGGTGATTTCTTTCCTGAAGGCGCAGCGTATGGTTGGGAAAGGTTGTCTATCATATTTGGCTTTTGTGAGTGATGTGGGAGCTGAGGCTCCTAGTCTTGATTCTGTTCCTATTGTGAGGGAGTTCCCTGATGTATTCCCTGCGGAACTGCCAAGCATGCTGTCGGACAGGGATATTAACTTTGGTATTGACCGGTGTCTGGCACTCAACCCATTTTCATTCCTTCGTATCGCATGGCACCAGCAGAGTTGAAAGAGTTGAAGGATCATATTCAGGAACTCCTAGATAAGAGGTTCATTCGTCCGAGTGTGTCACCTTGGGGTGCACCGGTCCTATTTGTGAAAAAGAAAGATGGCACAATGAGAAAATGCATTGACTATAGGCAGTTGAACAAAGTGACGGTGGACAACAAGTATCATCTACCCCGCATTGATGATTTGTTTGACCAGCTTCAGGGAGCGAGGGTGTTCTCCAAGATTGATCTCCATTCGGTTTATCACTAATTTGAAGATCAGGGATTTAGATATTCTCAAGACAGTCTTCAGGACCAGATATGGTCACTATGACTTTTGGGTTGACCAATGCCCCAGCAGCATTCATTCATTTGATGAACAACGTGTTCTGGCCTTATCTTGATTTATTTGTTATAGTCTTTATTGATGATATTCTGGTATATTCGCATAGTCAAGAGGAGCACGTGGAGCATTTGAGGCTTGCATTGCAGAGATTGAGGGAGGAGAAGTTTTATGCAAAATTCCCCAAGTGTGAGATTTGGCTCGGGTCAGTGGCATTCTTGGGGTACGTGGTGTCCAGTAAGGGGATTCAGGTTGACCTGAAGAAGATAGATGTGGTGCAGTGTTGGCCTAGACCGGCCTTAGCCAAAGAGATTCGTAGTTTCTTTGTGTTGGCAAGGTATTATCGCCAGTTTGTTTAGGGATTTTCCTCTATTGCATCTCCCTTGACCAAGTTAGCTAAGAAGGGTGCTCCATTTGTGTGGTCGGATGAGTGCGAGGAGAACTTTTAGAAGCTCAAGACAGCTTTGACCACGACTCTAGTGTTGGTATTGCCATCAGCTTTAGGTTCTTACACTGTGTATTGTGATGCTTCGAGAGTTGGGATCGGATGTGTGTTGATGCAGGAGGGTAGAGTTATTGCATATGCTTCTCGTCAGTTGAAGCCCCACGAGAAGAACTACCATGTACATGATTTGGAGTTGGCTGCTATAGTTCATGCTTTGAAGATTTGGAGGCACTACTTGTATGGAGTATCCTATGAGGTATTCACCGATCATTGCAGTCTTCAGCATCTATTCTAGTAAAAAGACCTTAATTTGAGGCAACGGAGGTGGCTGGAGTTACTCAAGGACTATGATATTACCATTTTGTACCACCCGGGAAGGCCGATGTGGTGGCCTATGCTTTAAGCCGGAAGGCGGTTAGTATGAGTATCTTGGCATACATTCCAGTTGGGGAGCGGCCATTTGTAGTTGATGTTTAGGCTTTGGCCAATCGAATGGTGAGATTAGATATTTCAGAGCCTAGTCGAGTGTTTGCTTGCGTTGTTTCTCGGTCTTCCTTGTATGACCACACCAGAGAATGCCAGTATGATGATCCACATTTGCTTCTCCTTAAGAATAGGGTTCCGTATGATGATGCCAGGGATGTGACTATTAATAGTGATGGCGTGTTAAGGATGTAGGGACAGATTTGCGTGCCCAATATGGATGGGATTCAAGATTTCATAGTGGAGGAAGCCCACAACACGCGGTATTTTATCCATCAGGTATCGCAAAGATGTATCGGGATTTGAGACAACACTGTTGGTTGAGGAGGATGAAGAAGGATATAGTAGGGTTTGAAGCTCGGTGTCTCAACTGCCAGCATGTCAAGTACGAGCATCAGAGATTGGGCGGTGTACTTTAGCAGGTGAATATTCCTGAGTGGAAGTGGGAGAGGATTACTTTGGATTTTGTGAGTGGTCTCCCTTAGACTTTGAGGAAGTTTGATTAGTTTGGGTGATTGTAGATCGCTGACAAAGTCCGCGCACTTCGTTCTAGTATGTACTACTATTCTTCGGAACGGCTGGCAAGGATCTTTATCCGGGAGATTGTCCGATTGCATGGGGTTCCGGTGTCTATTATCACATATAGGGGTACTCAGTTCACTTCTTAGTTTTGGAGAGTATTTCAGCGGGAGTTAGGTATGCAGGTAGAGTTGAGCACAACATTCCATCCTCAGACGGACAGGCAGTCTGAGTGCACTATTTAGATATTGGAGGACATGTTGCGTGCCTATGTTATTGATTTTGGGGGTTTATGGGATGCGTTTTTGTTGTTTGCAGAGTTTTCCTACAATAACAGCTATCCGTCTGAGGTGTTGTATAAGAGGCAGTGTGGATCTCCTATTGGATGGTTCGAGTGCGGAGAGGCTAGATTATTGAGCAAAAAGATGGCTCGGGATGGCTTAGAGAAGGTAAAGCTGATTCAGGAGAGGCTTCGTACAATACAGTCGCGTCAGAAGAGTTATGCGAACCGAAAAGTTTGCGATGTGTCTTATATGGTTGGTGAGAAGGTCTTACTGAAGGTTTCGCCCATGAAGGGTGTTATGCGGTTTGGAAAGAAAGGGAAGCTGAGTTCGTGGTTTATTGGGCCTTTTGAGATACTTAGGATGATTGGGAGGTGGCTTATGAGCTTGCTTTCCTACCCATCTTGTCTAGCATGCATCCGGTATTTCAGGTATTTATGCTCCGGAAGTATATTGGGAACCCGTCTCATGTATTCGACTACAACACGGTTCAGTTGGATGATAATTTGGCATATGATATGGAGCCAGTGGCTATTTTGGGTCGTCAGGTCCGAAAGTTGAGATCAAAGGATATAGCTTTAGTGAAGGAGCAGTGGAGAGGTCGTCCCGGGAAGGAGGCTACTTGGGAGACCGAGCTCCAGTGTTGTCTAATATTTTGACCTCTATTTTCTTTGTCAATTTGTACTTTTGTACCAAAAGTTCAAATCTGGAATTCCCGATAAGCTGACAATGTGACGACCCGACCCGTCGTCACGTGAGTTACCACTCTATTTTCCTCATCTTATGTTCCTCTATGCTTCATTATTGGTATTTGTGGTGATCATTATGAATTGGATTGGTTTTTAGATGAAAATGAGGCGCCTAGTCTCTTTAAGGAAAACTTGTTTTAGAAAAGTCAACGGAAGTTGACTATTTAGTTAGAGGGATTGAATGTGATTCACGTGATTCGGTTAGCTTCGGGGGATGATTTGTGACTTAGGAGTGCGATCGAAATTGATTTTGGAGGTCCGGTGTAGAGTTAGGCTTGAATTGACGAAGTTAGTATTTTGGCGAATTCTAGTTGGTAGGTGAGATTTTTGTCCGGGGTCGGAATGGAATTCTGAGAGTTGCAGTAGTTCCGTTAGGTGATTTTGGATATGTGTGCAAAATTTCAGGTCAGGTGTCGTTGTTTGGTCGGGTTTTTGATTGAATTCGTATGGCAGAAGTTTTAAAGAAAACTAGGCTTGAATCCGATGTGATTTAATGGTTTTAACATTGTTTGATGTATTTTGAGGATTGTAACACGTTTGAATAAGATTTTAGGATGTGTTGGTGCTTTTGGTTGAGGTCCCGAGAGCCTTGGGGTGATTTCGGGTGGTTAAACGGGAGTTTGAAGTAATTGTTGCAGGTCTGATTTTTCATCTTCTGGAATTTTCGCGTCTGCATGGGTGATGTCGTGAACGCGTAGAAGGAATTTGAGGGCTTGGAAATTTGGTCTTCGCATTTGCGTGGAAGAGGGCCGCTTTTGCGTAGTTCTGGAAGGAGAAGCATTGCGTTCGCAGTTGAGATAACGCGTTCGCGTAGAAGGAAGTTCAAGCCTGGTGAAATTGTTCATTGCGTTCGTATCAAGGGCCACGTTCGCGTACGAGGAAGGGGATAGAGCATCGCGTTCACGGCCAGGAGTCGCGTTCGTGTAGAGGTAAATTTTGGTCAATGGAATTTGTTCATCGCGAACGTGGGGGTGTTGACCGCGTTCGCGTAGCGTAAAACCTAAGCCTGGATAGAAGGATTTTTATATCATTTCATCCGCGAAGCTTGGTCCATTTTCCTCCATTATTGAGCACCTTGAGAGATTTTTGGTAGAAATTGAAGAGGGTTTGGACGGGAATTGATTGCAGGTGAGTCCTATTGCCTAGAAACATCATTTTACTTAAGAATCAACTTGTAAATTCCATAGAAATTTGGGTAAATTGGAAGAACTAGGGCATGGCTTTCGAAATGAAAATTTGGGATTTAATGGGGCATTTGAGCTCTAATTTTGGTAAATTTGATATGTATGAACTCATGGCAAGACGAGAAATCCGGTGATGTGATTTTTATAATTTTTTAAGAAGTTGGCCCAGGGCCTCGGGTTTTGCCAACTTCATGATTTTTGATATTTTTTGAGTCTTTTCGATTGGGTTATGTTACCTTGGCCTATTGTAACGTATTTCTTATGGTTTGATCAGATTCGGCGCGTGAGGAGGTCGATTCGAGGGGAAAGGAAAAACGAGTTAGACTTTTGGAAAGCTAGAGGTGAGTAATGACTTTAAATGATGTTCTCAGGGTTTGAGACCCCGGATTTGCACAACTTGGTGCTGTTTTGAGATGAGACACGCGTTCAATGACGAGTGCGGGATCATTTACTATTAGGATTGTGATTTGATCCATCCCGTATGACATTTTACTGCGTATTTAACTATGACTTGTTGTTTTCCACTATGACTTGGGCTTATTACCATATTTGGGGCTTATTGCCGACTGTTTAAACTTCTTATGAGCTATCATCACTATTTTCCTCATTATTTGAACTCTTTCCATTTGAATTACAATGTTTCATGAACTCAGCTATATTTTTACTCAAACTTAGAGTTTTAACTGATATTTGAATTATTATTTCAGCTAAGCATTATTGTTTTACCGATGCCACAGGGGCTTATGATTATTTTTGGACTAATTGAGGTTGAGGGCCATGTGTGAGGATATGATGGGTGATGTGAGGAGGCTTTTAGTCCTCGAGTGATATATGAGGAGGCTTTCAGGAGTCGAGTGATATGTGAGCTTTCAGGACTCAAGCGATATGTGAGGAAGCTTTCAGGCCTCGAGTGTATGGTGAGCACACTTTTAGACCTGATATTGAGATGTTCAGGCTTTCAGGCCTTATTTTATAGTGCTTGGGCTGTAGGAGCCCCTCCGGAGTCTGCACACCCACTGTAAGCGCGGGTACCCATGTGATTGAGAGTGAGCCCGAGGGGCTGATGTTGTACTGTGTGATTGATACTAAGCCCACGGGGCTGATACTGTGATGAGAGTATGATATTGCGCCCGAGGGGTAGGCATATGAGCATTTCTTACTAGTTGAGAATATTTGTTTTAATTGTTTTACTAGAGAATTCTTACTATATTTTCACTGGTTTTACTATTTAACTGATTTTTACTGCTTGAGATGACATTATTTGTGCCTTCATGGGATTTTATGTTCTCGGTCGTTATTTATTTTTATTACACACTGGACCGGAGTACTCACATTACTCCCTGCACCATGTGTGCAGATACAGGCATAGCAGAGTTTGTTCCTGAGCGCTGATTTCCTTCCAGACCAGGCGGACTAGGAGTGACGAGGTAGCTGTCGACGTCCACAACCCCATTTTATCCCTTATCTTCTGTATTTACATTATCTTCGGACTTTGTTCCTAGTTCCAGACTTGTAGTATTTTAGCAAACTATGTAGTAGCTCGTGACTTGTGACACCTTGATTTCGGGTTGGTTCAGGATGGTACCCATGTGTATCACATTTTATTCCGCGCTTATGGTTATATTATCCATGTTTTAGACTTATTCATGCTAAATAACTATTAAAAATGAGATGTTATTGTTCTTTTGGTTGGTTTTGTCAGCAGACTTTGAATAAGGTGATGAACTCATCGAACGAGTTTGTCTTCTCATATTGCTCTGTTTCAAAATTAAAACTAGGTTCAATGATAATTTTTTTTTAAAAAATATACGAACAAAAGGTTACAGAAATTTGTGAAGAAATTAATACACAAACTCGGCCAAAACTTACAAAATTAGTCGCAAAAGCCTAAAGAAAAGCAATATATATATATATATATATATATATATATATATATATATATATATATATATATATATATATAGTGAAAACTTGATGTATGTATACAAAAACTAACGTATACGAAAACTTACATCAATTGAAACTATTTGGGCCAAAATGACATTTGGGCCTTTTTGAGTAAATATTTTATTTTGGACTATTTTTTTTGTTGGGAAAGTTTTTAGACTCATAGTTTGGGTAATTATCCCAAACTTGAATAGTACTCTAATGGTTAGTGTGCAAAAGTTAATGAGAAACTTTTAGAAACCACTATATTTTAGTGGTTATTAGCTAGTTGTAGCTATTATTTACTATATTACTTTCTATAGCTATGTTTTTAGGTTTATTAGAGTGTATTCGATATATTTAAGCTAATGTATTCATGAATGCAGAGCCTTTCTAGGCGTAAAACGGGGGATTATAGCTAGACAGATTTTTGTTCGAATGTATTCACGGTGTGAAACAGGGGATTGCATCTATATAGATTATTGTATTTGACTGTATTCGCGATTTGTATTTGTGAATACAATAACGTAAATAGTGCAATTCATGGTCTATTCAGTTGTTATTAAAAGAAAAGTGAATCAATTAACATAATAGGCTCATAATATAACTTAACAAACTCAATTATAACACAAAAGAATTTGTATTTTCAGTTATAAAAAAGATGCTCAACCAAGAATATCCCAAAAATATACAATCTTGAGAGAAAATATGTTAAAATGTTTTCCAGCCGATAAATACAACAAAAATAGAGCAATTTAAATACATATAATACATATGAATACATGAATTATATTAATTGAAAAAATATATGAATACATTCATGAAATACAACGAGACAGTGAATACAATGAAATACATGGAATACAGCGAGATATATTGAAATACAATGAAAAAAGGCAATAAATACAATGAAATAGATGAAAGATACATTGAAATATATTAACAGAAAATTCAAGTTGTTGAGCCCCAAAATACGTCGTCTTTGTTCAAGAACAACCATAATATTTTCTCGCCATCGCCATTGCCTCCGGTTACCGTTGTTACGCCGGAGAAAATTTCTATATCGGATGATTGCTCGGCAACCCAAAAGTCTTTGCCGAATAACTTTAGTTCTGATGCTTTGCCCGAGAGTTCTGGTAGTAAGATGAAGGTGAAAGATGAGAGTTAGAGAAGAAGAATACATATGGAGTAGGGGATGGATTTGAATGTATCCCCTCCTTCAACTGGACGGAGAATAGAGGGAGAATACATTAAATGTATCCCTTCCTTCAACTGCATGAACTTGATGCTTTATTGGAGAGTGTTGGTATTAACATGAAGGTGGAATATGAGAGAGAGAGAGAGAGAGAGAGAGAGAGAGAGAGAGAGAGAGAGAGAGATATATGGGATAGGGGATACGAGAAATTTGAGTGGAGAGACAAAAATAATACAAAGCTTATTTTATGGCTTAAGTGTATGAGTAGACCATAAACAGACATTTGGCTATACAACTAAAAAAGGTAGCTATGGAATATAGTTTTTTAAAAGGGTATTTATTTAAAATAAATAAGGTATCAACCTTTTCTATAAGAGGTAATTAATCTAAAGTCAATCACATGTCTCAACTTGGGCCAATCCAATGGATCCTTCTTATTGGTCTTTGCTGGGGGAGAGGAAGAGCCTCACTTCTATGATGCTCACAGTCAGATGAGTCCACATGGGCCAGTTAGCTGGGCTGAATGCTCCAAATCAAAATCGTGTAAAAATGGTGTGGGGTAGCCACTATCTAAGGTGGTATTTATTTTTTATCTCGCAATTCTAGTGTTGAGCAAAAGTAACTACTACTTTATTAAAATTAATATGAGAAGAGGTTTTTACCCTTTCTTCCAATGCTTTTCTTCTCAAACCCTCGCTTCTCACTCTGCATCAAATACATAGGCTCTGGTTTCTTGATTAAGAACCAAACAAGCTGGGCATGGCTCTTGCAGAGGAAGTTAGTTCATTTAATCTATAATTTTTAGCTGATAAATACAAGAAAAGGAAAAGGAAAACACAAACAAGTGTTTCTCTTTTCTTTGTTTGAGATATTCGCAAACAAAAATTAGTGCAAATGGGGTATTTGTTGAAAGAGGTTTTGAAGACAATTTGTGGAGTGAATTAATGGTCTTACGCTATTTTTTGGAAGTGGAATATCAGTTGCCAGAATACAAATTGAGTTTTCATATTTCAATGAATAAAATTCTATTTCTTTCTTAATGTGGTCCTGAACTTAGAGTTGGGAGTTCTAAAATTAAGGACATTTGATCTTTAACTTAGAGTTACAAGCATAGAAATTAAGGACAAACAGTCATTAACTTAGAGTTACAAGTTCAAAAGTTAAGGACATTTGGTCCTGAAGTTAGACTAACAAGCTCAAAAGTTAAGGATTATAGGTCCAAAACATACAGTTACAAGTTTAACAGTTAAGGATAATAGGTCCTGAACTTTGAGTTCAAAGTTGAAAAAGTAAAGGATAATAGGTTCTTTAACTTTGAATTTCAAGTTCAAAAGTTAAAGACACTTAGTCTTTAACTTTGAGTTACAAGTTAAAAAGTTAAGGACACTTGGTCTTGAACTTCAGTTTCAAGTTAAAAAGTTAAGGACACTTGGTCCTTAACTTTGAGTTCTAAGTTCAAAAGTTAAGCACACTTGGTCCTGAACTTTGACTTACAAGTTCCAAAAGTTAAGGACACTTAGTCCTTAACTTTGATTTCCAAGTTCAAAATTTAAGGACACTTGGTCCTGAACTTAGACTTATAAGTTCAAAAGTTAAGGACAGTTGGTCCTAAACTTAGACTAACAAGTTCAATAGTTAAGAACAGATAGTCCGTAACTTACAATTACAAGATCAAAATTTAAGTATATAATCGGTCCTTAACTTTGACTTACAATTTCAAAAGTTAAGGACACTTGGTCCTGAAGTTTGAGTTCCAAGTTCAAAAGTTAAGGACATGTAGTCCTGAAGTCCTAAACTTACAGTTATAAGTTTAAAAGTTAAGGAAATGTAGTCTTGAAGTTAAGTTCAAAAGTTAAGGAGATGTAGTCCTGAAGTTAAGTTCAAAAGTTAAGGACATATAGTCCTAAAGTCCTGAACTTAGAGTTACAAGTTCAAAAGTTAATGACATGTAGTCTTGAAGTCCTGAAGTTAAGTTCAAAAGTTAAGGATATGAGCAGAAGGGTATTTTCCTCTGGGCAATTAATGTTTATTAAAGTAGTGGCTAAAGACTATAAAATATTTTTAAACAATGGCATAAAAGTAACTACATGTATTTTTTGTGGCTAACCGTGCACTTTCCCCAAATCGTAGCTGAGTGAAGTTCAGAATTGACTTTGAAATAAATTAGTCTAGAGCTTTTGATCTTTGGGGCATATTACTTAACTAATTGCAAAACTTAAAGTTTAACAAATTTTGGTTTAACTTTTTGACCTTGAAGGTTTGCACATTCGTCTCTTGAATTGCCCCAAGACCAAAAGTTCAAGATCGCCTCTTATAGTGTCTTATTTCTGCCATTTTCTGCTTGTAGCTATCTAGTGGGCCTTGTATTCCTAATAGGGATAGTTACACAAATAGTTGACCGCATTTATTGTTTATTTTTACTAACTGGTATATATAAATTATATATTATTTATATACAATTATATATATTTATATATATATTTATAACTATTTTACTTCTGTTGGGTATCTTTATTAAGTCTTCTTCCTAATATGAAGTTGGCAATGCCATGTGGGGCCCAAAAATGTCTTTGAACTTTTCATATTTTTTGAAAGCAAAGTTAACTATTCCTTTTTCATCATTTTCATAATTTCCATACTCATGTAAGTAGTAGTTGAAGCTAGTTATGGTTGACTTCATTCCGATGCTATCATGCAGACTCATCTTTTTGTAAATTTTTTTCACATGCATGGATGGTTGGTCTCTACCAACTAATGTCCGATGCAGCTCTTAGATAACGATTTCATTCAAGCTTAGTATTTTCTAATTAAGTAGAATGCAGGCGTGTAAAAACTTACTAAGAATACAAATATTGGATATGAAAATATAAGTCTAAACATATAATAAATTCAACGTTAATAACCTGAAAGAACTCATAAAACTAAAATTATAGTAATATAATAAAATATAAATATTACTATATCATAAATCTTCACATGCATCAGTTAGGTTTATGGTCTGATGGTTTTAATAATGATAAGATAAGATTTTAGTGCGTTATTAATTAATTTATCAATCACATAGGAAATACGCTAATGAAAAAGAAAAAGAGCACAATGCGGACAACTTAATTTTGGAAAAGGATAGCTGACAAGACAAGCTGTAAATCAGTACAGCACAAGAAAATAAAAATGGATCAATCGGCATAATGGATGGAGATGCCAGCCAAAAAGGAAAGGATACAAATCAGCCCAACTCAAGAATTAATCAACAATTGGTAAACAAGATAATTGGATCAAGAAAAATCAAGATCAGTAAAAAGGAACGACACAAATTACCGCAGAATAAGGAAATAAGGTGTAACGATCTGACCGGTGGTTTTGAGCATCTGCACTTTGCTCGATAGCTTGAGGCCTCATAATGGGGTTTCGTCGGTTCCATTAGCTCCCTTTGTGATTTTGGACTTATTAGCGCATCCGGATTCTAATTTGGAGATCCGTAGTCGAATTAGTCTTGGATTGGTGAGAGCTGGATTTTTGGAAAGTTTGACCGGAAGTGGACTTTTTTATATCGGGGCTTGAATTTTGTTTCTATAAGTTGGAGTAGGTCCGTAATGCCATTTGTGACCCGTGTGCAAAATTTGAGGTCAATTGGCCGTGATTTGATAGGTCGCGACATCAGTTGTAGAAGTTGAAGTTTCAAAGTTCATTAATTTTGACTTGAGGTGCGATACTGTGACGACCCAAAAGGGGTCATCACCGTGTTTCTCCCTTTTTCCGCGCTTTCGAGGCCTTGAAATCCTCGGTTTTAGTTGCTTCAATTTGTGTGCACAGTCCGGGCGTGAAGCCGGAAAATTTTTATGCTAAAATATGTTATTTTGTGAGAAATTTGAAGAATTATGATATTAATATTGATATAGTTGACTTTGATCAACATTTTGGGTAAAGGGACTCGGACCGGTAATGTCACGGTCCGGGGAGGTCCGTACAAAAATATGGGACTCGGGCATGTACCCGAAGTCGAAATCCAAGGTCAAGAACCCGGGTAAAAGAGTTTTTCTATTAAATTATTTTCTAAAATAATTAAGGAAAAATGGAAATAAAAATAAATTAGAGAATATAGGTATCGGACTCGTGTTCTGGTTCTGACGCGCTGTACAGGTCTTAAATATGCGTTAAGCACTTTCTGTGAAATCTGGTCAAAATCGGACGTCGTTTGACGTGTTTCGGACCTAAATAGCTAAAGTTGGAAGTTGATGAACTTGAAATGAAAATTATGAGTTTTTGGGGTTTAATTCTTTAATTTGATGTTTATAATGTTGTTTTGGCGATTTGATCGCACGGATGAGTATGTAGGATGTTTTCGGAGTATGTGTATGTTTGGTTTAGAGCCTAGAGGGCTCGGGTGAGTTTTGGGTAGGTCCCGGGAGGCCTTAGGCTTAAAAGTATCAGATGTGCAGTGTTGCAGGCACCAGCGCGGCCGCGGTCATTTATGCGCGGTCCGTGTGGCCAGGTTTAGAGAGGCCATTGGCTTAAGTTCGACCAGCGCAGCTGCGGTGCATTTCAGTGGGGTCCGCGCTGGGAGATTCAGAGAGTGGTCTTAGGTCTATTCAACCAGTGCAGCCCCGCACCAAATCAGTGCGGTCCGTGCTGGGTAGGTTCAGGGAGTCATTTTGTTTCCCTTCCTCGGCGCGGCTGCAGGATATTTTTGTGTTGTCCGCGCATGTCTTTCAGTAAAGAATATAAATCTGAGATTTTCATTCATTTTACACTTTTTCAAAACCTTAAACATAAGAAGCGATTTGCCAAACGATTCTTCTTCTTCAAAATGATTGGTAAGTGATTTCTAACTTATTTTCTTTACTCCTTATCATCTTTAAACGTAATTTAAACTTCAACACAAAGATTTTAACGGGGAAATTTGGGAATTTATGGTAGAACTAGGGATTCTAAATTTGGGTGTTTTGGACCTCAATTTAAGGTTCGATTCCAAATAACTTGTATATCTGAGTTCATGGGGGAATGGGTAATCGGATTTTGGTTCGAACCTAGGGTTTTGACCATGTGGGCTTGAGGGCATTTTAGGAATTTTTAACAACTTTGAAATTTTTTTTTTCATGCTTTCAAATTGATTCAAGTAGCATTTGTTAATACATTCAAGTAATTTGTGATTAGATTCGAGCGGTTTGGTGGTGAATTCGAGGGGTAAAGCTATATTAGAAGAGTGAGTTGAGTTGGAGCATTTAAGGTAAGTGTTTGTTTTGACTTTGGCTTGAGGGATTAGGATTAGAGTGTTATTTGCTACTTACTAAATATTGAGTACGGTGGATAGGCATGGTAACGGTTATATATGCATCGGAGTCTAGTATGACCGTAAGTCTTATATGTGTTGCATTCGGATTTATAGTACATTTTTCTTGCTTGGGTTGATGAGCATAATATAATGTGAATAGTTGAGGAAGGTTTGTGATTGGTTTGGCTTTTGGAGCATTAGCTCGGACTAGAAATTGTTACTCGAGGAATAGGTGATTAAAAATGGATTGCGTAGCGATTAGTCCCTTGCCGGGACGTATGTATTGACAGTATTCTCCCTTGCCGGGATGATTGAATTGTTATTTATATTCCATAATTGTTGTTACTCCCCTCGCACTTGAGTTGCGAATGTTGTTTGGGTGAGTTCTTGATATTAAATGTTGAGGATCGGGTTGCACGCAGCAACGGTGTTGATAAATATTTAGGATCGGGTTGCACGTCGCAACGGTATTGATTGTTAAGGAACGGGTTGCACGCCATAACACTGTTATATGTTGAGGATCGGATTGCGCGCCGCAACAGAGTATAGACTGAGTGTATTATGTTCATATGTAGAGACTTCATGTGCTTCCCTTATCAGTTGTTATTTTTCTGCTTCACTTCTTTACCGATAATTTCTGTATTTAGATTGTTGTACCCCACAACATGTTTCTCCCCCCTTTTTTTACTGCTTAAATTAGTGTACCCTCATGTTATTGCACATATATCTGTACAGGTTATTTGTGGAAGGTCCTATCTAGCCTCGTCACTACCTCGCCGAGGTTAGGCCAGGCACTTGCCAGCACATGGGGTCGGTTGTGCTCATACTACACGCTGTGAATTTCTTTTGCACAAATCAGGACGCAGCTGTCGGACCTTAGCAGTATTAGATCGGGAGGCGACCTTCAGTCCAGGGACTCTTGAGGTAGCCTTGCTGACGTCCGCATGCCCGGAGTCTCTTCCATCTTTATTCAGTTTGCTAGTTTCTTTTTTGTATTAAAACAGACTATTATGATTTATTGACGGATGTATTTAGTAAATCTTAGAAGTTCGTGAGTTAGTGACACCAGGTTCTGGGTAGAGATATGTTTCAAACTTCCATATTCTTGATTTTTTTTATTAAGTTTAAAGTCTCCCGCGCTCGTTTAATTGATTTTCATTTTTTGTTGAGAATTATCAAAGAACGTTACGGTTTGGCTAGCCTAGCTCCGTTAGTAGGAGCCATGACGACTCCCGATGGAGGGAAATCCAGGTCGTGACAGATACGTAATTTCGAGGTTTCTATGTGTGATTTGAAGCTTCAAGTAGGTTCGTTACGTCATAAGGACTTGTCTGCAAAATTTGGCGTCATTCAAAATTGATTTGACATGGTTCGAACGCATGGTTGCGATTCTAGAAATTCTTGACGTTTATTTTTTATCTTCATATGTTTTGGCACCGATTCGTGGTTTTAGAGGTTATTTTGTTGATTTGATCATGTGAGCGAGTTCATGTTGTGTTTCTAGACTTGGGTGCATGATTGGTTTGGAGCCTCTGGGCTCGGGTGAGTTTTGAAATGATTTTCCGTAATATTTGAGTGTTAGTACTGGTGTCATCGCTTTTGCTATATTTTTGTCGCAAATACAACAGTCACAATTGCGAAGCAGCCATCGCATTTGCAAAAATTGGGCTGCTGGGGAAGATTCGCATTTGCGAAGAACCCTACCATTTGCGATGTGGGGTTATTCGCATTTGCGATAGACCCTGCCGCTTATGTGAATTGTTGGTCTTCACACTTGCGTTCTGGATCGCATTTGCGATAAGTTGTTCGCATTTGCGGAGTTCGCATTTGTCGCAAATGCGACATCTGCGACCTGCTAAATGCTAAGAATTCCGAGTCTTAGCCTCATTTTTGTTACATTTTGAATCCTAGCTTCGTTGGGAGGCGATTTTGTGAAGGGATTTTCATACTGAATAATTGGGTAAGTACCTCTAATCAATTCTCAACTACATTTTATGATTTTACATAACATTCAACATCAAATTCATGAGAATCTAGTAAAAAATTTATAAAAAATAAAAATTTGCGATTTGAGAGTCGAATAGGACTTAGATTTAAAAACAAAACACGTATTTGGACTCGTGATGCTATGGTTATTCAAGACCTACCTTTGGACTCGGGTTTTGACCGTGCGTGCACGGGGTTTGACTTTTGTTGACTTTTTAGAAATTGAATAAAAATTACAGCTTTATTAATTAAAATTATTTTTCCTTATATTGTGTGATGTATTTAAGCACCTCTTGCTAGATTGAACTGGGTGGAGGTGAATTTGTAAAGAAAAAAGATAAATTAAGTATTGTGTTAGCCGAATTAAGGCGAGTGTCTTGTCTAACTTTGTTGAGGAAATTTTTCCTACTATTTGACATTGTTTGTTACATGCGGGGGTGATACATACATGAGGTGACGAGGATATATACATGTGTCAGCGTTAACCATGCTCGGAGGTAAATTATGTTATAATCTGTGCCTTGTAAAATAATGAGATGTTCATGATTCATATCTTACTTGACTCCTAGATACTAGGAACGTAGTATTAGATGTTGTAAACTAAGGCTTAGCTTAAAAGCCTCTAGTAGCCAACCAAGTATTTCAAATCACTTCCAAACATGTCGAAACCCGAATAAATCAAACAAGTAAGCCATAAAACAAATCATATGAATCTAACTGGGGTCTCAAAGTATAGAAAAGTATAGAATGAGATGCTAGAACTCAAAACAACTTGTTGGATTGTTACAATTCAAAATCAGAATAATTAAAGAAGCTTATGTCGCTTTACCAACGAGTTTTCGATCTTTCTACTAAGCCAAATACTGTATTCTTGAGTTTACTAGTATCAAAAAAGTTCGAGAGAGAAAAAATAACTGAGAGCATGTGTCAACACTAGTAGTTGAAACAAAGAAAATTCAACGATTGTACCTCATTGGTGGTGAACAGAGAAAAAACATAAACCAATGTGTAACACAGTTCATAGAAGATCTAAGTGAACCACTGTGATCTAAGGAAACTGAAAATAAATATTACACTGGTACACGAACCAATACAGAAACATTCAACCTCATTTACTTTCAGTCATCCATATTTGTAGTTACGCATGTTGCACTAACATTTCTTGTATGGAAAATAGTTGGCTAAGACGAAGTCTAGTTGACTATGTTTTAAAGTTATGCACAATTCACCCTTGTCCTCTTGTGTTTCCGCATCAAGCTGGTGTTCTGCCAGCCTACTCTAAGATTATTTACATTTGTAGTAATAAATTCAAGAGAGATCAATATAGTTTGGATACGCAACAGTAGTAGCAGACGCACATGAAACGAAGCAGTGTTATGTAGTGCTGGACGTTCAGGAAATTCACATTAGATATGAAAATTTTGGTTTGGATATTTAGTTTTCCGATTGAAAAAATGATAATCTAATTCCAATCCAAAAAAACTCGAATTGGATCAGCTCTTTTTAAGTTTGGATTCAGGTTAATCGGTTTGGATATTTTAGATTTTCGGTATTGAGCTTATAAGTTGAGATATTTCTTGTAACGACCCAACTGATCAGTTTGAGCATTTGCATTTCATTCAGATGTTTGAAGTCTTAAGTAGCTTCATATATGAGATATATTATGACTTGTGCGAATCGTCAGTTTTAGTATTCAGATGCCTCGAAATGGATTTGGAGAAATGAATCTCGTGTTAGAAAATTTAAGTTAGAGGAGTTGATCAAGTTTGACTTTTGTGTATTTCACCTCGGAACGGACTTGTGATAATTTTGGTAGGTCCGAATGGTGATTTTGGACTTGGGGGTATACTTGTAATTTCATTTGGATATTTCTAGAAGGTTTCGGCACTAATTGGCGAAAGTTAAAAATTTAAAGGTTTGGAAATGTTTGTAGGTCTGACTGAGTTTTGACTTTATTGATATTGGGCCGGATTTTGACTCTGAAAGTTATAGTAAGTCTGTTATGTCATTTATAACTTGTGTGTCAAATTTGAGATCAATCCGAGGTGTTTGGGATTATTCGCCGTTAGTTTTGAATTTTGAAAGTTCATTAACTTCATTAAGTCGATTTGAGGTGAAATTTGTAATTTTGATGTTATTAAGTGAGATTTGAAACATCAAGTAGGTTTGCGTTATGATTGGGAACTTGCCTGCAAAATTTGGGGTCATTTAGAGTTGGTTTGATAGCATTCGGATGCTTGGTTGCAATTCTTGAAGTTCTTGAGTTCTCCCTTCAAATTTCATGCGTGTTGATGTCCAATTCATAGTTTTAGGTATTTCTTTGTTAATTTGATCGCTCGAATAAGTTCGCATGACGTTTCTAGACTTGTGTGGAACTTTGGTGTGGAGCCCCGAGAGCTCGGGTGAGTTTCGGGTTTGTTTCAGATAAGTTTTATGCCATTTTCAGTTGCTCGTTTTTTCTACGGGGCTTTGCATCGCGATCGCAATCATTTGGTGGCATTTGCGATAAGCAGACTGTAGTTTGAGGCCTTGTGAATCGCGATCGCGTAGACGCGTAACTCCTATTGCGATTGCGTAGAAGGAACTTTTGCAGCATAGGGGTAATTTTGGAAACTAATATCTTACAATGTATGAGGAATTTAGAGATGATCCAAAAATAAAAGTTTTAGTTCATTGTGTCTAATTTTCAGAAAATCGAATCGTTTGGTATTTGGTGTTCTGCACAAAAAGTTATGGCAAATATACTACAGACTTTTTGTGAAGAATTTGCAAATTGTTGTTGAAGAATTTGTTAATCGCGTTCGAGAAGGGATGTCAGCGATCGCGAAGAAAGAAGCCTAGGCAGTGGATTTAATGTCCAATTTTGCACTTTTGAGCCATTTATCCATATTTTTTGTTGGGGACCTTAGAATTTAGCGATTTTTATGTGATTTTCACCATATGAATTGGGGTAAGTATCCTCTACTCTGTTTTAATTATGTTTTATGAATTAATCTTTATTTTTGGCAAGTGATTATTGATTTTTTAAAGAGAAATTGTCAATAATTTATAAAATAAATTTTGAGTTTTGAACATAGGAGTTTGAATTTGGTAAATTTAGTATGTTTGGACTCGTGGTTGAATGGGCACTCGTATATTTGTAACTTTTATCGGATTTCAAGACGTGGGCCCCGCATTGAATTTTGGTTGACTTCGGGTCGTTGATTAAAGATTGACTTTTATCAATTGGAATTATTTTCTTAGACATTATTTGTTGTATTTGGGTTACTTTTGGCTAGTTTCAAGGTATTTGAAAGTTGAATTGTGCGGGATGGCGTTTTTAGTGTATAGATTTGGCTTGTTTGAAGTAATGCCTATCTTTATTGAGGGAAGTTTTTCTATTAAATAATATTATTTGCTACATGTAGGTGCGATACATATATGAGGTGATGAGCGTATATGTATGTGTGAGGAATAATCATATTCGAGGATAGATCATATGATTATCGGGCATAGTTTGTCACGACCCAATTTCCAAACCCGGTCGTGATAACGCCTCTCATGAAGAAAATGCTAGCCAACTAACCCAAATCGTCTCTTTAACAATTATTAAACATAAATAAATAGATAAATACAGCTTAAAGACAATAATAACCAGTATGTACAACCCAACACAACCCGATCGGGGTGTAACAGGTCATGAGCATCTAAAAATCCTGAGCACAACTACAGGGCCAATAATATACCAATGTCGTGAACACTGGCAGTCACTTTGCTCAGCTACAATAACAAAATCCTTAATCAGCTCAAACCCGCTACTGGGTAACAAATACCTGCAACCGCACGTGAGGTCCAGGGAGTAAAGTGAGTACTCCAACTCAGTGAGTAATAAAAGTAAATAATAACTGAGAATCAAAAAATTACATAAAGCACTACATTATGCAATATAGAGCAGTACAACCCTTTGAGAAAAGAGTAAAACCGTGAAATACTTTAGAAAATATCAGGGCTCAATTAAAACCTCTTTTGAAAATATCTTTTCCAACAGTTAAGCAAATGAATGTGAAACAGCTAGTGCAAGTCGGCACATAAGTTAGCCCCTCGGGCTCAGCACTTCATTAACAAAATAACACCAGATACCACATGAATTAACAGCTAGTGCAAGAAGTAGCGTGGATTCTAATAAAATGAGAGTGCTGAATTTCATGACACGTAATACAACAGGAATTAATGCATGAGTGTAATGCAATGCATATGACCGATACACTCAGGTACCCACTGCGGCGTGCAGTCCAAGCCAACCATATGTTTATCGTCGACTGCACTCACTGGGAGTGTGTACAGACTTCGGAGGGGCTCCTACAACCCAAGCACATTAATCAAGCTATCTTGTGGCATCAATCAGGCCCTCGACTTCAATATCAATACAGTACCGCTGCGGCGTGCAGCTCGAGCCAACCAGATATCAACAAATCACTATAACACTGCTGCGGCGCGCATCCCGATCTATGATCAGTCCAGAAATGCACATAAGCCACTGGGGTAAATTTTAAATTAACAGTTCTCAACTCAAAACGTCAATAAAATATTATTTAAGTTTTTCAAATCTTAGAAAAATAGCTGAGTTTGCAAAACCGTATTAAAACCATGGACGAGATCAAATAATATGAAAACTAATGCAAAAATAGCAATATCAATCCCTGAAGAATTTAAATAGTCGGTAGGAAGCCCCAAAATATGGCAATCAGCCCAAATTATAATAATAACAAGTGGTTTCAGTCAAATACGCAGTAAAAATCAACAAGCGGGATGGACCAAGTCACAATCCCCAACGGTGCTCTACTCCATGCTCATATCCGATGTGCAAGTCATCTCAATATAGTAATATGATGTGCAAATTCAGGGTTTCAAACCCTAGGGATATCATTTACAAGTATTACTCACCTCGAACCAGCAAAATCTCTAGTTTGCGATGCCTTAAATTAATGATTTAAGTGCATTAGGACACTAAGAAGGGTTTTATTTTTGGATAACCAGAGATTGGGTAAGGGCTTGAAATTATCCTAAGGGGAAGGTGTTAGGCACCCCTCAAGATCCACTAGTGTGGTTCCCGGCCAAGCTATTACTGTGACTTAAGTGAAAATAACACATAGGCAAGTAGGACTTCCAATAAGAGGGGGTTTATCACATAAAGGTTAGAAACAAAATTCGGAAAGTGTTAAAGAGAGTTGATTTAGGAGAAACGTTTTTAAAATATTTAAAAGAAATAAAGAACAAAAGAAAGGGGGATCCTAAGTTTATTAGTAATATGGATCACCCCACACAATACCTGGTAATCACTTATACATGTGGTTTTATCGTGTGGTCATCATATCCATATCTACCATTTCCCACCCCGTTAAGGTATTAAAGTGCGGAATGATTTCGTTTACTTATTATATGTTATTACCCGCCCTAATTCTATCAGTCCTGAAGGCATTTAGGACTACTAATCCTAAAAGGAAGGGATGTTGGCCTTTTATAGTTTCAAATGTAAAAATTCTAAGGCGATAGGCAAACACACATATAACAAATATGGGGAAATATGTAAACGAATGAAAGGCTCAAACAGACCTCCTTTAGGCAAAGAAAACAAATAGCTAGCATGACTTACATGTACTGTTTAAGTCTAATTAAAACTTAAAGAATTTGAGGCAGACTGATTTATTACATATTTTCATATAAGAAGTCGAAATTAAACCTGCCCGCTGGTTATAATTAATAAAATCTAATTCAGTTTATAAGCTTATCCTAAGTGCTTGCCTAAGTATTAGATGAAAACCTATAGGCATGATATCTACTAGTTTCAGAAAAGATGAAATAACAACATACTATTTTAGAAAAACTGCCAAATCATTAAAGAATATGCGAGTTATAAGTTCTGCAAGCATTAGTCATTGGTTTTAGACTTATAAACGAGCGAAGCATTTAAGACTTGGTTATTAGTCCTATAGGCATGCTTCTGTGCATTGTTGGTTTTAGCCACTTGTATAGACATAGTAAGGATGCAGAAATCTTGTAGGCATAACATCTAGATGCAGTTGATTATTTTAAAACCCTATAAACAGCTTTTTCCTAATGAAGGATGCATATGCAGGATTAAGATTTCCGTTTAACTATAGACATGGTATCTATATGACAGAATGCAGAATTCTATAGACATGGCATCTAGTGCGAGTGCATAAATTCAGAAAGAAACTCCTATAGGCAGGATATCTATATGAATGCGAAATTCATAAACCTATAGGGAGGATATCTAGATAAGTGCAGAATATTAGACTATAGGCAGGATATCTATACGAATGCAGAATTCATAAACCTATAGGCAGGATATCTATATGAATGCAGAATTCACAAACTTATAAGCAGGATATCTATATGAGTGCATAACTCACAAACCTATAAGCAAGATATGTATCCATTGCATAAAGTTATACCTTCTCTTTTCACTAGTCATCCCCAATAGTTTATTACAAGTTATTACAACCCAGAATAAATGTAAGAAAGGAAAAATACATCAAAACTTAAAAGTATAACCAAGGGGAGCCTAATTCAGGATCCTTGTCTGAAACATGAGATGAACCAACTCCAAGAGATCATGATCCGAAGCCTTTCTCTCATTTGGATGTATCAGAGTTCCCTAAAAGCCTCACGTAGACTCCGGGCAGTGCTCACACCCATATTCATTACAGGAGTAAGACATAGTGTAGTGTAGAAGGGCCAGCCCTCAGGTGTCCAAGTTCAGAGGGAACTCAAGGACCCAAGGCAAGGCTCACAAGAGGGGGGCAGAACTTAGGAACTAAGAGAGAGTGCAAGTATATGAATGGAATTTTGAAAGGGGAATGACTTAATATCAGCACACATAAGGGTATAGAGGAGTGGGGAATTTTTAAGAACACAAGAAGAGTAGGTTGATGGGCATACCAGCAATGAGATATGTTGGCACACCCTTCAGCCTGTTTAGAGGTTAAGACCCATTGGTTCAAAACTGAGTTCATAGACAACAACTTGTATTGTCATGCCTTATATCACCGCTCACAAACACATAGGGGTAATGGGATAGGGAACAATGATTCATAAAAGAAGCAGGCAATAGAACACAGACATACTAAGCTAAATGTCAAGCTCCACAGAAAACAATAAAGTAGAGGTAGATACAAAAACTGTAAGTAAACACATTAGAGTGATGCTGAAACTTAAATTAGGACATACCAGTTTCAAAGAAACAAGTAGAAAAAGCAATAGTCTTATAAAAGCCAAAGTGCAAATAGGAAGACAGAATACTATAAGTGTGAGTTCAGAAGAGATTGTGAAATTGTGAAGTCTGAAATCTTTTTTCTTTAATCATGTGTTGTGTGAAAAGGTAGTTCCTTTTATAGTGCAGAAAGCAAGCAGAAATAAGGTAAGAAAATAGTTTGAAAACTGATTGTCACTCAATTACACAAAGCTTCGCTTAATTAAGGGATTCAGATTCAAATAGGTAAAACCATTTAAGGAAAGGAATTAAATAAACACTTGTGTAAAGCATGCAATTGAGGGCAAGTACATAAAGGTTATTTAAGGATAAGGTTTTGACAATACATGATTTGTGCAAATAAAGCAAGGGAATCAATTAATAACCAGTAAATCACAAGGTCTGAAATTTGGTATGAATGAACCAGTCATAAAAGATGAAGAAGGTTTTTACCTAAGTCGAGTCACATAGGAAATTAATAAAAGATGGAAAGAAATCAATCAAGCTATATTCAGAAAGAAGTTTACACTAATTACAAATGTGAAAACCATCTAGAGGAAAATTCATCATATATAAGGAGCATGTGTGCATGAAAGAAGAGTGTCATATAAATCAGTGGAAGAAATTCACTGTAAAAGAGTTTAAAAAGTTCAGCATTATATGAAAACAAATGTCCAAACTCAGTTCAGAGACTCAAAGTTAGTTTGAAAGAGTCAGGGGTTCTAAAAATAAAACCCTAGTTCAAGCAAACCATAAAGAAAAGATGAGAAGGTAGGCAATTGAATCGAAATCGTGTTTAAAAGTTTCAAAAAAGAACATGCCTCTCAGCAACATAACTCATGAGAAAACATGATAGCAAAGTAACATGCAATCACAGTAGAAGGATTCAAATAACATAACGGCAAACACTGATAAAAACAGTGGAAGAAGTATGCTTAAGAGGATCTTTTAGGAGAAATCCAAATAAGATTCAGTAGAAGAAAAATGGAAAAACCTTAAAACACGATAGAAAAATATAATAGGCGAAACATAGAAGAACATAGTAGAAGAAAATATGAGAACATAGTATGGAAACGTGGTAGAAGAACATACAAGCATAGAGCATATAAAACACAGTAAAAAGAACATACGAGAATGGAGTATAGAAACCCAGTAGAAGAGCATACAAGAACAGAACATAAACAAGAACGTGGTAGATAAAAACACAGGAGCACAATAGAGGCAAATACACACGAATGACAAAGAAATCTTAAAATACTTATACATTTTCAAAAAACCCTAGATCGGAAAAGAAAGGTTTTGTTAAAAGTAATTTTTGAAAGAAAAGTTAGGGAAGTCATTTGAAAACTCAAAGAGAGCACAAATACGCAACGAGTCTAAAGAAATCAGAGAAAACCTCAGAGAGTTAGGGTTTCAGAAGAACCCTAGCGATGAGAAAGACTTTGAAAGGTCACCGATCTGAGTCGTAGAGGTTAGCACCAGGCTCAAACAACTATAGCACGCCAGAGAAAGGCCGGCGATGACTAGAGAACCCAGAATTGAAAGTGGTATGGGTGAAAACCTCCAAATTCAGGCCTATAATCTTTAGATATCAAACATATATGAGCAATAGGAGGTGAGTATAGGACTCTCACAACCTGAGAAGTAATGGATTCCAGTGGGTTTCACGGTGGAAGTGGTAGGAGACGATTAGGATTCGGAGAAGGTTCGAGAGAGTTTGAGAGGGTGAAGGGATTCAAAGGTGGCGTCCCAAGTGAAATGATTTAGGGTTGAGGGGTTTTGGGGAATTAAAAAGGAAAGAAAGGATCGTGGTCGTTGATCATTTTGATCAACGGCCTGGATTTATTGGGTCATGAGCGGGATATTTTAGGAATTGGGCTAGTCCAATCGAGATTGAAATTAGGGTTAAATTGGGGGTGTTGATTTGGGCTACAATTAAAATGAAATAGAGCTAGTATTTAAATAGCCACTTTTTCCCTTTTATTTTATAAAAATAGTAAAATAATTTCTTAAAACAAATTAAAGATATTAAAATAATACATAAGTATTAAATTAAAAATACTAGAATCCATTTTATAATTTTAAACGCAATTAAATCCTACAATAGGCAAAAATTACAATTATATGCAATTTAGCTTTAAAATACTAAATAAACTTGTAAAAATGTGTAAACATTACCTTAGCTATAGATTGGCATAAATATGAGAATAAAATGAGTTAATCACCAAAATAAAAATTTGAGGAATAATTATTGGTTTTTGTATTACTAAAATAAGGCAATAAATTGATTGAAAAAACTTTTAGAAATTAGGAAAAATACTAACGCATTTGGAAACACTTATATATGCATACACATGCTATTTTAAAATTATTTTGCATATAAAAATATACAGGAAAAAATTGGGTATCAACAACGATGTGCCCGTGTCTATCATTTCTGATCGAGGTACGCATTTCACCTCACACTTTTGGAGGGCAATACAGCATGAGTTGGGCACGTAGGTTGAGTTGAGCACAACATTTTATCCTCAAACGGATGGACAGTCCGAGTGCACTATTCAGATATTGGAGGATATGCTCCGCACTTGTGTTATAGATTTCGGGGGTTCTTGGGTTCAGTTCTTTCCACTTGCAGAGTTTGCCTACAATAACAGCTACCAGTCGAGCATTAAGATGGCTCCTATGAGGCATTATATGGGATGCAGTACCGTCGCCAGTCGAATGGTTCTAACCAGGGGAGGCTTGGTTGTTTAGTACATATTTGGTACAGAATGCCTTGGATAAGGTCACTCAGGATCGCTTTCACACAGCTCAGTCTAGGCAGAAGCGTTATGCCAAACGTAGGGTTCGAGATGTAGCATTCATGGTCGAAGAGAGGGTACTACTTCGGGTTTCACCCATGAAGGGTGTGATGAGGTTCGAAAAGAAGGGTAAATTGAGCCCTGGGTATATCGGACCCTTTGAGATTCTTTATAGAGTGAGTCTCATTGCCACCTAGCTTATCAGCAGACCATTCGGTGTTCCATATGTCTATGCTACGGAAGTATCATGGTGATACGTCCCATGTATTAGATTTCAGCTCACTCCTGTTGGACAAGGATTTGACTTATGAGGAGGAGCCGGTGGCTATTCTAGCGCGGCAGGTCCGACATTTGAGGTCAAATAGTTATCCTTCAGTTCGAGTGTAGTAGAGAAGTTAACTCATCCAGTCAGCTACTTGGGAGTCCGAGTCGGACATGAGGAGAAGATATCCACTCCTTTTCACCAGTCCAAGTACTTTTCTATGTTCATTCAAGGAGGAACGGTTGTTTTAGAAGTGGAGAATGTGATGACCCGATAGGTCATCTAGAGTTTTAAACCTTAATTCTGTGTTTCAAACCCTCCAATAGCTTTTTTCAGCCTTCTTCAATTTGCATGTGCAATCCAGGTATTTTTTTCGGAAGGCTTTTATGTTAAAAATCGATAAAAATATAAAATTATGCCTTAAAACCCCATTTGAGTTGACTTCGGTCAATGTTTTAAGAAAATAGACATTGATCCATATTTTGATAGTCTTGGTGGGTCTGTATCGTGATTTGGGACCTAGGCATATGCCCAAAATCGAATTCGGAGGTCCCATGCTCAAGTTATCATTTTTTTGTTGAAATTTGAAGTTTAAAGGTTTAATGAATTTAAAGATTTGACCAATGTTTGACTTTGTTGATACCGAATCTATATTTTGGTTTCAAAAAATGGTATAGGTCCATTGCTATAGTTGGACTTGTCTACCAAATTTTGTGAGAAACGAAGTTGGTTTGACGTAGTTCGAACGTCCGATTGTTGAAATACAAATTCTAAAGTTTAATTGAAAATTTAATTTGATTCGTTGTCCGATTCAAAGTTCTAGCTATTATTTTGGTATTTTGATCGGCGAGTGAGTTCGTATAATATTTTGGGACTTGTTTGCATAGTTGGTTATGAGCGCCGAGGGCTCGGGTGAATTTTGGATAGAGTACAGATGGCTTAACTTGGAAAATTGCTGGTTTTTAAACTTCTGCTGGTTTCTGGTATTTTCTTCTTCACAATCGCGAAGTTACATCGGCGATCCTGAAGAACACTGGTCTAGGGAGGACTTTGTTCGACGCGAACACGAGACATCGATCACAAATGTGGAGCATTTTGGGGGGTCTTCTATACGCAAACGTAGCCAGGCAATCACAAAAGCATAGAATTTTAGAGGCGGGGGCTGGGAAATGAACTTACTCTACGTGAACGCATGACAAGGATCGCGAACATGAAGGTTGGGGGCTAAGCCTACACGAACACGCAGAGTAACTCACGATTGCGTAAGCCTGTGAGGCATTGCTCTTAATGAACGCATCAGGTTTCATGCGAACGCAATGAACACCTGATGCCACTGATTTAAAAGTCCCAAAATGGAATTTCTCCCATTTTTTCATAATCCATCCATTAGAGCTCGACCTAGAGGCGATTTTGAAGAGGAAGCTCAACATCAATTCATAAGTTTGTATATTTTAACTGATTTTCTTTAATTTCTAATATCACCCATTAACTTCTAGCCCTAATCTTTGTTCTCACATGGTAGAAAATTAGGGATTTAGGAAGAATTTTGGGGTTTTGCAAATTAGGGATTTAGACCTCAATTTGAGGTTGGATACCGAACCTAATTATATAATCAGGCTCGGGGATGAATGGATAAATAGATTTTTGGTCTGAACTTCGGGTTTTGACCAAGCAGGCCCGAGGTCGATTTTTTACTTTTTGGGAAAAAGTGTGGAAATCCTAATTTTATTCATTGTAATTGATTTCTTTAGCAATATTTGACATTATTGAGTCAATTGTGATTAGATACGACTGGTTTGGAGGTGGCTTCTAGGGGAAAGGCCCTGGTAGATCTCTAAGTTGACTGCGCAGTGAGGTAAGTGTTGAGTTTAACCTTATTTTGAGGGAATTAGGAACCCTCTAACTACGTGCTATGTGAATTTTATGTGTTGTTGCATATATGCGAGATGACGAGTGCTTATACGCCACCGAATTACTCTTTTCCCTAATTTTTTCCGCTTTTTCTTAATTATTTCCTTCTATGCCATAACTGTTATGTTCTCTAAATTGCCTATTATGCTTTATTTGATACTTTTTAATCACTGTTTCTCTTGTTAAAAATGTTTGACATTTCCATGCTTTCATGACTCGTTGTTATTTGCCTTAATTGACTTAATTACCTGCACTTTTTAATTGTCATTTATTGGGCTTGTCTTTTTTGGGTGAAAGAAAAAATTTATTAATCTCCACCTGACAAAGATATTTACAAATTTGTATCCCTACCATAACTATAAGATATTCTATTTAGCTCAACACCAATTGTATCCTCCTTTTTGCATCCCTACTAGGTAGGTCTACTCTATAGTATCTTATCTATACAAAAGATTGACCCATTCTTTTTTTTTTTTTCCTGTTCTTCCTAATATCAACTACAAGCTGTATTTTGTATTTACTATCCTCTTTGATATTCTCCCACATCTTTGTTGGCATTGGCACTGCTTGATTCCGTAGAGCTTCATTTCTTGCTCGCCATATTCCATACATAATTGTTGCAATGATTAAAGTCACAAAGCCCATGTAAATTTTTCCTTTTATACATCTTCCTATCTTTCGCCAAATGTTCTGCTTGTTTGGTTGATTAATCTTCATTCCTAGCCAGCTGCCTAGTTTCGTAATACTTCTTTTGGAAAACTAGAATTCAAAATACAGATTTTGAACTGTTTTATCATGCATTCCACACAGTAGACATGTTTTCTCCAAGCTCACTCCCATCATATGCAATCTATCTCTCGTAAGCAGTGTTTTTCTTATGATCAACCATCATATAAAGCAACGTTTTGGTATATTTAATTGGTTCCAAATCCGTCTAGCATATGGCCATTTAGGTGATGTTCCTCTTCTCCATTTGTATCCATCACTCAATGTGTATCTTTTGTTCTGCCCCTTCCATCTTTGTTGTTCAAAACAACAAATATTATTTTGATATCACATATCTTCTTCCAGTACTATGCAGAGTCGTGTGGTGGATTATGTTGCCACCAGTCTTTCTCCTTTATGTATATGTGATGTACCCATTTGACCCATAAAGAGTCACTTTTTTGCTCAATATTCCACACATACTTTGTCACTGTTGCTTCATTCCATGCCAAGCATTCTTGTATTCCTAATCCCCCATCTTCTTTTGGTCTACATGCTATATCCCATGCTACCAGATGAGGCGTGTTCGTGATAAATTTTCTATCCCATAAGCAGTTCCTACAAATAGCTACAATTACTTTCACCATATTTTTTGGAAGGATGAATATAGATGTCTAATAAGTACGCAAGTGTAGCAGTACAGTGTTCACCAGTTGAGTTCTCCCTGCATAGGATAGGTTTCTGGACCCCTATCATTTTACTCTTATTACAATCTTATCTATTAACATTTTACAGTCTACTACATTCAGTTTCTTTGGGAATATAGGTACTCCTAGATATTTAAAAGGTAATTTACCTCTTTTGTACCATGTTAATTCACATATATCTTCTATATCCCTTCCATTCATGTTTTCACGGAGGATATTTGACTTACTTGCATTCACTATCATTCCTGGTGCATTTGAGAAAGACTTGAGACCCCTTAGTATGAGCATTACAAAGGCATACTCTCCTTTGCTAAATAATATTGTATCATCCGCAAAGCATAAATGTGTCAGTTTCAATCCCTTAGATTTGGTATGATAGCTGCATTCTTTCTGTTTAGCTATATGCCCTATTAATCTTGTAAAGTATTCCACACAAATCATAAATAATAGGGGTGAGATTGGGTCCTCTTGTCTTATTTCTCTTTTGCCTTTTATGTTGCCATAACATCCTCCATTCAAATTAATGCTATAACTGGTTGCGGTTATGCATGCCATTATCCATCTTATAAACATTCCAGGGAAATTTAGTACGTGCATTATTTCTTCTACAAACTTACATTCAATAGAATCATATGCTTTCTTTAAATCCACCTTTATCAAGCAGCTTTTAGTAGTATATTTCCTGTTGTATAGTCTAACCAGGTCTTGACATATCAGTATATTCTTCACTATCGTTCTACCTGCCATAAAGGAACTTTGGTTCTGTGAAATGATGTCTGGCAGTACCAGTTTCAGTTGATTACACAGCATCTTAGAAATTATCTTGTATATCACATTGCAGCATGCTATGGGCCTATAATCTTCCACTATTACAGCATGAGAAGATTTTGGTATGAGAGTTATTACTGTACTATTTAAAGCTTTGAGCATTCTCCCGGATTGGAGAAATTCCAGTATAGCACCAGTGATATCCTCTTCTATAATATTCCAGCTATTTTTAAGGAATTGTCTTCCATACCCATCTAGTCCTAGTGCCTTCGTCCCGTCTATATCCCACAATGCCTCTTTGACTTCCTTTTGTGAAAATCCTTTAATCAGCTGACTCCTTTGTTTTTTTTTTTTAAACAATTGGTCCTTCTTGCACTATGTTGCTTACCACATGGTCTCTATCCTGTTTATTAGTGCCCAGAAGATTCATGTAGAATTCCTTAAAAGCAGCAGCTACTGCATCTGTTGTTTGAACTGTTTCCCTATGTATGTTTTAGATGGTGAAAATTTTGGTTGTTGCTCTATTTGCCTTGATCACTGAGTGCAAATAACTTGTATTCATATCTCCATATTTAAGCCATTTCACCTTGCTCCTTTGCTGCAGGTATTTTGATTTTGCCTCTTTCCAGTGTATGTACTTCTTGGTCAATTCCTTCTCCTTTTTGCCTAATCTTTCATTCCTGGGTTCCTTTTGTATTTTCTCCTGACATTTAATCAATTTCTTCATGCTTTCATCCTCTTGTTTTTCCACCTCAGTAAATTTGTCCTTGTTTAACTTGATCAACACTTTCTTGAGTTTGTTCAACTTTCTAACCACTTTAAATATGTTTGTCCCTTGTAATTGTTGTCTCCAACTTCCCTCCACTCTGAACATGAAGGATTTGTCCATACTCCACATGTTATAATATCTGAATATTATCATTTTAGGTGCACTTGTCCCTTCCCACTGGATAATTGCAGGACTATGATCATACACTCCTGTTGGCATATAGTGCACTTCAGAAGCTGGCAGTTTATTCACCTAGTCATTATTGGTAAATACCCTGTCTGTTCTGCTAAGTACTCCGTCCTGACCTTCCTGTTTGTTACTCTAAGTATAGAAGCAACCTGATGATTTCAACTTTTGTAGACCACAGTATTCCACACGCTCTTTAAACTCTTTTATTTTTGCATATGTCACCTTACTCCCCAATTTATCCTTTTGATTGAGTATAGAGTTGAAGTCTCCCATTGTTGCTCATGCCCCTCTTACTTGATTAGATATCCTTCTTATATCTCTTCGTAACTCATTCCTTAGTTCCATTGTTACATTTATCTTCTTCCTTGTGCTGCTATTATTTATTATACTATAAATTAGTTGTTTCTGTTGCCATTTCCACCTACATAGTAAAGATCTGAGGCCTCCACAATATCCATACCCTCCCTACCTTGTGTCCATTTCCACCTACATAGTAAAGATCTAAGGCCTCCACAATATCCATACCCTCCCTACCTTGTGATTTAAGTGATTTGTAATGTAGGAACATCATGTGCAAAGATTAAGAGTAGCTTTGTTAGCCTTGGCTCACTTAATCTTTGTTTCCAAGAGCCCAAACAATCCAACTTGCTGCCTTTGAAGGAATAAGTTGACTTTTTTCTGTTTGGCTGTTCTGTTTAGGCCCATGGTATTCCAGAAACCAATACTATCCACTATGGAAGTGGGGTTTAGGCCCCCCAACCTGCCATGTTTTGCTACCAATTCCCTAAGTTTTTGTTGGTCTTTCCTTTGACTGCTCCTCACCTTCTTTGCTTCCATTGTTCATGCTTCCCACCTGTGTAACTACAGCATAATTGTTCTGATTAATTCCTCTACTTCTCCATGCTTTATTTCCTTGCACCACATGCCATGTTTCTTATTCTTTGTTCTTGCCTGCCACAATTTCCTTCCCCTGTGTTTCCTGTTGCTTATCTGTATTATTCTCAATTCGATTATTTATCACTTGTATTCAATTGATGTTGTTTCTCTGGTTTCCCAAACTGATATGTTGGATTATGATTGTCTATTCCTTTGGTGCTTCTCTCCCCTTCATTGTCCTGCCTTAATTGTTTCTTACATTCACTGATGTCATGTCCAAAGTTGCCACATGATGTACAATAGATTGGATTCCATTCATAACTCAGCTCATACTATATAATTGCTACATGTTCATTCTCAAACATGACTATGTCTAGTTAATTCTGATCTGGCTCAACTTCAACCAGAATCCTTGCAAATTGTAATCTCTGTTTTTGTGTTGTTGCTCTATTTGCTTTCAATGGGCTGCCTACCAACCCTACAATCTTTGCTGGGTCATTTTGTCCCTGGTACTTAATGTCCAAATTCATTAATCGAATCCACACATGAATTTTATTAAATTTGATATCCGATCTTCATGGTTTAACCACCATTGGCTTTTTATCAAATAATCAAATCCCTTCCTCCACCACCTTCTCCTTGTTCTCAAATGAATGAAACCTTACTATGAATACTCCTCGATTCAAATGAGCAATTTTATCAATATCCAGTGATCCCCATACTCGTTTAAAGTATCCTTCCATAACTGTTTATGGGGGATTTGACCGTAAAACATAGCAAATTACAGCTGATTTCTAGTAAATTATCTCGTCCCTTGTATCTTCCATTGTTATTTTCAAATTCCCTCTCACTTGTTCCCCTCATTTACCAATTAGGTCATATCCTTCACTATTTTTCCTTTTTCCTACAATTATACACCAATTTTTCCATATTTTTTGTGTTTTTGCATGGCTGTGTTTCCCAATTGATTTTGATTCACTTATCTCATCCTCTGTTTGATCTGCCCATGATTTTGTTATCGGCATTGTCTCCAACATTGTTGATGTTGATGCCAGTGTTCTCTTCAAATCTAGTGGGACTACGCCTTGAATTGTATTGACATTTCAAAATTTCCTCGCCTCCTGCGGTACTCATTTTAGGCCTCTTTTGATTGTATTGAGTTGTATTGTACTCCTTCCTCCTCCATATTTTGCTTTCCTCGCCATATTAGTTGCCAGAGAGGAGAGCTCATGTTCTATAGAGAGAAAGTTTCATGTTCTCATGATTTAAGAAATAATTACTTTTTTACTAGGCTTGTCTTGCCGTGTAATATTACACATGTGAATTCCCAAGTTGGTACAAGGTTTCCTTTCTGATATGAGCTTTATACTCATCAATCGTAGAGGTTCTTATGACTTGAATTATTGAGTTGATTGTACTTAGTGAATATTGGATACTGATATGGTATGTTTGTGTTGCAAGCTACAACTGGTGAAATAAGGATGGATTATGGTGGAAGGGTAAAGTTGTACTAATATGGTGGGATCGGATTGCACGCCACAACAGGAGAAATAAGGGTGGTTTGATACGGTGAAATAAGGGTGAATTATGATACTGATTATCTTTTATGGTGGATCGGATTACGCGCCGCAACATATATTTATTTATTTATGATTGTTGATATTATTACGGTGGAATATGGGAGTATTGTATTGTACGGTGGGATTGGGTTGCGTTCCACAACAATCTGTGTGGTTCTATTTCCTCGAGTTGTGTTGGTTTTCGATAGTTTTTTATACGAAACTCTAGGAATTTTGTAATTCTCATCATCGTTGATTTTTCTTTGAGGATTTAGCTATTTTCTTCAGTTAACTGTCTTTTTTCCTTTTAAAACTTTTAGAGTTATAAAATATTTCTTTTTAAATTTTCCAATTTTTTTTTCGATTATTTTGTTCCGTATTTTCTTCTCTTGTCTTTATTATATTGCATACATATAGTGTAAGTGACTTGCCTTAGCCTCGTCACTATTTCATTGAGGGTAGGCTCGGCACTTACAGAGTACATGGGGTCGGCTGTACTTGTACTACACTCTGCACTTTTTGTGCAGATTTTAGAGTCAATCCCAGCGGCAGTTATTGGCATGTTCGGGTTGGCTAGCTTGCAGAGACTTGAGATACAGCTGCTTAGCGTTCGCGGCTCCTAGAGTCCCATTTTATTTGTATTGGCTATGTATTTTTTCCTCAAATAGCTTTATGTTTTATTTTAACCTTTATTTGTACCATATTGTTACACCGGATTCAGAGTTGTATAGACATTTCATTCGTTATGATTTTCCGCACTATATTTAGACTATGTCAGTTATTTCAATTTCTTTCTTATTAATAAATCTAACTTGTTGAAAATGGATAAATTGTTCAAACGTTGGCAAATATTAGGCACCATCACAGTCCCAAATGTTGAAATTCTGAGTTGTAATAAATTTTAATCCGAGTAATGTGATAACTAATATTCTTTATTGGGATTTTTACATACATATATCATATACCAAATCTTATTACCTTCATTGTTTAAGGATTGTGTTAATTACATTTAAGCATACCAAATTACCATTTATATATCATAATTTAAATTAAGGGTATAATTATTGCTTTATTTATACTAGGCGTGATTTTAGGATCATATTTTCACTTTATTTCGTTTACCCGCCTCTCTCTCCTCCCCCCCCCCCCCCTTCCCCCCACCACACACTCCCACGATTTACCTACAGTTAATCACCCTCCACCCCACGATTTTCCTTCAGTTTTTCCCTCATTATCGTATAATCTCTTCTCACAACAATTACTATCTCTTTCTTCTACACTTAACTACCTTCAGTAGTATCCCCACAATTTTTTCATAGATTTTTCAATGTGTCTCTGTCCAAAGTTGTGCCTAAAGAATTTGATGGGTTGGTCAAAATCAAGCCTTTGACTTTTATGTTTGATTTCTGGGTATTTTCATATGCTTCTTTCACAGCTTTTGTAGTGATTGGGAAATTGTTGGAGTTGTTGCAATGAATTGATTTATATTGAAATGAATCTTCAATTGAGAAGATAATAGTGCAATTGGAGTTTATTTATAGTTTTTTTATAGAAATTTTGTAGATGGCAAATTTTGTTGTCAACATTTTTTTTTGACATAAGATTGTAGTTTAATTGTAGTATAAATGTAGTAATTTTGTAGATACTCTTAAAAACAATACAACTTTATACAATACTTAAACTGATTATAGTTTATTTGGAGAAATTTTAACTACAAGATATCTACAAACTAAATACATTGAATTTTAATATCTCAATTCTAATTTCAATTGTAGCATAATTGGCATTTTCGACATAATTGTAGAAGACTTGCAGAAGTTTTAGTCTTCCCAATCTACAATTTATCTACAAACTATCTACAATTTATCTATATTTCTATAATTTATCTACAGTTTATCTACAACTTATCTATAATTTCTGGAAATATGTCTTCTTCTTCTTCGACGACGAGTTTCAATGTGAAATTCAGTCAAAACCAAGTCTAATCGTCACCAAAATTCCTCAAAATTGAGATATAAACTCCTAAACATATTCCGAATTATTTACAACATCACCCAATCCAAACAAATAATAATTTTTGAAAACTCATATTTTAATTCAAAGCTTTCAAGCATTTTAATGGCTATCAATGGTGGAAAATATATAGAAGAACAGATTTTTTTCAACTTTAAGATCTCTTTCCGTTTCAAATTTCGTATTTAATGTTGGCAGAATCACATGCAGATTTGGTGTCTTTATTTTAACGCGTTTGTAATAGTAAAATCTACCTATTTTTAGATTGGTATATAATTTATAGTAAAAGTGTGGACAACACTGGTAAATAACAAATTATGAATATTCTTTATAATAAAGTTTGATATATAGCATAGATAAATAAAAATTTCTTATTTATTCTTCACCCTTCTATAAATACCTATACCACTTAGAAAACAATCGTACGCCCATGAGCAATGAGACGTGCCAATGAGTCAAACTTAACTAAAAGTAAGAGTGGGTAAGATCCTTGTCACGATCCTAGTTCACCAATCGTGAACATGTCGTGATGGCACCCAGTCACCACGACTAGGTAAGCCTAACACGTTGCGGAATATACCGGTTTATGAACATTTAATAAGAATTAGCGGAAAATAAGATGAAAATAATGAAATCCGTGCCGCTTGGCACATACACCAATCAAATACGCTGTTTAAAACACTACCAAGACCCGGAATCCCACGGGTAACACAGACTAAAAGAGATCATACAATTATAGCTCTATGTAAAAGGAGTATCTAACAACGGAATGAAGGAAAATCATCTACTAGCACTAGAATAGAAGGAAGGCCTCCGGATCCGCGGACGTAGCAGATCATACCTCGAGGTCTCCCAAAACGCTGCTGAATCACCTGGTGTGAGCCTGTCCTGATGTACCTGGATCTGCACAACAAAAGTGTGCAGAAGAGTAGCATGAGTACACCACGGCGGTACTCGGTAAGTGCCAAGCCTAACCTCGATGGAGTAGTGACGAGGAAGGTCAGGGCCCTATTGAGAAACAATAATATAATGATAATAACAATAATAAGCAGTTTAAATGATAATAATTTCCGAAATTAACAACAATAAATGATTACTGCAATCGTCTACAATTAAGCTAACAACAAATAGTCAACTCAATAAAACCAGTCCAGGACCTGTGGGAATCGAACCCACAGTCCCATTGACAGTACCTCTGGGTCTCCGGGAATCGAACCCGCGGCCCATGTCTCAGTCCCTACCAATAACTTAGGATCTCGGGAATCGAACCCATAGTCCCTACCAATAACTAAGGATCTCGGGAATCGAACCCGTAGTCCCTACCAATAACTCAGGATCTCGGGAATCGAACCCGTAGTCCCTACTAATATCACTCCGGGTCTCTGGGAATCGAACCCACAGCCCTGGGTCTCCGGAAATCGAACCCGCAGTCCACAAGCACAGCAAATAAAGGAATACACAGAGAGAGTAAATTATGCTTAACTATAACTTCACCGAAAAATAGTACCAATAATTATCAAAAATAAGACAATTAGGCAACTAGACAGTCAGGTACTACCTAATCATGCTTTTCTAACTACTACCGATAAAATATCAAATTAACAGCTAAAGACAGAAATATCACTCATCGAACATTTTTAAATAAAGTATGTGTTCAACGACCAGCGCATGTACACGCCCGTCACCTCGCGTACAAGGCATTTAAATTATCACATAATATCCTAGGGGTGAAAATTTCCCCACACGAGGTTAGACAAGCCACTTACCTCGACTCCGGTACAAAACCGCTATGAAACAACTCTCTTGCCGCGAATGTCGGCCTCCACAAGTGTAGAATCTGATAAAAATCAATAGAATCACATCAAAATAGGCTAATTGGGCATTACCCAATCAAAATAACTCAAAATACACCAAAACCCACAAGTTGCCAAAACCCAACTTTCGGTACGCTTATCGAAAAATCACGAAAATTATATATTCGGGTTCCTTATCTCAATACGAGTCTAGGCATATAAAATTTACCAAAATCGGACTCCATTTGCCCACTCAAATCGGAGATTTTCTAACATTTAGGCCTAGGGCTCAAACCCACCTTTAATCTTCCAATTTCGGTGAAATAATCACGGATTTCATGATAAACCAACGAATTAAGGTCAAGAAACTTACCCCCGATGATTTCCCGATGATATCCCGGCGTTTCCCCTTCAAAATCCTCTCTTGGAGCTCAACAATGGCGGTTTTGGCGAGTTAGGCCGCGACTGAAATGTTCTGGACTTAAAGTCACTGCCAGGCCGTTTTACTCTACGCGATCGCAGCACTGGGCTTGCGATCGCGATGCACAAAATATGGGCGGCCTAATTTTCCTCTACGCGATCGCGTGTCCCTGGATGCGATCGCAGTGAACAACTCAGCAACACTACGCGATCGCAACCGTACTAACGCGATCGCGAAGAACAAACTCGTCCGGTTCCCCAACTACCCTACGCGATCGCATACTCCCTCACGCGATCGCACTGCTTCCGACCAATACCCTACGCGATCGCATACTCCCTCACGCGATCGCACTGGTTCAACCTCCAGACTTACGCGATCGCAGGCTTTACTTCGCGATCGCAGAGCTCGGGATTTCTCCCTTACGCGATCGCATGGCCATCTCCGCGATCGCGGAGAGCAAAATTGTTCTGCAGTTATTGCAGCAGAACAGCAGTGCCTTTTGGCACAAATTGGTCCGTTCGGACCCCCGAATTCATCCCGAGGCTCCCGGGACCCCAACGAAAACCACCAACATACTCCAAAACACGATATGAACTCGTTCAAATCATAAAAACACGTCTAACAACATCAAAACCCATAATTCGCATCGAATTCAAGCCTAAATTTCTTAAAACTTTCCGAATTGCACATTCGATCTAAAACCCGACCAAACGACGTCCGAATGACCCGAAACTTTGCGGACATATCCAAATTCACATAACGAAGCTACAGAAATTGTCGGAATTCCATTCCGACCCCCGGATCAAAATCTCACCTATCGTTCGGATTCGCCAAAATTCCAACCTTCGGCATTTCAAGCCTAATTGAGCTACGGACCTCCAAAATACATTCCGAACGCGCTCCCAACCCCGAAATCACCTAACGGAACTAATGGAACCATCGGATTTCCGTTCCGAGATCGTCTTAACACTATTCCGGCTACGGGCCATTTTCTAGCTTCAAAGCTCTTATTTAGGGACTAAGTGTCCCAAAATGCTCAAATTTTCAGAACCGACTCTCCCGGCAACCCACAATAGCAGAAATGAACTTAGGGGAACAGTTAAATTAGGGATTGGGGCGTAATTTTCTAAAACGACCGGTCGGGTCGTTACATCTTCCCACACTTAAAGATTCGTTCGTCCTCGAACGAGCATAGAAAACATACCCGGAGTAGTGAAAAGATGAGGGTACTGGCTGCGCATATCCTGCTCGGTCTCCCAAGTCGCCTCCTCGACCGGCTGACCCCGCCACTGAACCTTTACTGAAGCGATGTTTCTTTGACCTTAGCTTCCTGACCTGCCTGTCTAGAATGGCTACTGGCTCCTCAACATAAGACAGATCCTCGTCTAGCTGAACAGAAGTGAAGTCCAACACATGCGACGGGTCACCATGGTACCTCCGGGCATAGAGGCATGAAATACGGGATGGACTCCGGCTAGGCCGGGAGGTAAGGCCAACTCATAAGCAACCTCCCCAACATGCCTCAAAATCTCAAAAGGGCCAATAGATCTAGGACTCAGCTGGGCACATTAGCTTGATATAATCTGAAGATATTCCCTCTTGTTCAACAATTAAGTCTTAGAGCCTAATTCCAACATCCGGAATTCTATGCCAGGCTTGTTTTCATCAAGAGATCACTCAATATTCCTCAAACGCCATCCTCAAACATGATTGCATAACCTTGCTGGATTCTTACCTTGCAACACTAAATCCACAGGACCACGATAATATTTTATGATCAAATTAGCCAAAAATTCAACGAATCAGATGCTCCCATTGCATCTCACGATCTACATAGGTCTCGTTCCAACTTTTGCAATACTGACACGACGGAAGAGATGTGCTGATATCCATAACCAACTACCGAGTCAACAATTCATTGGGTCTATACTCCTGACAAGATCCATTACCTTGTCCTAAACCAGAGGATGATCCTTTCCTCTATAATATATTTCATATAATCAGTTGGCACTGACCCCAAATCACATAATCTCATCTCACCCAGTACGAACTGCTTAGGCGATAAGCCACCTCAGACATAATAAAAAGTCCCACAAGATGACACAATGTGCCAGTAGGCTACTGATTCGTACGTGATACAAAAGGAAGGCGAACACTAGAGAGAACTATTCAACTCTTACATTAACATGGACCTCCTCAGAAAATAGGAAACAGAACACATAAAAGCAATTATAGACACTGAAATAAACATCACATTGTTGTGGCGTGCAACCCGATCCCAACAATATGACCATGGCGGCGTGCCACCCGATCCCAACAATATATCCATGGCGGCGTGCCACCCGATCCCAACAATATAGACTCACACAAAGAGTCATATGTCGAGCTGAATAGCTCATCACATCAAAATACTGAATATCGATCATAAGCACACTAAGGTGCATGATATCGGACTCAATGAAAACATATAGCGCTATAGGCTATGAACTCAAGCACAACTGAGGTGCGACATAAGATATGAGCCTCAAGAGCCATCATGCTCATATAACATCACCGCTAAGCGGAACCTCAACACATAAGGAACTTACCAAGCCGTCGCACACTCATACGGCGCAATATATCTTTACTTGAATTAACTAACCGCGAAATAAGACCGCGACTATCCTTCCATAAAGGGCGCATTGCTGGAAGAAACATAACTGGCCTGACGCAAGGTTCACTTCCACATTTAAATCTATCCACCGACCTTAAGTCTATCCTGGTCGTGCCAAGCTAAGTCAATAATATTTCACAGGTCTATAACCCACTAAGCAGAGTGCCCTCCGGGCATAAGTTCTCAAATGGATGATATCACCAAAATCCTCATACTTGGTTTAAATTTCTAACCAATCAAGTGACTATAAGTCACACCTATACAATCTTCTTGTGGGTCAAGCTCCCACCATCTTCCGAATAATTAAACGGACCTGCACATTCAACCCACCGGCTGCACTAACACTGAAAAGCGATCGGGAGTCCCTAACCGGGATGCAAAGCCTTTCTCATAGAACACCGATCTCAAATGATACTGATGTTAATACCCATCTTACTCAAAACAGTGACACTCTTTCCCTGCTCATCCGAGCTCTTTATATCACATTCACTGACGATAGGCTCATACGTCATCACATAAGACTTTCCATTAAGCTCACTGCAGGGGAACTATAACAACATACGGCGAATTCTCATAACCATCGAATATGCCAATCCATAAGTAGTGGTCCAAGCCACCATAACCCTTCCCGAGATCTGCCTACTCATAACAAGCCCTTAACAGAAGAATACTTCGGAATAACATCAATCACTGCGGCCGACAAGTCTCAAATGCACCGCCACAAATCACATGCATAATTCGATCACGTTGCATGAACCGATCATTGACACTAATACGCCAACTCAACTATGGTTGATCAATCTACTTCCTTCCAGGTTATCCTTGATTGCCTTAGAAATGTTAATATCTTCCTTCAATACCTAACTTATTCCAACCGCACTTACCCCGAGTGACCTTAAATCATGAGGCCATTCTATCTTAAGAACGACGACCATTTCATGTCTCTCAAATACTACACCACAAGTCAAAACATCATAGATCATTTTGTGCCTTTCTTCATAAGTTGCTTCAAAAGCTTGAGCCTCAACTGTACTTATACACTCAGAATTATCAGGCACCACACTTTACCTCTTGAATTCACTAGGACCGCTATTGAGAACCATCCAGCCCTGACTTGGCCCAGTACCCAACCAACTCTACTGAATGTTTATAACATATGAATACCCTCTCGATAAAGCACCCAGCGGAACCACTTCCCGTGAAGCCAGCACCTATACGAGGCATAAATCATGAATCTTTCCTCAAGTTTGAACATGAGCCAGTAAGGCTAACAATAACATGCATTCAACAATACATATACTCAAATTACCACACATGGTCCTTTCCCGTGGCCGCAATAACACAATAATACGCTAGTATCTAGAATTCACACCGGTAATTAACCATGCGACCCAATCTTAAGCGGTGGGACTCTCCCACTTAGCCCAAAGCCACTATTACATGACTCTCGAACACATTAGAACCATTCTCTCGAGTCATTTACTATTATTCAACTGCAACTCACTTGATCCAACGAATATAACCACATGTGCTCTATTAGCACTCTAACATCATAGGGTATGACCTCATCCCAATACAACCAAACATCTTATCGCTCCATGCACCGAGCATTCTCTACCAACAACATCTTAAAACATACTATGATTCTCACACGCCTACGAAGCACCATGTAGCCTTTGTCAAATATTTCCCTGTTGATAATAAAATGCAGAGTTTATTAGGGACACGGGAACATCTAAAGTCCCAACATTATACCATACGAGCCTCAACTCTTGCCCATCCGCAAGTTTTCAAGAACTTTTTGAATAGCACCTAAATACATCGCAGGCCAAATATGATACGACACATGACCCATAATTACATCGTTGATAGTGAAATCCTTGCACTTGACATGAAGTCTTAAGATACATCTTGCTAATCCATGATACTAGCCCTTAACATTCGTACGTCTTCATCATAAAACAAGTCCAAGACATTCGTTTGGTACATGTCCTTCTTAAGACAGTTAAACTCATTTTCCCCAGTATCTCTGCTGGCTGAATCCTTCGCTAAATAGATATCTCATATGAACCATATAGTCTTTATTACCACCAACTATTTTTAGATCTACATCCACCTTGTGATTCTACCATTGTTGTGACGATTTGGCAGTTAAGTAAACCTTGTCACGACCGTACTATCAACCGAATGCCAGAACCTAGTGCACCCCATGTGCACAATTGAAGATCTCTCAATTCTCTTGCATTATCGATATGGACGACACGCGGTAACAATAGTTGAGTAAATTCTTGACTCCCTTGAGATCTCTCTGCGGCGTCACGAACCGTCGGTGCATACTTGATACCGAGTGCGCAATTTCAATACACGAGTGGATACAAAAGAACATATGACATAGGCTTCAACTGAATAAATGACGCACGATAAGGAATTCAAAGAATTGAAGAGTTTCCTAAACAGTTACATAGCCTCTCGTAGATAAATACAGACGTCTCCGTATCGATCAGCGAGACTCTAAGTAACCGGTCTGTGTCCCGTGACTCCTATGAACCTAGAGCTCTGATACCAACTTGTCACGACCCTAGTTCACCAATCGTGAACATGTCGTGATGGCACCCAGTCCCCACGACTAGGTAAGCCTAACACGTTGCGGAATATACCGGTTTATGAACATTTAATAAGAATTAGCGGAAAATAAGATGAAAGGAATGAAATCCGTGCCGCTTGGCACATACACCAGTCAAATACGCTGTTTAAAACACTACCAAGACCCGGAATCCCACGGGTAATACAGACTAAAAGAGATCATACAATTGTAGCTTTATGTAAAAGGAGTATCTAACAACGGAATGAAGAAAAATCATCTACTAGCACTAGAATAGAAGGAAGGCCTCCGGATCCGCGGACGTAGCAGATCATACCTTGAGGTCTCCCAAAACGCTGCTGAATCACCTGGTGTGAGCCTGCCCTGATGTACTTGGATCTGCACAACAAAAGTGTGCAGAAGAGTAGCATGAGTACACCACGGCGGTACTCAGTAAGTGCCAAGCCTAACCTCGATGGAGTAGTGACGAGGAAGGTCAGGGCCCTACTGAGAAACAAATAATATAATGATAATAACAATAATAAGCAGTTTAAATGATAATAATTTCCGAAATTAACAACAATAAATGATTACTGCAATCGTCTACAATTAAGCTAACAACAAATAGTCAACTCAATAAAACCAGTCCAGGACCTGTGGGAATCGAACCCACAGTCCCATTGACAGTACCTCCGGGTCTCCGGGAATCGAACCCGCGGCCCATGTCTCAATAAATAATCAATAACTCGGGATCTCGGGAATCGAACCCGTAGTCCACTACCAATAACTCAGGATCTCGGGAATCGAACCCGTAGTCCCTACCAATAACTCAGGATCTCGGGAATCGAACCCGTAGTCCCTACCAATAACACAGGATCTCGGGAAATCAAACCCACAGCCCTGGGTCTCGGGGAATCGAACCCGCAGTCCACAAGCACAACAAATAAAGGAATACACAGAGAGAGTAAATTATGCTTAACTATAACTTCACCGAAAAATAGTACCAATAATTATCAAAAATAAGACAATTAGGCAACTAGACAGTCAAGTACTACCTAATCATGCTTTTCTAACTACTACCGGTAAAATATCAAATTAACAGCTAAAGACAGAAATATCACTCATCGAACATTTTTAAATAAAGTATGTGTTCAACGACCAGCGCATGTACACGCCCGTCACCTCGCGTACAAGGCATTGAAATTATCACATAATATCCTAGGGGTGAAAATTCCCCCACACGAGGTTAGACAAGCCACTTACCTCGACTCCGGTACAAAACCGCTATGAAACAACTCTCTTGCCGCGAATGTCGGCCTCCACAAGTGTAGAATCTGATAAAAATCAATAGAATCACATCAAAATAGGCCAATTGGGCATTACCCAATCAAAATAACTCAAAATACACCAAAACCCACAAGTTGCCAAAACCCGACTTTCGGTACGCTTATCGAAAAATCACGAAAATTATATATTCGGGTTCCTTATCTCAATACGAGTCTAGGCATATAAAATTTACCAAAATCGGACTCCATTTGCCCACTCAAATCGGAGATTTTCTAACATTTAGGCCTAGGGCTCAAACCCACCTTTAATCTCCCAATTTCAGTGAAATAATCACTGATTTCATGATAAACCAACGAATTAAGGTCAAGAAACTTACCCCCGATGATTTCCCGATGATATCCCAGCGTTTCCCCTTCAAAATCCTCTCTTGGAGCTCAACAATGGCGGTTTTGGTGTGTTAGGCCGCGACTGAAATGTTCTGGACTTAAAGTCACTGCCAGGCTATTTTACTCTACGCGATCGCAGCACTGGGCTTGCGATCGCGATGCACAAAATATGGGCGGCCTAATTTTCCTCTACGCGATCGCGTGTCCCTGGACGCGATCGCAGTGAACAACTCCGCAACACTACGCGATCGCATACTCCCTCACGCGATCGCACTGCTTCCGACCAATACCATACACGATCGCATACTCCCTCACGCGATCACACTGGTTCAACCTCCAGCCTTACGCGATCGCAGGCTTTACTTCGCGATCGCAGAGCTCAGGATTTCTCCCTTACGCGATCGCATGGCCATCTCCGCGATAGCGGAGAGCAAAATTGTTCTGCAGTTATTGCAGCAGAACAGCAGTGCCTTTTGGCACAAAATGGTCCGTTTGGACCCCCGAATTCATCCCGAGGCTTCCGGGACCCCAACGAAAACCACCAACATACTCCAAAACACGATATGAACTCGTTCAAATCATAAAAACACGTCTAACAACATCAAAACCCATAATTCACATCGAATTCAAGCCTAAATTTCTTAAAACTTTCCGAATTGCACATTCGATCTAAAACCCGACCAAACGACGTCCGAATGACCTGAAACTTTGCGGACATATCCAAATTCACATAACGAAGCTACAGAAATTGTCCGAATTCCATTCCGACCCCCGGATCAAAATCTCACCTATCGTTCAGATTCGCTAAAATTTCAACCTTCGGCATTTCAAGCCTAATTGAGCTACGGACCTCCAAAATACATTCCGAACGCGCTCCCAACCCCGAAATCACCTAACGGAACTAATGGAACCATCGGATTTCTGTTCCGAGATCGTCTTAACACTGTTCCGGCTACGGGCCATTTACTAGCTTCAAAGCTCTTATTTAGGGACTAAGTGTCCCAAAATGCTCAAATTTTCAGAACCGACTCTCCCGGCAACCCACAATAGCAGAAATACACTTAGGGGAACAGTTAAATTAGGGATTGGGGCGTAATTTTCTAAAATGACCGGTCGGGTCGTTACAATCCTGGTGGGTTATTTAAGGGAGACGCAAACGAGAAGACTAAAAAAAGAAATTTTCCTATGTATACTATATATTAAACCTTATTACCAAAATTGTGCAAATTATTGAAATTACCCGCTCTGTTTATGGTTTAACTACAAAATTTATACAAATTCAAAAATAGACAGAATCTGCCTATTATAGCGCGCTAAAAACAGGGCAAAGAATCTGGGATTGATTCTTTCACAGTAAATACAGAAATTCAAAACTGAAAACATACACTGAAGCTGCGTAAATCACTGAATAACTACAAAATCAAAAGAAGCATATCAATTCAACTGATTCTCTCTCATTATTCTTCAAATTCGAGAAATTCAAGCTTCGAAAATTACAGAAGCTGCGAAATTCTCTGACTAACTACAATTTCAAAAAGCCGAATATCAATTCAACTGAGTCTCTCTCAGTATTCTTCATTAATAGTTGACAAACTATATCTCAACAACAGAAAACGATGGCAAAAATACCAATTATGCTTAAAGTGAATGGAAATTGGGATAATTGTGGAAGATACATAAATTTTGAAGTTGATGCGATTGTTGTTGATGATAATTCAAGCTACGGAAATCTGATATCTACAATTGCGGAACAACTTTCGATTGATACATCAGAAAAAATTGTTGTAATCAAATATATTGTGAACGAAAATTGTCCTCCAATGGAGATCCGTAATGATATGGGTGTTCATGTGTATATGGAGACAAAAAAAGAGAATAAAAACTTAGGTTCATATCCTTTATGCATAAGTGTAAGCGATTTCAATATGGAATTGGCAATCACAAACGAGAGCACAAGTGCAGGTTTGTCTAATTCGACATTGCAGAAATCTACTGGTTTTTATGTTTTACCTACAATTAACTACATATATCTACAATGAAACTACAAATAATGTTGTTCTGGAATTTATGAAACATTATTTTTTTCAATTTATCTACAAATTTTCTACATTAATGTATATGTTACTATACAGGTTCGTCTGGATCGTTAAACTTACTTGAAATACCATCATCTCCAGCTATAGAGGAATATCAAAGTCATATAATAACTGATTATAAGCAAACATATATTGAAGAAGGACAAGTATATCAAGACAAGCAAACTGTAGCTGTTGCAATGAAGAATTTTTCAGTGATGCAGAAATTCCAGTTCAGAGTAAAAAGGTCTAGCCACAGAAGGTAAGGAGTCAAATTGTAGTTAATTGTATTTAAATGTAAACTGAATTAAAATTATTGATATATTGTAGTCAAATTGTAGTTAAATGTAGTTTATATTAAACTAAAAAAATTTCCTTATTCTTTTTTTGTAGCTACTGGCTTGTATGCGTTTCTGAAAATTGTAAATGGCACTTCAAGGCAACATCAATTAATGATTCTGCAATGTTCAAGATAAGGAGTTTCAATCGACAACACACTTGTTGTTTAATGGACGAATCATTCATACAGCGAAAACGTACTGCGGCAGTAGTTGGTAGCATGGTCGTTCCAAAGTATTGTGATCCCAAGATTGTTTACACACCAAAGGACATTCAAACGGACATGTTATCCGAACATGGACTAAATCTAAGCTACATGCAAGCATGGAGAGCAAAGGAAAAGGCTTTACACTTTTTAAGAGGGAATCCTGCTGACTCATACAACAAATTACCTAAATATTTTTACATTCTTGAAACAACTTATCCTGGTTCTGTTGTTAAATTGAAAAAATCAGCAGATAATTGTTTCTTATATGCATTTATTGCTCTTTGTAAATCAATTAGTGGTTGGCAACATTGTAGGCCAGTTGTGGTTGTGGATGGGACATTCTTAAAGTCAGCATACAGAGGGATAATGCTGACAGCAAGCACCATGGATGCAACAGGTTAAATGTAGTTAATTGTAGTTATTTGGTAAATATTTTGTAGTTTGTACATATTCAGATCTGCAAACTAATATTCTTTGAAACAAAATTGT